>CM033642.1:58025251-58334499 GCA_019512145.1 Engystomops pustulosus
CTTGCACAATCAATGCTTGCATTTTGTCACAATGTGTTGGTTTTTGTGTGTCCAACCGTCTCTTAATGATTGACCACAAGTTCTCAATGGGATTAAGATCTGGTGAGTTTCCAGGCTATGGACCCAAAATCTCTATGTTTTGTTCCCTGAGCCATTTAGTTATCACTTTTGCTTTATGGCAAGGTGCTCCATCATGCTGGAAAAGGCATTGTTGATCACCAAACTGCTCTTGGACAGTTGGGAGAAGTTGCTCTTAGAGGACATTCTGGTACCATTCTTTTTTCATGGATGTGTTTTTAGGCAAGACTGTGGGAGCCAATTCCCTTGGCTGAGAAGCAACCCCACACATGAATGTTTGCAGGATGCTTTACAGTCGGCATGAAACAAGACTGGTGATATCGCTCACCTTGTCTTCTCCGAACAAGCTGTTTTCCAGATGTTCCAAACAATCGGAAAGGAGATTCATCAGAGAAAATGACTTTACCACAGTACTCAGCAGTCCACTCCCTGTACCTTTTGTAGAATATCAGTCTGTCCCTGATGTTTTTTTTCTGGAGAGAAGTGGCTTCTTTGCTACCCTCCTTGACACCAGGCCTTGCTCCAAGAGTCTCCGCCTTATCATGCGTGCAAATGCACTCACACCTGCCTGCTGCCATTCCTGAGCAAGCTCTGCACTGCTGGTAGCCCGAAATGGAAACACTTTTAAGAGATGGTCCTAGTGTTGCTGGTCTTTCTTGGGCACCCTGGAGCCTTTTTGGCAACAATGGAACCTCTCTCCTTGAATTCCTTTATGATGCGATAGATTGTTGACTGAGGTGCAATGTTTCTAGCTGTGATACTCTTCACTGTTAGGCAAGTTTTGTGCAGTGCAATGATGACTGCACGTGTTTCTAACCATGGTTAACAGAAGAGAAACAATGATGCCAAGCACCAGCCTCCTTTAAGAGTGTCCAGTGGTGTGATTCTTACTTAATCATGACAGATTGATCTCCAGCCCTGTCCTCATCAACACCCACACCTGTGTTACTGGAGCAATCATTGAAACGATGTTAGCTGCTCCTTCTAAGGCAGGCCTGCAATGAAGTTGAAATGTGTTTTGGGGGAAAATATGCAAATTGCCATTATAAAACATGATGCAGTGGACTTTGTAAAAATTAACATTTGTATCATTCTCAAAACTTTTGCCCATGACTGTATTTGGTTCTCCTGATACTTTTTTGCACTTGTATACAGCTGCCACTGCAGGTTTTTTTTTTTTAGCCCTGCAATGGAATCAATTATTATTATTATTTTTTTTTTTTAATAAATCAGGATTGAAGCAATAAGCTTTTGTCACCAAACTATATGACTGTGATATGCTATTAGGGTCTTTTGTCAGAACAGCCCTTTAAGAAAAAAATGGGTATTTACATATTACAACAGTGATAGGTAGGAAACATTGGTAATAGTATAGAATAATACTGAATATTAATAAGCATTTATTTGCGATTACCTTATGTAAATGTAAATTCATCACTATGTTAGACACATCACTTACTCACTATGTTAGACACATCGGCCCACATTTACTAAAGGCCGCGTGCCAGTTTTCTGCCGTACTTTGAACATTCTTTCTTGTTCAAACTGCTTGCACATGTACAGTATTCAAGAAGTGTCCACACCAAATTTGTATCACGGCTGCACTATGCTTGACATGACACATGTCACTGATACGTGTCATTTCTTCACTGAAATGAACGTTCTTGTGCACGGTCGGACTGTGCGCCACATTTAACATGCAAAGTCTGACAGAAGTGTGTTGTACGCCCCATGTTAAAGTTGCACCAAAAAAAGTTGGTGCACTCTGTTGGAGCAGTGAAGAAGGTGCCAGATTCATGAATAATGGGCACCACAAGTAGGAAAGACTTGGTATAATAGAATTTCCCCTTTATAAAATATAGTACAAGCACAGCATTACACAGTGTCAACAATCACAAAATAAAGGTTACTTAGTTTGTTTTTATGTTCTGAAAACCTTTATAGGGGTTTGTTAAGTAGGTGGAGTCATATCCAAGATGGCCGACACTCAGTACTACGAGTCCCATGAGCCTTTAGTATGAGACATGTCTTCCTGACCTTTTACTTATCTTCACAGAGATGTCAGTTATAGCCCCTCCCTCTGCTGCTCCCAGTGGTTTCCAAGGTAATCACCTCACAGAAGGGCCTGCTCTATTACTCCAGTAATAATAGCTAATAAATCACATTTTTCCTTCTACCATTGTTTTGTTTGTCTGTGATTATCATTACTTCTTCCTGCCAAAGCATAGATGGTGTCAAACAGCAGTGATAGGAGATAAATGATCAATTATATTCATTACTATAGATGTACACATTTTATGTATTTCTTTATTAGATTATGGAGCATGTATGTTATTATGCATGATATGCCTTGTATCCACTTTTCTGAGGTACAAGTGAAGTTTATTTATTGAAAAAAATAAAGATACAGGAGATGGATTGTATCTGGTTGCATGATAGAATGTTGCAAACTTTGTTTTGTGTAACAATCAGCAGGTGCAGAGGAGCTGGAAGCTGTGCTCTTTGCTGTGTGAGGCAATGGCAGGTCATGTGACCGGCCCAGCTTCAGAACGAGAGAGCGTGTGGAAGAGGCAGAGCTGACTCCATGCTGCAGACACAAACGTCTGACGTCAGCAGCAGCCGCCATCTTCCGTCCTGTGTCCTCTCCCAGTGGAGGGAAGGCACAGGACGGATTAAAGGGCCAGTAGGTTTTTTTAAACTGTGAAATATTAGGTCAACATCCTTTTTCTGCTAAACCAAGCAGAATTGAAAATAACAATCAATTACACATTACATTAGATTTTAATGACCTTTCTAAATACAGATTATCCTTATTCCTGGAATACCCCTTTAACATTGTATTGTGGGAGCCTCTTAAAATACAATTAAACCTGACAAAATGAAATACAAAGAATAGTCTTGTTTGACTTCAGTTCTATGTTATATTTGTAACAATACTTGATGATAGATAGAGGTGAACAAAATGATTTGTATGATTCAATATTCGGGTACTTCCGCCTTCCTCTGTCTTCTGTAATCTCACACAGTGGGAAGGGGAAAGAAGTGCTTGTGCACAGTGTAACAAATGAACTTGACATGATGCCGATTCTGCACTGAAGGAGGAAGATTGGTGAAAGAAAGTAACCACTGACACCAGCAACATTCAGATTCTTGTATTTCAACCTCTATGGGGCAAATGTTCTTATCCATCCAATTCTACTAGCTCTAGTATTATCTAAGAAATGAATGTATTGAATGTATTATCGCATATGGTTAGCTCTGTAACAGAAAAAGTCCCAATTGCCATTTTTCATCACTTATAAAAAATTTTGCAAAAAGGCCTCTTTCACGCTTGGATTTTTCATGCGCAAGTTCTGCGCGTGCTTTTGACGTGCAGAACTTGCATTGCACTCTTACCCATTGTAATCAATGTTTTTTTTCAGACTTGCTTTTTTTCACGCACACATGCGCATTTTTTTTTCTGTGCGTTTAAGTCTCAGCATGCTCTACATTTGCAAGTCACACACATGAAAAACGCACCATACAAGTCTATGGAGATGCATCAATGTGTTTTTCACTGATCAATTGCCATAGAAAAGATAGAGCTCAGTCCTAAATCCTTTTCACGTGCATGAGAAACGCATTGCTAATGCATTGGAAACACCAAAAAAACATGGGTGAAAAATTGAGACACTGAACAAACTCTGACTGATAACTGATTGATTGAACTCTGAAGTTATCTGCAACGCAAGTGTGAAAGAGGCCTTACCAAAATTGACCTGCAAAAATTCTGTATATTCTGTTCATGTTCTGTATATCAAAATGTAACAGAGATAACATTAGGCAGATATTATTAAAACAAAACAATGCTACTGTATATAAAATCTGGTATAAAAATAAAGGGGATGTGTCATTAGGACTGCACAGTGGAAGTCATAAAAATGAAGGAAAGAATTTCTTTTCTTGCTTCCCAGTATTTACTTCTCCTCCATTTCAGGAAACACATGATAGCTGGTAGCCTCAAAGACAGAATCCTGGTTATTAGACATTGATGCTTTATTTGATTTAATCTAATCTAAGATGATATTTTAACTACTTACCGTATATACTCGAGTATAAGCCGAACAGAGTATAAGCCGAGACCCCTAATTTTAGCACCAAAAACTGGGAAAACCTATTGACTCGAGTATAAGCCGAGGGTGTAGTATACAGCCAGCCCCAAGTAGTATACAGTCAGCCCCCATATAGTATACAGCCAGCCCCAAGTAGTATACAGCCAGCCCCAAGTAGTATACAGACAGCCCCAAGTAGTATACAGACAGCCCCCTATAGTATACAGCCAGCCCCCATGTAGTATACAGCCAGCCCCCATGTAGTCTATAACAGCCAGCCCCCATGTTTACATACAGCCAGCCCCCATGTAGTATACACCGCCTCCAATTGTTGTATACAGCCAGCCCCCATGTTGTATCAGCCTAAGCCCCCACTGTATATTACAGCCAGCCCCCATGTTGTATACAGCCAGCCCCCATGTTTCATACAGCCAGCCCCCATGTAGTATACATACTGTCCCCATGTTGTATACAGCCAGCCCCCATGTTGTATACAGCTAGCCCCATGTAGTATACAGCCAGCCCCTTGCCAAGCGCATAAAAAATAAAAAAACGTAATACTCATCCTCCGGTGTCCGGATCGTCATCAGCAGCGACACTGCCGCATCATAGTGTGCGCCTGCCAGCAGATAGCATGGACGTGATCTGACAGCTACATAAGAAAGAAGAAAGAAGAGAGAAGAGGAGCCACCGGAACCCACGTCGAAGATCGGGAGCCTCGTGCTGAAGATCGGGACCCGCGTCAATGATCCGGACACCGGAGGATGAGTATTAAGTTTTTTATTTTTTACTTGACTCATTTATAAGCCGAGGTGAGTTTTTTCAGCACATTTTTTGTCACGAGTATATACAGTATATACACTTTACTACATTCAGTGGGGTAAGTAGTTGATGCTGCTGATTTGGCAAATTTTCTCACCTACAAATAATGGAGAGGTCTGTAATTTTTATCATGGTAATTCTTTAATTAACATATGATTTTTAAATAAGTAATGAGCATTTTATTGCATAAAGTATTTGATACAATGGAAAAAAACAGAACCTAATATTTGGTATAAAAACCTGTCAAACACTTCCTGTGGTTCTTGCACACACTGCAGCAGGGATGATGGCGCACTCATCCATACAGATCTACTCCAGATATTTCAAGTTTAAGGGCTGTCACTGGGCAACATTGAGTTTCAACTCCCTCCAAAGATTTTCAATTTGATTTAGGTCCTTGGACTGGCTAGGCCACTCCAGAATTTTGAAATGTCTATTATGGAACCACTTTTTGCACTAGCTGTGTGTTTTGGGTCATTGTTATGATGGAAAACCCATCCATGACTCATCAATGCCCTTACTTAGGAAAGTACATGGTCCCATTCCTTCTCCCTTAAATATAGTGCAGTTATCATGTCAGCCTATGAGAAAGGCACTCCCAAATTAGGATGTTTCCACCCCATTCTTTAGGGTTCTTGGGGTTGTACTTATCCTTCTTTATCCTCTAAACATAGAAAATGGTGTTGATAACAAAAGGTTTGATTTTGGTCTGATCTGACCACTTGACCTTTTTCCATGCCTCCTCTTGATTATCCAAATGTTCACTCTTGCAATTCAAACAAGTCTGGATATGTACAGACACGTCTAAGGAGTCCCTACAGGATTTTAGTCCATGATGACATAGTGTGTAAGTAACACTTATCTTTAAGACTCTGGTCCGAGCTCACTACAGGTCATTGACCAGTTTGTCCCTTGCATTTCTGGTCTGATTCTTGACCTTTCCCAAAATTATCATTACCTTGCAATGTAAGTCATCTGGTATTTCTTCCATTTTGTACTAATTGTTCCATAGCAGTTGTTATCTTCTCACCAAGCTGCTAGCCTATTGTTCTAAGCTCATCCCTGCCTTCTACAGGTCTACAATCATGGGCTCTTTGGTCTTGCCCGTGGCAGAGATGTTGTAGTTTGATTGATTTAGCATAATAATAATAATTTTTTATTTATATAGCGCACACAGATTAGGCAGTGCTGCACAAAGCATGTCAAATTGGTCCATGCCCCCATGGGGCTCACAATCTAAACAACCTACCAGTATGTTTTGGAGTGTGGGAGGAAACCAGAGTACCCGGAGGAAACCCACGCAAGCACAGAGGGAACATACAAACTCTTTGCAGATGTTGACCTGGGTGCTTCCCACTCAGCCACTGTGCCATCCACTTGTAACCATGTGTGGACCGGTGGCTTTTATACAGGTAAGATATGCAAACAGGTGAAATCAATTGAGTGCAGAGTAGGGGGAGTTTCTTAAAAAGAACTGGTCTGAGAGAGCCAGTATTCTTGCTGGTTGGTAGTTGATCTAATAACTTCATATTTCATGCAACAAAATGCAAATTAATGATTTTAAAATCAAACAATTTGATTTTCTGTGTTTTGTTCTAAATTCTGTTTCTGCAGTTGAAATGTACCTATGACAAAAATTACAGCCCTCTCCATTCTTTGCACGGGGGAAATTTGAAAATCTGCAGATAATTCTTTTCCCCACTGTATCTAAAAACTTGTGGTCACATGTAGCATTCTCATAGTAAGGGTAACTTTTACAATAAAAAATCTTCTAGCCTGCTTCCTTATGTTGTGCTTTAGTCCTAAGATAAATGTGAGTGAAATGGTTTTCAAGTCTTTGTGGATGGGTTTAGACAGTACTTCAAAACTCCTTTCTTCACAGTTGCGTTATAAGAGGCCTTTAAAGCTATTAGATAGAACTTCAATGTACTGTTTCTGTACGTTAGCTTTTACAGCATTGTTATTCTCTTAACTTTCTGACAAAAGTCACAAAGGCACCTTCTGTGGGAACACGCTTAAAAGGAACTATGCAAGGCAATTCCTGACATCCTCACACAAGATAGGCTGTATTTATTTCTGTTTATATAGTTTTATAATGCACAGAACAGTACATCATGTTAAGCATACTTTAAAAGCTTTCCACCGTTCTGTTATTGTGTGTACATAATAAAAAAGTAAAAATGTGTCTAGTAAACTGCTATACACTGCTATATAGGATGAATCTTGGAAGAGTGTCTTACAAAAGTTTTAGAAGGCTAAGAACATTTGTGGATTAATTATGTATAGTAAGCTGTTATTTCAAAAAATATCAATTAGTGATATGCTTAAACATAACATGGATTTACAGCTGCTTTTTCTTCACTCGAAAATATGAAGTTCAAAAAACTATAATACAGTAAGGCAACATTTACTAAACCTGTTGCCATACCATGCCATATATATTGTGGAATAACATGTCTACATTTAGTGTAATATGTTGTAAATGTATGCAATTTTAAAATATATAAGTATTTTGCAAATGGCATTGACGCAGCTGAAATAGATCATACTATAAAACAAAAAAATTACATGTGAGTCTGCTCTATAAGAAGCAGGGTGACATGTCCGAGCGCCATTATATAGAGGATACAGAGAGGGAAAGGTTGCTACAGGGACAGGGACAGTCAGATAGGGACTTAGAAAGATTTAATAACTCCCCTTTTCAGGGAAGCTAGATAGGGAGAGGAAGCCGCTGTATAGAAGGAAAGCTTCCTTCCTGTAATAATTGGCCATCTGTATACTGATACTGAACTATAGTCATGGAAGTATATGGATATGTGTAGAAATGGAGCTCACTGTCGAGTGTTTGACAACCATTCTGGTGCCTATATTTAAATATTAATGCAGATATTGCCACTAATAGTAGTTACAGTATTGAATCAATCAGTGATAATGATCCTTACTCATACAAATTTTCTTATTTTTAGTACATGGTACTATGCCAGTCACCCTTTATTGAAAATGCTTTTATTGATATTTTCAAACATAAACAATTTATGCAATAAAATCCATAATACAACACCAAGGGAAGAACAAACAATGAAAAATGGGGTAGGAGAGTGGGATTGGTGATTTTCTAATTTATCGGAAAGAAGGAAAAAATGCTCTCAGGTTGTCTTCTTTTACAAGCTAAATGAAAAATATATCACAACAGTGGTTCTTCAACATGGTGAGGTATTCTGGGTCCCAATTTCAGAACAGTTTTGAGTGCCCTTGATGTTCATGAGAGAACATGCCCCGATTCTTATTGAGCATTTCCCAGCTTGTCTTAATGTAGAAGAGATCAGATACAGAAGGACACAAAATTCAAACCACTATAAGTTTTGATATGTGGTTTAGGTGGATGGAGAAAGGAAGATGGAGAGGGAAAAATCAGGTAAGAGGAGGGGAGCAGATCCCAGGAATTCTCCCACCGCCATGATTGGTAGTGTGTATTGCATGTGTATGCACTCATAGGAGAATCAAAGGAGGGTTGTGAGCTATTTCACATTCTAGACACCATGTGGTTTATTGAAAGCAGATTCCATAGAGTGAAAAATGCTTGTACCTTTTTTTGTATGTGTAATGCCACTTCTACCCCTTCCATTTTAAATAATGACATTATCAGGGAGCGATGATACCCAAAATAGTGGCACCCTGACTTTGCAGCTGAACATTTAGGGTATCCTGCCAAAGGAGTGCATCCTATTTTATGGCTTTGTGAGGATGAAATGTATGCTTTATAGGCAGATTTCAAGGTTATCTTGTCAGTGTTCTGTCTGTATATCATGACTATACTAATGACCGTAAATTTCTCAATTAAAAAAAAAAATGTCATTAGAGGGCATACACATATTTTTCTGTGAGGCCCTATGATATCCACGTGCACTCCTGCCATTTAGATCTCTGAACTCTAATTCCATACATTGCTTCCTGTCAATTACAGACTTGTATGACCCCATCTCCAACATCCGTTTCATGCCATCAGTAAGTTCTCTATTAATAACATAACTTGACAACTTCTCCCATTTGTTCTGTTGCTTCTCATTACCGGACTCTCTGGTGAGTGACTTTCACCTATTGTCCAGGGAACAATCACATTCCATTACAATATAGACTAGAGGTATGACATGTTAGCATTCTATTTCAGATAAAATTGTATTAGTATAGTCCCAAAGGAGCATCCTAAGTTATCCATGTTCCATGAAACCATAGATTTTCCATATATGGAATAATATTACAGTGAAAGACAATTACAATAATTATTGGAAACTATAGTTTGATTCTATTTTCAGTATTACTCTTTCCCCACAAACAATATACTTCTGGATGATCAAACTCTAACTCTGCAATGACTTATTTATATTTTGTGCAGAGTTGGGAGACCCCTGCTCCATTCTAAGCAAGGAGCTTGGACATCCCCCATAAAAAAGCTAAATCTGTCCCTGCATGTTAAGGTATTCTATACAGTGAACAAAAAAAAAAAAAATATATATATATATATATATATATATATATATATATATATATATATATATATATATGTGTATAGAGAGATATACGCTACCACTCTTAAGTTTGGAGTCAACTGGACAATTTAGCATTTTCCATTAAAACTCATATAAGGTACTTTTATTTTTCAAATGAGTCCATTTGCTAGATTTACAGAATTGCAGACCTTTGGCCTTTAGCTGGGTTGGTTTGATGAACACTTTTTGCGAACCATACGGTCAAGCTGCAATGGGGTTGAGATCTGGTGACTGGGCAGGCCACTCCATTACAGATAGAATAACAGCTGATGCTTCTGCCCTGAATAGTTCATGCATAATTTGGAGGTGTGCTTTGGGTCAGTGTCCTGTTGTGGGATGCAGTTGGATCCAATAAGACGTAGTAGACAGGGTATGGAATGGTGCTGTGGAGCGATAGCCTTACTTATTCAAAATCCCTTTGACCTTATACAAACTTTACCCCCAGACCATCATATTAAATCCACCATGCCTGACAGATAGCATCAGGCATCTTCCAGCATCTTTTGAGTTTTGACAATCTTCTTCTGTGGGATCCAAACACATTAAACTTAGATTTGTCTATTCACAACACTGGTTAGAGAAGTTACTCTGCTGGAAAAAATCCATGCACAAAAAATATAGGTACAAGAGAGAGTTTCTTTATTTTATGATAGTTGTAAAGAATAAGAAGTATATACAATACAAGTATATAAAATACATAATTGCTGTTTTTTCTCCCATTTGTAAATTGATGATGAAAATAAAAAAGTAACGGTTCTTGGTTTGCTACAATGAAAAAAGACAATAAAAAAATACTTATCAAAAAAATAACATGGTCATACAAGCCTAAAACAGACCATCTCTTAAGTGTAATAATAATAAACTATTTTTACAATACGTTTGATATTTATTATTATTATTCATAACTTAAATCATATACTCTAGATTTAGAAACCAATACAACTAGAGATTAAGACACTTTGGTCTGAAACCTTTGTGCCTTATAGCCAAGATAAGAGATGCATTTAAAAAATCCTATTGATCTGTTTCCACTGTCTCCAGTCTGGTCACCCCTCCTCTTTTGTCGTGCTTTTATTATGTTTGCCACTTTGGACAGGTCAGCTCCCTGGGAATCAGGACAGAAAACCCTTGACAGAAGGCCAGGCAGTAAATTGTAATAGTGTTTTGGGCTACTTAGATGCAAATAGCCAATAATTCAGGCTGAAAACAGAATGCAGCTAACATAAGAGACCACTGGCACCAGAAGACTAATGCTCCATGCCAAGCGGCATATATCACGATGTAGTAAGACTTAAGTACGAACCATGACTAGTAAATAATACAGCCTCTGGATATTAGATCTTACTATGTAGGAACAAAAGTCTTGCCATTTGTAAATGTCTTTTTTATATTCTCAGGAATCTTAAAAGTAATATTAATTATGTAGATTGGTACAGTAGATAGATAGAAGTAATGAGTTGGACACATGTGTTAATAGCCACAGAGTGGAGAGAAAACTACTGACATTCGCTCACCTCCAATTTATTTACATACAACTACAGAATGATAATTTCATTCTGTCCACTGGAGGGTGCCAGAGACTAATACATCATTGAAAGAAGTTAGAATCGTTCCTCTGTATGCTGCATCTATTCATATAAATGGTTACATTACTCCCCAGTGACCTCTAAGATGCACAAAATTTAACGCGGTTATATTTTTTTTAGAGAAATGTATCTCATGTAAAATATGGAAATTTGAGGCAACGTTTTTGTGACTAATTTACAGCATGTTTAAATATAGTGTAGAATCTACCACGTAGAATGCAAATGTTAAATAAAAAAATAGGAATGAAAATATATCTTGAGCTGTTGCAAAGACACTATATTGCTGTAAATTATGGGATCAGTGCTAATCGTATACTTTGTAATGGGGAGATTTGCAGAGGGAGAATTTTAAGTATATATATATATATATATATATATATATATATATATATATATATATATATTTGTTTTAACAGTAACATGTCTTTGTAAAAGTATTTTCAGTGTATCTCTTAGGTTATGTAGTTCTGGATTCAGATATGACTTATTGTGCCCCGTATTGTTTATATACCATCTTAGGGCAGTCAGGATGACTTCTCCATGTAAGTACAATAAATAATACATTCCTCATCCTCTGTTCTTTTCTCCTATCAAAAATGTCATTTCAATTTCATTTCTCGTTTGATAAGGATGAATGAAGTTGTGTTGAATGTGAATTAAGCAGAAAATCAGTCCTTAGTTTTTCAGAGCTTATAAACAAAGGAGAAAAAAAAAATGTATGAACAATAAATTGCTATTAGGAGACAGAGAAATACATTCAGAGGCGTCAGATAAAGCCAAGCACACAGAACTAATGACATCATTCAGTGAAAGTAATGTATTAAACAGCAACAGCACAAGCAGTGATTGTCTGGCTGAAATAAAGCGTTGTGCCGTAAATCAGCCAATGAGCCCACAAATCCACAAGATGTCACTAGAGCAATAGGAAATAAAAATGCTGATTGCAGCTAAACTTTGCATTTTACAAGCACTTTGGGCATGAAAGTGACATATATCTCAAGTTTATATGAAGGTGCAGTAAATATAACTATTACAAATAAATCTTGTGTCTTGAATTTAGAAAATCTGCATAACCATTTTAAATATGTAACTTTTTATGCAAAAATGGAAAAGGCAAGGCCTGACGTGGATCCAAAAGGAAAGGTTAATATGAAATGAAAACTAGAACTGCTATTCCTACATTCCAAAAGCCATAACTTTTCTATGTTTCTCTTTGCAGAGTGTATGAAGGTTTTTCATCTGCGGTACAGAATGTACTAACCAGTGTCACTATTGCATGCTAGAAATCTGGAAAAAATCCAAATCTAGAAATATTGAGACAGTTACAATATTCAATAAGGTGCCCCCTGCAGCAAGCACCTACCCGTAACATCTGCAATCGGAGCTAGCACTGATCGCAGATCTTAACTCTTTCATTGCTGCTGTGTGTGGGCGACGTACCTTTCCCCGCTACCTGAAGAAGTGTCTGTCATCCTCTTTGTCATGAACAACGGCTGTAAATGCTGTATCTGAAGCAGACAGACGTGAGGACATCATCACATTTGAAGAAGATGAAGAAGATGAAGGCTGTTGTGTCGGAGAAACGAGGAAAGGTGAGTAAAGTTTTAAATTTTCACTGTGGCACTGTGACTACCATGGGGGCTGTACTGGGGTAAACTGTGACTACTATGGGGGACATGCTAAACGCTGTGGAGGGCAATGTGGCTACTATGGGGGGCACTTTGGCTGCACTGTGGCTGCACTGGGCGACACTGTGACTACTATGGGGGTACTCTAAACGGCTGTGAGGGAACTGTGTCTATCATGAAGGGCACTGAGGCTACTATGGGGAGGACTGTGGCTACTGGGGGGACACTGTCTGAAGTGGGGGGCACTCTGGCTGGTGTGGGGGGCACACATAAACATGCTAGGTAATGCTGCTTTCAAAAATGTTTGATTTTTCGCCATTTTGCAACATAAAATTTTTACAAAAAGTGATCAAAAGACCATACAGTCCTCAATATGGTAGCAATAAAAACATCATCTTATCTAACAAAAAATACATGTTACACAGTTCCTTACACCAAAGTATGGAAAATGTAATAGCGACAAAAGACGGCGAAAAGAAGATTTATTTTTGTACAGAACCTTTTAATTAAAATTACCTTATTGAAATCAGATCTGATTTTTTTTCTATTTTTACCATATGTGAGTTGGAAGAGGGGTAGACTTCTATGGTGAGTATATCCCAAAATTTTGATTTTAACTGTAAAAGTTGGGGGTGGTCTTTTAATACCCCAAATCATCTCATTAATGTCAGATGCAGTGGTCAATAATGTCTAAATCCCTAACCTCACGTAAAATGCCTTTTGAAGGTTTCTAATCCTGGCAGGCTATGGTGCTATTTGTATAGCAGTCTCCAAAACCAGTTGAAGCATCAGGCTTTTTATTACTTGATGAAAGCTTTTTGTGCTTTCTAGAGTTCCATTCACAAATACAAAACGTTTTTTTAAATGAATGTATTATATATATCCATTTTGAGTGATTGTATTTTTCAATGGCATCCTTTTGAGGTCTGTATAGCTCACTGTTTTACTTTAATTTTCAAATATTAGGGAGAATAAACTAATTGCCCCAATATTTATGGGGCTAATATATGTGTTGGCATCATCCTCTGCCCATGGTGTGAGGCTGCAGAGGCACCATGTGAATATGTGTTTAGTTTTGCTAGCTGTTTGGATTGATTAGCACCACACACATTGTTCTCCTGCAGTTTGGCTTTAGTTCATCAATGGTCAGCCCGCTGATATTGACAAGTTTTACCTCTTCTCACATAACTCCCTTGCACATTTGTTTTGTCCAGATCTCAGAGTTGTGACTCAATTACTGTTTGGGGCCTGGTTTCTGATATCACATAAGAGTTCTTTCCACTTTTGTAAGGGTGCCTGCTTTAGAGTTTTCTTAGTAAGCTCCAGACTTATCTTGTGACTTTGATCTCTGTATCCTAGTACTTTGACTTTTGGCTAATGTTTTGACTAACCTCTGGTTTTGTAATTTTGTATTGTATTTGTCCTCTTTGTTCGACTTTGTTGACTTCTCTTACTTGTTTTTCATAGTCTTTTCCTGCATTTGTTTGTTGCACTGTGGTAAAGGGTGGTAAAGTCTCCAAAGTGTTCTTTGCTAGGGTTTGCAAGGCCATTGGGCAGGGACAGCTGGGAAATTAGCATTAGGACCCAATGCCTTTGTCTATTGTGCTAGTCCTTTTCCAGTGCGTGCATTACACTATTTCTTATACATGTTGGGGGACACAGAAGAACTGTTTTGTTCCCTTTAATACTTGGGTCAATGCGTTAATACTTTTGTATAAAAAATCCCCTAAAAAAGTTAATGTGTTGCCATTTTTTTCATTATTGGAGCTGTGTGTGGATTTGATATTTTCAGTGTGAGCTATAACTTATTTTGGTGGTACTTTTGGATACTTTTTAATCACTTTGTATTCCATAATTAAACATTCAAGATAAATAATGGCTAACAAATATAAATTTGATATCTAGAATTATATAAATGCTTCTATATTTCAGCAAGGTTCTTACCATATTACCATAAGACATTGTATTTAGCAGGATGTACTAGTTGGACAAAGATGACTGAGGTGAGGTTTTGGAAGTGCCATCTTGCAGTACCAATAGGAGACAATGACCCTGAAATGTAATTTTTACTATGATAGCATTAATTGGTTAAGTGACTCTGTCATCATTATTTCCGGCTACTACAGTAGGGTGTGAACATTTAAGGTTACATCTAATTTTAAGCAGCAAACTTTCTAAACAGTGCTAAAAGGGTATAGAAAAGTACTGCAATAGAGATTCTACTTGATATAAAGACATGGGTTTATTATTAGTTGTAAAGCCTTTTTCCGGGAATGAATGTTAGTCTTGCCTCAGGAATTCTAACCAGTTTTATTTTTCACATGTAAAATGCGTTAAGAAAACTGCAAAAAAATATAAAAATAAATAAATAATGTACTTACTAGACTACAACAGAGCACAATAAATAACTACACCAAAGCTCTGTGAACTGTGACAGCAGTGATTGGAAAGAATATATTAAAAAGGAACCAAGTGAAAAAAAACATAAAAGTTGGAGATAAATGCTGGGCTCATATCCAAGTGCTGATTCTTCTCTCAGAACAGTCACAGTTTAGGCAGTTAACACTAAAAGAAATGCATCCCACGAAATATGACATTATTCTTACATCAGTGCCCGTATATAATACTACTAACTACAGTGCACTATGTAAAATATTTAAGCCTCTGAATTGTGCATTGATAAACCTGTAGACAGTTTCCCATTTCTCCGGCCAAGGTATCAATTATTTAAAGCGCAGTGAAATAAAAGAAAAAATTTTGAATACCAAATTAATTTTTTCAGATTGTTTTTATATTCAGAAGTTATATCTAAGAATTGAATACACATGTATATGTTTATTATCATTTTATTTAACTAATTACACTTAAATAGCTTAATTTCTTGAATATATTTTTCTTTGGTTTATTTTTAGTAAAGGTGTAAAAGAACATCTGCTATAATTGAAATTCCACATGGAGAAATTATGATTAGACAAGAAACTGCAACTCAAGCAACAAAACCCCTTAACAAGGCTCCTAACTTCTCAATATTCTTAATTACAGAAAACTTAATATGTACTACAATCTATTTCCTACTTGATTTGGATGAAGTATTGGGATAAATATGTGCTACAGTATGTTTTACCTCCAATAGAACAAATACTAGAAACAATTCTAGACCTACCAATAAAATTTATATTGTTATGTTTTACACAAGGCAGTCAAAGTATCAAAGTCTGGACTGGTGTTGGATCTTCTAATTTATATTTACTGTATCTGCACTCATGACACTTGCTTTAGTATTAATTTATGGGACGTGAAGAATAATTTGACTTGATAGTGTTAATGACTCTTCAATAATAAACACAATGGGGGTCATTTACTAAGGGCCCGATTTGCGTTTTCCCGACGTGTTACCCGAATATTTCCGATTTGCGCCGATTCCCCCTGAATTGCCCCAGGATTTTGGCAACGAAAACCCGACGGATTTGGAAAAACCGCCGCATTTAAAACAAAAATGTGTTGCGAAAATTGCACTTAAATTCACTCTTCCCGGCTCGGTGTATTCCAGTGCGTTCCGATGCTCCTCAGCGCAGCAGCGGCACCTGGTGGAAGTCGGAGGAACTACCTTAATAAATCCCGACTGGACCCGAATCCACCGCAGAGAACGCGCCGCTGGATCGCGAATGGACCGGGTAAGTAAATCTGCCCCAATGTGATGTATTTTTCGATGTGTGTTCACTGTGTGCTCTCTTGTTTAGCCTGCTAAAAGGATCAGACCACACATTCATTTTAAAATTAACTTCTATTTTCTCTCTATATTGTGCCTATACAAGTATACAAAAATAGTGCAATAAAATGGAAAGTAAAGATCTTTAAGAAACATAGATGGAGATTTATCATATGCTGGGGCTTCTACACCTGCTTGTGGGGCGAGGGGGGCATCCCCCTTGTCCCGTCACATCTAGAGGAGGGTGGTGTTGCGGAGGGGCAAAACTATACCAGGTCCGAAGAATGAAAGATAGGAATGCCCCATGCCCGACCACTCCACCGGCCGTCATGCCCCTCTATGCCCTTTCCACTCTCACATGGTGTGGATGTGGTGTAATTGCTGTAGAAATTTCAAATTCTTACAATGTGCTAGCAGAAAACTGGCTTAGAAGCAGGGATAAATCTCCCACATCTCTCCTACTTATTCATTTATTTATTTATTTATTCTTTTTTTTTACAGAGGCAAGGTCTCATATTGATGACAATAAACAATTGACAATAAATTGCAATATGCCTGTACGACAGTAAAAGGTATTAATTTTCAGTCCTTGAAAATAGTTCTTTTCTATTACAATAAAAAATTCCATTTGTCCTAGAAGGAGCATAAAAATAAATTAACAAATACTGTAAAATTAATATAATCATATACACACTAGGTTTCCCCACATCCCAAAATGCCTGGCATATCACATGCAGTGAACCCTGTAATGTAAAAACATGTCCAAATATCTGAAATGCCAAAATTTCTCCGATTATAAAAAATGGAACACAAAGTTTCCATATTTTTCATCATCTATCAATGAAAATGTCATCTTGTCCAGAAAATAATTGATCCCTTAAACAACTCCATATACAATTCAGGTATAAATAAGTAACAGCTGTTAGAATATGGGGATATAGAATATATTTTTAATTAGAGATGAAATAATAGCCTTGTCATTGTAGTGGAGTATAGATGCAGGGTTAACCTCTTAACGACCTTGGACATAAATGTACGTCTAGGTCAGCGGCTAATTTGCCTGCTGGACGTACATTTTCATCCTCAACTGCTATCACTGTTGACAATGTATCACTGTATGTGACAGTCCGGCTCTCGTGGTAACAGCTAGGATCACTATAGACATGATCCCAGCTGTTTAACCCTTTAGGCTTTGCGGTCAAACATGACTGCAGTGTCTATAGGGCTTCTGTGTACGCCCCCGGCAAGATCTGTCCCCCCCTGCACCAGTTATGGGGGACGCTGATCATCTCTATTAGAGCCCTAGGGTATGAATGAGGACCCCAGAGCTGCATTCAGAAGCACAAAGACAGATTATGTCAATGACCGGATCTGTCAGCGTGTGTGTCAGCCTCTGCATCTGCATAGGCTGACTGCTGTAATACACTGCCATACATCAGCATGGCAGTGTATTACTTTAAAAAAGTGATCAAATGATGTTCAAGTCCCAGCAAAAAGATGTGAAAAAACATTCTAAATGTTACACCTCGTAGTTGACAGTGATGCAAAAGCATGTGATTTTTCTCGTCAAATGCATTTTTATTCAGCAAAATAATTCAAACATAAAAAACTATAGAAATGGGATATGCCTTAATCGGACCCATAGAACATAAATAACATGTTATCTATGCTATAAATTGTATAAAACAAAACAAAACATAAACATTAACCCCTTCCCCACCATACACGTCCAATTCGGCGGGTATTTCCTGCACCTTGATGTGCATTTTAATCCTGCTCGGAACAGTAATCATAACAATTGTTAATAGTGACAGTGTGGGAGAGCCCACTTGTATGTGGCATCTATAGGGCATCCCCACCAGCCCCCACTACAATCACAAACCCCTGGGCACCAGGTTCAGGTGGTGCCGACTACTTTAATACACAGCCATACATCAGTATTGCAGTATATTAGTTTGAACAAGCGATCACATTATTGTCTGTTCAAGTCCCAGAGTGGGACAGTAAAAAAATGTAAAACAAAACATGATAAAATATAATAATAGAATGTGAATAGTCCTCTAAAATAATTGAATGTTACATTTTCGGGAAAATCTGTAAAAATTGCTGATTGATTTGTAAGCCTCCTAACATCTTAATAAAATACATTAAACAACCAACTATGTCAACATAAAGCGGATATGGTTTAGTAATAGTTAGTAAACTTTGCTGTAGAATTATCATAACATTATAGAAATCACAAATTATTCAAGTTTTTCCACACCAAATTTTAATTTTTTTCATAAATAAACGCAAAATTATCGAAAATATATGAAATCCACCTTGGTTTACTTAAAGTGTTTCCTTTATAAGATTGCATTAGCCAGCATGGCAGATTTTTAAAGAATTGAACCACTCAAGCGGACATGAGCTGGGTCCTTAAGGGGTTAAAGGAGACAGTTGGTCAGCAAAGAAACTAACAGATGCAACCAAGAGATAATTGGGCATAAGTATACCAAGTTGGTTTCTTGCATGTTTTCTTTGTTACATTTTACCATGCTTTAGTGGGTCTCCAAGTTGTTTCTACATTGCTGGAGGTGTTCAGCAACTGTGTTCACAGCGCTGTACACTTCCACATAAAGAGAAACACTTTGAACCAGCCACTGGTAACATGTAAAACACATTTGTTTTCACAATTGGGCACATTTATTAAGGGTGTGCGCCAATTTTCACAGACTTGCACATTCGTTAGTGCAAACTGCTTCCAAGGGTATTTAAGAAGTGCCTGTGCCACATTTTGTTGCATGTGACCTTTTGTGTTGAAGCTGCACCATCAATGGAAAAATGAGGGCATTCAGTGCCATTGGACCGATGCCGATTTACATGCGAAGTTGACAAAATGTGTTGCAAGCCCTATTTGAAGTTGCACCAAAAGAAGTGGGGCACTCTGTCAGGGCCCGTGCAGGGAGAGCCATATTCATGAAATCCTGAATCGACACACACTCACACAGGGAAACTGTGTAGTGTGCCTCGTGAAAGTTTAGAGAACATGTCATCAGAAATGATTTTAACCCCTTAATCCGCAGCCCTTTTTAATTTTTTGTGGTTTCCATTTTTTTCACTCCCCACATTCAAAACTCTGTAAACCTCTTTATTTTTCCATGTACGAGCTGTGTTATGGCTTATTTTCTGTGTAACAAATTTCACACTTCAAAATGGTGGTATTTGTGCCATATTCTTGTTGGGCTTGGATTTTACGGATTTGATGTAGCCCCCAATGAGAGGTCTACTTTATCTTTGGGTCGGTAGGATAGCGGGGATCCAAATTTGTATAGGTTTTATAATGTTTTCATACATTTACAAAAATTTTACCAAATTTTTTGGATTTTGCCGTCTTCTGGCGCTTATAATTTTTTAATACTTTGATGTCTGGAGCATCGGGAGGTGTCGTTTTTTGTGGCTTTTGATGATGTTTAGAATGTTATCACTTTTAGCACTCTACAACCTTTTGATCACTTTTAATATAATTTTTTTTTAATGGCAAAAAAGTGCCATTTTCAACTTTGGGTGTGATTTTTCGTCATGTGGTTAAACGCAGTGAAAAACCCTTATTATACTTTGATATATTGGGCATTTTCGTACATGGTGATACCTAATGTGTTTATTATTTTTAAAGTTTATTTACACTCACCGGCCACTTTTTTTAGGTACACCATGCTAGTAACTGGTTGGACCCCCTTTTGCCTTCAGAACTGCCTCAATTCTTTGTGGCATAGATTCAACAAGGTGCTGGAACATTCCTCAAGATTCTGGTCCATATTGAATGATGGCATCACACAGTTGTGCGCAGATTTGTCGTGCACATCATGATGCGAATCTCCCGTTCCACCACATCCCAAACGACCTATTGGATTGAGATCTGGTGACTGTGAAGGCCATTGAGTAGCATGAACTCATTGTCAGTTTCAAGAAACCAGTCTGAGATGATTCCAGCTTTAGACATGGCGCATTATCCTCTGAAAGTAGCCATCAGATGTTGGGACATATGTCATCATAAAGGAATGACTGGTCAGCAACAATCCTCAGGTAGGCTTTGGCGTTGCAACGATGCTCAATTGGTACCAAGGGGCCCAAGAGTGCCAAAAAATATTCCCCACACACCATGAAACCACCACCCCACCAGCCTAACCGTTGATACAAGGCAGGATGGAATCCTGCTTTCATGTTGTTGACGCCAAATTCTGACCCTCCCATCCGAATGTCCACAGCAGAAATCGAACTCATCAGACCAGGCAACGTTTTTTCCAATCTTCTACTGTCCAATTTCGATGAGCTTGTCAAATTGTAGCCTCAGTTTCCTGTTCTTAAGCTGAAGGAGTGGACCCCTGGTCTTCTGCTGCTGTAGCCCATCTGCCTCAAAGTTCGACGTACTGTGCGTTCAGAGATCTCTTCTGCCTACCTTGGTTGTAAGGTGGCGATTTGAGTTCCTGTTTGCCTTTCTATCAGCTCGAACCAGTCTGCCATTCTCCTCTGACCTCTGGCATCAACAAGGCTTTCCCACCCACAGAACTGCCGCTCACTGGATGTTTTTTCTTTTTCAGACCATTCTCTGTAAACCCTAGAGATGGTTTGCGTGAAAATCCAGTAGATCAGCAGTTTCTTAATACTCAGACCACCCTTCTCTGGCACAACAACCATGCCACGTTCAAAGGCACTCAATCACCTTTCTTTCCCCATACTGATCCGTTTTAAACTGCAAGTTGTCTTGACCATGTCTCATGCCTAAATGCACTGAGTTGCCACCACATGTGATTGGCTGATTAGAAATTGTTTTAATGGCTGATTAGAAAGTGTAATGAGCGTTGGACAGGTGTACCTTAAAGTGGCCGGTTGAGTTGTATATTGTATCATTTCTTGGGAAAGGGGGTGATTTGAATTTTTTGTTGTTTTTTTTATAATTTTTTTTTACTTTTTTTTATTTTTATTTTTACTATTTTCAAGACTCCCTAGGGTACTTCAACCCTAGGTTGTCTGTTACGATCCTACATCATATACTGCCAAACTACAGTATGACAGTATATGGGGATTTTCCTTCCTCAATTCTCATTTACATGTTAAGCATATTATAATAATACTCTTAACACGAGTCAGCCTCGGTCTTCGGAGGATCCGAGACTGCCATAGAGCTATGGATCGCGCTCCTCTAGTCCGGAAACGATGATCCCAGAAGCAGGCGCGCCATGCGCCATCAGCTTTTGCCGCTGCGATCCGGCACACGATCACGGGTTTACCGGTAAAGCCATTTGCTGCAATATGCAGCAAAGACTTACCAGCTAAGGAGAAAGCTCAGCCCTCTACCTCTCCATGCCCCCGCACCCGGCATGCGACGTAGTATTACGTCACACTGTCGGTAAGGGGTTAATAAGCCACTAAGAGTTGTTGTGCAAGCTGTACAATTTCTAGATGATGTTTTTTTCATGCGCCCTGGTGGTGGCATCATTTAAAAATCTTCTTTGAAGTGAGATGTTAATTAGTACAAGCAACATTTTTTTTTTGCCAAATCAGTGGATATCCATCCTACGTTCCACTAAGATACAAAAACACTCTCCCACCTCTGAACAACCTCCTCCTATTTGAATAACATCATCCTTCCCAACTTCAGGAGATCTGGTACAATTATATCCCAGGTACAGGACCATTAATTACGTGATGGTTCATTCTACAGGCAAAGAAAGCTTGACTTCAGTGTTAAAACTCCACTTCCTTGACTCATAAACTGTTTTAGATCTTCTTCAAAGTTGACTTTCTGGGATTTATACCAACACACCGAAACATGAAAAAAAAACATTGGTCTAGAAGCTTGCCCCAGCTGCCAGGGGTCAATGTACTTTAACAACTGTCCTTCACATACAACGCAGAGTGACTAACCCCCTACCATGACACACCTCACAAATATACAGACATGTCTGTACAAAGTTTGATGTTACTTTAGTGGTAGTTTGTAAACTGGCAGACATTAAGCCTTTTAGCTGATTTTCAGGTAATCTTAATTTTCTTTATAAACTTTTTTCGTCAGTGTTTATTTTTGTAACCGTTGAACTCTCTCTTTCCAGACAATAGTAATCTGACATGTCATCAGAGTCTCATGTGGCAAATCAATACAATGTTTCGACTTTCTCAAACCTGTGAATAAATTATACATTTATAATGGTGAGTGGGAGTATAAGTGTGACAGCCGCTGTGTTTTTTAAATATACCCAAATGCAAGCCCTAAGTTGAATCTATATTGTAAAGGATATACAACACTTCTTTTGAAACAATCGTCTTATTATTATTCTGTAATTACTTTTTATTGCTTATGAAATTCTATACAGTATAATATATATGTCACGGGCAACCCCATGTCTCGAATCGCGGGTTTACCGGTGTTCTGCTGTGCCGTGCTGCTCCCCTGGCCCAGATCTATGTCATGAGTGTCCCGCGAGCCATGTCGCGGGACACGCCTGTGCTCCGCTATTTGGCGTGTCTACCACATACAAATAGAAAGTGTAAATGCCAGCTCACCACTCATGGAGTGGTTATGATGTAACCGAATAAATAAGTCTATGTTGTTGGAAACCCGGCTGGACTGTGTTCATACTTTTGCGGTGCCTACCACATACCCAGACTAAGACTCACCTGCCCACAAGCCTGCTTCCCGGTGCTCCCGGCAGTGCACGCCGTCTCTTCTGTACTTAAAGGGCCAGTGTCTTCCTAAAGGGCGCTGGCATTTCTGGCTCTGCTATATAATCCGGCAGCTCCCAGCACCCCCTGCCGGATCTTAAAATCATCATCCCTGAAGTGAAGGCCCCCCTGTGTTTCCAAGTGTTCCTCCGTGTTCCAGCATTTCCAGGATTCCTCCGTGTTCCTGGGTTTCCTTTGTTACCTGTATTCCTGTGGTGTTCCTGCATCCCTGCGGCGTTCCTGTATCCCTGTGGCGCTGCTTTATCCCTGTGGTGGTCCTGTATCCCTGTGGTGGTCCTGTATCCCTGTGGCTGTCCTGTATTCCTGTGGCGGTCCGGTATTCCTGTGGCGGTCCTGTATTCCAGTGGCGGTCCTGTATTCCAGTGGCGGATACAGGATGTCCTGACATCCTGCCGAGGTCCTGACATCCTGCCGAGGTCCTGCTATCCTGAGGTCTGTTCCTGTGTCCAGCTCCGGTGGTCCGTCCATGTGGTTCCTTTGCCATCCTGTGGTTCCTGTTTCCTGCTCCCCTACCTTGGCAGCAAAACCATCCCTCTTTGCGGCGGGCTCTGGCGAATACCAGGGCCACTTATACTCCAGTCCTGGGTTGCAGCTAGTGCCATCATCCCCCGTGGTGGTCCAGAGGGACCACAGACTCTTCCCAGAGACTTTTCCCTACACTTGTCCCCACAAGTGTGACTATATATTTATTTTGTAAGGGCTAAGGTCCTAGATCATCGTCTCCTGGGGTAGACAGGCACAACTCACAAGCATACAAGTAACCTCGCTGTCCACAACTTGTAATATTTTGGCAAATTACCACTGTAACTTTTATTTAGCATTAATAAAAATAAACAGGAAAAGGAAAAAACAATCTAGGCCTTTCTGACACTAACTCAACACAGAGGTTCCCTATCTCACTAGATGCAGGGCTTCTGCCTGGCACCAGAAAAGTTTTGCAGTTTGGTATTACCTGTCTCCTCCCCCAGGGTGGAGCCAATGTGGGAAATCTTTCCGACATCCATTATGCTTTCCCTTCAGCAATATACAAAGAAAATCTGCTGTGCACTTTTAGTTGTATAAGCAATTTGGCAGTCAACTATACGATATGTACCTGTGTACTAATGTGTAACTATTTGTCATATAAATATATATAATGTTTCACAGTGCAGGTGAATGTTTTTTATCATCAATATGTGGATATGTTATATACAGTATACAACGCCGAATTTACGGTTGGTGGGGCCTCTGGGCGCAAAATATGGTGGGAGCCCCAATTGAATGTCCTCCTCCACACTGGCTCCCCAATAACCACTATATACAGCTCCCCCAACAACCGCTAGATATAGCCCACAGAAATCACTATATATAGCCCCCCAGCAACCGCTATATGCTGCTCAGATCACCGCCATCTTTATTTACATCTGATTGTCTATGGCAGAGTAGGGAACTTATTGTTCTCTTTCTCTGCGATACACTGATCAGCAGGATTCGGCCAGGGAACCCGGAGCCAAATACACTGGGGGCCCCCTTTAAAGGCAAAGTGGTGGGGGCCCTGGGGCTCGCGCCCCATGCACCCTCCCCTATAATCCGCCACTGACAGCATAGAGGTATCAGTTGTTGCAACTTTTGAAAGGGAATCTGTCACAAAATTCACTAATAAGCCTAATAAAAAGTTCCCATAGCACTCTACTAACTTGTGCCCACACTGTTTTTAGTTGCACAGTTTAGTTGCACACTGTTTTTAGATGCACAGTTTTTATCTCCAGAAAATAAAGTTTTCAAGCCTACCTGGGACCTTGCATGTGCTATTCATGGAAAACTGTACATCTCTCAACTGTTGTCTGTAAGGATATCCATTTTCCCCCTCCTGCAGGAGAGAGAGGGAAAGAGCAGACATGAGCTAAGAGACTGCCTTGCATGAATAGAACACACCCTTGGGGCACACTGCTCCTTCTGGCAGGGTGCCAGGTAACCTGACACACTTTATTTTCTGGGGATAAAAACTATGCATTTTCTACAGAAGTCATAAGTTCAACCCTGGCAGCAGTTTTGTGTGATTCCCATCTAAGAGGAATGGGAATGTCTGAATAAATTTGTAACTACTATTTTTCAAATAACAATAGCGCAATTTGCTTTCTATGTTTCCCTTCAGAGTAAGAAAATGTAATCGACATTCTGACAGGAACGTTAATCGATGTGGTAATATGTCTGATGTGGGTCTCATTAATCAGTTCAATGTGGGGAAGATCAAAAAGATAATCTATGTTTTGGTATAATTTGTGTGAATGTAAGAAATTAGTGTAATCCCTATCTGAAATGTGTAGGGTTCTCGAAATGTCTCATAGTGATCTAGCTAAAAGGTTAGAATGTAATCTCTGTAGTATTCTAGCACTGTGGGGTGATATTTGGTATGCAAAGTTTTGTGTAGTATTTAGATAGCCTCCTAAGGTGCATATTGATGTCACCTAAGAGTTTTGTAGGGAATCAGAGAGCTAGGCTATCTGGTTGGTGTTAGGGAATAATTTTTTTGTAAAGCAATGAGGACCCCTTTGGTTTGATAAGAGGATAAGAAGGGAAAAACATTGTGAGAAATCGGAAGTGGTATAGAGTTTTTGTTGGAAATGTGTTTCTTGCAATATCGCTATTTCCGTCCCCTCAGAATATTTGAAAGATTCTGGATCTTTTCATGAGGGAATTTAAGCCATTTACATTCATTGAGGTAATGCAGTGTTCTAGTGGATAAAAGGATGGTTTTGAGAGTGCCATACTGGAAAAATTCAGTTCAGTTGGCAGTGTAAGTCCACGTGAACAACCATGGAAGAAATGATGATGAATTCTCAACTGTAGGCAGAAAGTTAAAGGGGACCAGAGAGCAATGCCAGCCCAGCTACCCAGGCATCCTCCAGCTAAACCCCACTGAAAAG
Source organism: Engystomops pustulosus (assembly GCA_019512145.1). Classification (NCBI taxonomy): domain Eukaryota; kingdom Metazoa; phylum Chordata; class Amphibia; order Anura; family Leptodactylidae; genus Engystomops; species Engystomops pustulosus. The sequence continues at coordinate 58,051,342 of CM033642.1, forward strand.
CATCTTAAAAGGCTATATTAAAATGCCAACACTCAAGCACAAAATACCAACATGCATTTGTAACTTGAAAAGAAAGAGTAAACAGAGCTACTGTCTCTATAATTTTTTCTGGAGAGGAGGAACTAATCCTAGTTCATCATTTATGGAAAGAATGTCATTGGGTCTGCATATAAATTGTTGAGATATCCCAGGCATAAAGGACATTGCAAATGTAAACAGCTAATTGTATTACACAGTTTATATGGTTGAAAAAAGACATATGTCCATCAAGTTCAACCAAGGAAGGGTTGTAAGGAAATCTATTCTATATTATAACATAACCTTTAATGTTATTTTAATGGGAGACAGATTCTGGTACCCCTCTACACCAGATTTACCATTCCGCATCAGACACAGTGATAAACATGATGAAGCACAAGATTGTCTAGTCTAACTCTGCAAGTCTTAACTTATGACACTTTTGATAAATCTGACCCAATATGTGTAACACTAAAGCAAACTGACAGATGTATCACTGTTCTGCGCTTAAGTATAGTAGTTGCACTTTAATTCTGGAGCATTGTTGTGCCAGAATTATCACAAGCTACATCCATCTGTGATGAGTTGAGTTGCTGCCTCTTATTAATCACTTTACTCTAGGTGCAATATAGCCACAATCTTAGATTTGGGCACTTACTGTGATTCTCCTACTACTCCTCTCTGTTTCTCTCCAGCACCCCAGCATGAAAATAACACTCCCAGCAGAGCCCAAGTGTTTGACAAGCTGCACTCAGTGATCTCCTCAGCAGTGGTTTCTACTGGAGGTGATCCAGGGCAGTATTCCTCCTCAGACACCAGTGGGGTCATCCTGCTACACAGAACACTTCTGTGTACTATCTGCAAAATCCTCCTCACTTCTCTTCTAATCTGCTTTTGCAGATTGTTTGTAAATAGAAGGTTATGAACTGTAAATAGAGATTGCAGGTAAATGTCTGTAGTGTCTGCTGATCTCTGCTGCTGGGGATAAGCTGCTCTGCACAAGAGCTCAGTGTTGCTTCTCCACCTTCAGGATGGAGTGTTTTTGCGCCCATTCTTGCACCTGAATGATAAGTTGCTAATGATGAATAATTAGGCGCAGCAAAACATCAGGATTGGTAGGATAAATGAGTAAAGCATGGTTATTTTTGCTGCGCGGCTAGTTTGGTGTTTAGTCGACAAACTGACACTATGAAAAGATGCAAAAACAACAGAAAAAACGATTGATACATCTGGCCCAAAGTGAATGAAACCAAGAATATAAGTAAATAAACCCAAAATTAAATGATTGTCCTTATTTATCAAGTAAAAGCAAAGAACAAACCACTGCAACTCTTTCATTTCAATGCACAAATAATATATATTTTTGCTCTGAAACTATATACTACTAATAAACAACAACCTTACTTAACCTGGAAACTGTTTAATTGACTGCATTGTTAACCAGGATGGATTCCAGTTTCTGAAATGCTCTATTGTTAAATCTTCCTTAAGTACTTAAATGAGTACTATAGCTGCCCCATCTCTGCGCACATTAAGATAGTAAATGCATTAATTTGGCATTTTCTGTTTTGCTTATGCTACAGTTCATCACGCTTTATTTATAATCCTTTTTCATGCCTACATTTGTTTGTTCAGATGTTTTTGCTAATGTGAAGTGTCAAATCGAAGCATGTTAATTCATCCAGGAGAACACTGCTGTGTACATTCCATCTCTTTTATGTTTGAATATAGGAGACTATATAGGGTTTTAAACACAAAGCATTTCTAAATAATGGAATTCACACATTGAATACATAGTTCACATTGCCTTTCATTTGCACTGGCAAACACTCTAAATCTTTAGCTGAGATTGAAGAGAAAAGCTTTTAAATAGAGCATGAAACACTCCATGGCTTGTTATTCATACTAAAAGTACTTTGGAGTTAAAATCTTCTGTAGATGTTTGCATAATATTGAACACAACCACCTCACTTCCACTCCTCTTCTTGCTTTGTCTGTCTCAGCACAGTGCTAAGGGAAAAATCTTCTGTAGCTAAAGAAATTCATGTAAAAGTCGTGCATGCTAAAGTTATTTGACTAATACTCTCACAAAAGTTACAGTACTGAATCATGATACCATATCAAGTACTACGTGGACTAGTATGTCACTACTGTTTTGGTCACTTATTTACTTAAATGTATTTTTCTTGATCTTTGGTGCCTAGGGAATGAATAGATATCTATAGATCTTTACAGATGGTGTAGTACTCTTTTAAAGTCTGTCATCTCGAAAGCCATTTTTCAGTTATGACAGGTTCCAATAGTGCATTTAATCCTTAACAGAAATATGCTTCTGGTTAGTCCATGATGCTCTTTAAATTTCACAAAATCTATTCTTTTTATCTTCTAAGTCACCCTGCTATATTCTTCCATGTCCATGGGTTAATAGGCTGTGAGCTCTTGCGAGCCCTCATTCCTATTGTTTCATATTGATCTGTAAACCGCTACAGAATTTGATGGCGCTATATAAATAAAGATTTTTATTATGGGGTGGAGAGAGTGGCCATTTCAAATTCTGACATTCCTCTGCTCCATCACGTGCCATGCACACTGAAAAGTACTCAGTGCTCAAGCCGAAGGGAGAGGGGTCACCACGCAGGGGAGATAATAGATTGCTGCAGGGAGACGACATCATAAGGGGGTGGAGGGGATGGGTTAGAAGTAGAGAGGATGTGGCAGGGGGTATAATAATATACTTTATTAATATGTTAAATATTAAAAACACAAAACAAAAGGAGAAGAAAAATCTACAGTGAAAAACAGACTGGCACAGTGGAAATGTCAATATCTAAATATTCTCACATGAGTTATGTACACATGTAATGTATGTAGACTGCAAACATTAATAGTATCCACACTATTTACAATGTATACAACAAAGAACCAGAAAAGGCAATAAACTAGTATAAATATAAGGAGGCTCAACACAGGTAAGTAAAAAATATAGTATCAAATGCACAATTTACATCACAGTATAGAAAAACAGCAATACAATATGAAACCCTGTGTACAGACCTGACCCCAATACGCGTTTCGTCTTTGCCTTCTTCCATTGCCCGTAGAAATAAGTGCAGCCAGCGACTTCTCTGGCTGCAGCAAGAGCGGCGGCGCAAGGACAAAAACACCCCGTGGCGGCTTACTGGTTGTGTTCCCTCCATGCCCTTCCACACCCCCCTGGTGTGGAGGTGGTATAAAGGGGAAAATAATTGTAAGTGCTAGCAATATACTGCTATACTGCTAGCATTTGCGATTATTTTATCACTAAAGTGGTGTAGAAGTCCTTATAAATACCCTGCATTGATTACATTGATCATTTTTGTATATATCCTGTTTGTGTGCATGGAAATGTGTGTTTGTGTGCAGAACCCCAGCACTGCCACTAAACAGTGGATGGCACTATCTGCTTCCATCTGCTACATAACTTCTGAAATCAGAGATAAAACGGATTATGGTGGGATAAGGCTGGTTGATTCCCCATAGATCATGTACTGAAGTCCTTTTCTTTGCTTTGGCATCATATTAGTAGTAAGATACATATACACTCACCGGCCACTTTATTAGGTACACCATGCTAGTAACGGGTTGGACCCCCTTTTGCCTTCAGAACTGCCTCAATTCTTCGTGGCATAGATTCAACAAGGTGCTGGAAGCATTCCTCAGAGATTTTGGTCCATATTGACATGATGGCATCACACAGTTGCCGCAGATTTGTCGGCTGCACATCCATGATGCGAATCTCCCGTTCCACCACATCCCAAAGATGCTCTATTGGATTGAGATCTGGTGACTGTGGAGGCCATTTGAGTACAGTGAACTCATTGTCATGTTCAAGAAACCAGTCTGAGATGATTCCAGCTTTATGACATGGCGCATTATCCTACTGAAAGTAGCCATCAGATGTTGGGTACATTGTGGTCATAAAGGGATGGACATGGTCAGCAACAATACTCAGGTAGGCTGTGGACCATGTGAACAGGAAAAAAGGCTCACCATGTGTGAACAGGTGTTAAACTCACCGTTCCATGTGGTCTCAGACACTGTCTGAGAGGAAGTAGGCGGCCCCTAAATGCAGTCTCCTGCTAATTTAAAAACACCTGGGTCGAATGGGGCGGAGTGCTGGTACCAGGAAAAACAAAATAAATGAAGGGATAGAATGTACTAAACCAACATGGGGAGAGAAAAAGAACTGGACCGCACATCCACACATCACACAATTTAATGCCGCTAGGCTACATTATATACAAACTCGAGGTTCTTAGTTACATTTTGATCAATTGTATAAGCCCACCAACCACTTCACGGTGACCTCTTTAGGTGGGTCCCTACGCTATTTTGTGCAGCATCACATGCGTCCACCCCCGCTGCAGCGGCAGGGACCAAGACCCGGTTGCCCCCCAGTACCCATACTGGCGGGCATAGCCCCCATGGCTCCGGGCCCAGGCCCCCACCAGCACCGCACCACAGAAGCGGCGGACGCCATGCAACACCGCACCATGTGAACAGGAAAAAAGGCTCACCATGTGTGAACAGGTGTAAAACTCACCGTTCCATGTGGTCTCAGACACTGGCTGAGAGGAAGTAGGCGGCCCCTAAATGCAGTCTCCTGCTAATTTAAAAACACCTGGGTCGAATGGGGCGGAGTGCTGGTACCAGGAAAAACCCATTCGACCCAGGTGTTTTTAAATTAGCGGAGACTGCATTTAGGGGCCGCCTACTCCTCTCAGCCAGTGTCTGAGACCACATGGAACGGTAAGTTTAACACCTGTTCACACATGGTGAGCCTTTTTTCCTGTTCACATGGTGCGGTGTTGCATGGCGTCCGCCGCTTCTGTGGTGCGGTGCTGGTGGGGGCCTGGGCCCGGAGCCATGGGGGCTATGCCCGCCAGTATGGGTATGGGGGGCAAACGGGTCTTGGTCCCTGCCGGCGCTGTGCTGCAGCGGGGGTGGACGCATGTGATGCTGCACCAAATAGCGTAGGGAACCACCATAAAGAGGTCACCGTGAAGTGGTTGGTGGGCTTATACAATTTGATCAAAATGTAACTAAGAACCGAGTTTGTTATATAATGTAGCCTAGCGGCATTAGATCATTGTGTGAGTGTGGATGTGCGGTCCAGTTCTTTTTCTCTCCCCATGTTGGTTTAGTACATTCATCCCTTCATTTATTGTGTTTCCTGGTACCAGCACTCCGCCCCATTCGACCCAGGGTTTTTAAATTAGCAGGAGACTGCATTTAGGGGCCGCCCTACTTCCTCTCAGACAGTGTCTGAGACCACATGGAACGGTGAGTTTACACCTGTTACACATGGTGAGCCTTTTTCCTGTTCACATGGTGCGGTTTTGCATGGCGTCCGCCGCTTCTGTGGTGCGGTGCTGGTGGGGGCCTGGGCCCGGAGCATGGGGGCTATGCCCGCCAGTATGGGTACTGGGGGGCAACCGGGTCTTGGTCCCTGCGGCGCTGTGCTGCAGGGGGGTGGACGCCATGTGATGCTGCACAAAATAGCGTGGGACCCACCATAAGAGGTCACCGTGAAGTGGGTGGTGGGGTATACAATCTGATCAAAAGTAACTAAGAACCTCGAGTCGTTATATAATGTAGCCTAGCGGCATTAGATCATTGTGTGATGTGTGAATGTGCGGTCCAGTTCTTTTTTCTCCCCATGTTGGAATATTAACACATGTGTAATGTCACGTTTATAGCATTTTGTAAACGAAATGTTAACAGTAATGTGATTAGATAGATCACCTCTCTCAGCTGTTGTAATAGGTTTCAAAATGCATTAAAAATGGAACATGTTAAATCCCACTCCTGCAATAAACCCACTCATGTGGCTGTATCCTCTCCTGTATATAACCCCTCACATGGACTTGTATCCTCCTGATATAACCCCTCACGTGGCTGTATCCTCTCCTGTAATAACCCCTCACGTGGCTTGTCCTATCCTGTTATAATCCCCTCCATGGTTTCCTCTTCGATATAACTCCTCACATCGCTTGTATCCTCTCCTGTATATAACCCCTCACATGGCTTGTATCCTCTCCTGTATATAACCCCTCACATGGCTTGTATCTCTCCTGTATATAACCCCCTCAAATGGCTTGTATCCTCTCTGTAATAACCCCTCACATGGCTGATCCTCTCCTGTATATAACCCCCCACATGGCTGTATCCTTCCTGATATAACCCCTCACATGGCTTGTATCCTTCCTGTAATAACCCCCTCACATGGCTTGTTCCTCTCCTGTATATAACCCCTCACATGGCTTGTGTTCTCTCCTGTATATAAAACCCCTCACATGGCTGTATCCTCTCCGTATATAAACCCCTCACATGGCTTGTATATATCCTGTTATAACCCCTCACATGGCTTGTATCCTCTCCTGATATACACCCTCACATGGCTTGTATCTCTCCTGTTTATAACCCCCTCACATGGCTTGTATCCTCTCTGTTATAAACCCCTCATGGCTTGTATCCTCTCTGTATATAACCCCTCACAGGCTTGTATCCTCTCCTGTATATAAACCCCTCACATGGCTTGTATCCTCTCCTGTATATAACCCTACAGGCTTGTTCTCTGTATATAACCTACATGGCTTGTATCTCCCGTATAACCCTCACATGGCTGTATCTCTCCTGTATATACCCTCACATGGCCTTGATTCCTCTCCTGATATAAACCTCAAGGCTTGTCTTCTGATATAACACCCTACAGGCTTGTGTCCTCTCTGATATAACCCCTCACATGGCTGGTATCTCTCTGTATAACCCCCTCACATGGCTTGTACTCTCTGTATATAACCCCCCCAATGGCTTGTATCCTCCCTGTATAAACCCCTCACATGGTGGTTATCCTCTCCTGTAAAAACCCCTCACATGGCTTGTATCCTCTCTGCATATAACCTCAAATGGTGTATCTTCCTGTATATAACCCCCTTACATGCTTGTATCCTCTCTGTGATATAACCCTCACATGGTTGTACTCTCCTATAAACCACTCACATGGCTTGTATCTCTCTGTATATAAACGTCACAGGTTTGTCCTTCCGTATATACTCCCCCTCACAGCTGCTTGTGTCTCTCTGTAATAACCCCCTCACATGGTTGTTTCATCTCGTATATACCCCACACATGGCTTGTGTCCACTCCTTATATAACCCCTCATGGGGCTGGTATCCTATCTGTATATACCCCCTCACATGGCTTGTATCCTCTCTGTATATAAACCCCTACATGGCTGATCTCTCCTGTATATAACCGCCACACGGCTGTGGTCCTCTCTGATATACTACCCTCTCACATGGCTGTGTTCCTGTATACCCCTCAATGGCTTGTATCCTCCCGTATATACCCTCACATGGCTTGTGTCCACTCCTGTATATAACCCCTCATGGGTTGTATCTCTCCGGTAATACCTCCTATGTGGCTTGTGTCCACTCCTGTATATAACCCCTTCATGTGGGTGTGTCCTCTCTGGATATTAACCCCTCATGTGGCTTGTGTCCTCTCTGTATATAACCCCTCACATGGCTTGTATCTCCTGTATATAACCCCCTCAATTGGTGATCCTCTCCTATATAACCCCTCACATGGCTTGTGTCCATGTGGATTGGAGACATTGCAACAAAAGTCTCAAAAAGAAGCCAAAATTTACTCCTGCCAGGATAGGAAAAACCGAACTGTATCACAAGGTAAAAAACAAGACGATACATAAGGCGCAAAAAGAGCCGCAAATGTCTCAAAATTCACCTCAGAGAGGACAACAACTGTGATACATGGACCCAGTTGAGTTCATTTCCCAATGACTCGTGTTGCAAATTTCTTGAGACGTCTTGGATTATTTTTCTTTAAATAAGGCAACGTTTTTTTATTTACCAACATGCCTCAATAGAGTTTAGTTACTGAGCAATAGATGGCAAAACTGTCACTTTATTATTGATTGAACAAACCTACAGATTGACAGTTCGCCATCAGCTTCTGGAAAGCTAATTCACAGGTGACAACAGGAAAAAACACATTTCCTCAAGTAAACAAAACAAATGGACCAAAGTTTGGCTTCTCTCTCACCTTAGCTACAGTAATATTAAACCAGCTGCAGGTAGAAATCCTTTTAAAGTTATGAAATTAATAGTTGGTGAGGACCCAGATAATGATAACATTTTAAATATAAAATACTTTGTAATGATCAGGAACATACTAGTACTGCATATCATTATTTTTAAGTCTGTAATCTTTTAAGCAGAGGTAGCTAAAACATTTTATGATTCCGCATCAATCATCAAAGTCTGTTACATTCTACTTGGCTTACAAAAGTTTGCTTTAACAAAAAATAATGAAATCTGCAATGTTTTCTTTTATTTGACTGTTTTGCTACAGCATTTGTGTTCTGTAAAAGAAATTACATAAAACGTTTCATTTAAGAATACATTGGGCTTTCATGTCCTGTCTGCTGCATTCTATAGATGTTATTGTCACATACTTTTGAAGGAGAATTGCATTGCTGTCGACTTCGGCAGGTGAAAGGGTCATTTTTGCAAGAGCAACTCTCTTACTTCTGAATCTGCTTTTGGATTTTAACAAGTTTGAACTTCTGAGTAAGTGGACTGCTTATTAAAAGTGCCATGTGGGAAACACTGTATCTGTTAATTTATCCACAGACTAGACATACCATAAGTATCTGTACAGCTTTGTCACAAACTTTTGTGACCAAGCTACATTGTGTATTAGTAAAACACATTTCAAAAATATAAATTCTGGTGCCGGAGCATATCTATGTTATTTTCAGAAACTGCTGTAATGCTTTTAAACACATTTGTGATCTTTATATACGAAGCAGCTTCAACGCACGGTGGTACGCGGTCGGCGTACCACTGTGCGCCAAAGCTGCTTCATATTAAAAGATTACAAATGTGTTAAAAGCATTACAGCAGTTTATGAAAATAACGAAGATATGCTCCGGCACCAGCTCACCCTGAGCTGGTGCACGGTATTTGAAGCTTAGAAGTACTATTTGGAAGTGGTAGGTTTCCTTTAAGAGATAAAGCATCCGGTGTGTTTTCACATACCATGCAGGCTTAGTGTTAACATAGAAAACCATATATGGTCATACCATAATAAAATAAATGGTATAGCTGAAAAAGTTGAATTATTGTCTGCTATTTATCTTATTATCTTTCTCCTAAAGCATCCTACTTGTTCTATCTAAGTTAGGTTCTTAAGACAATTAATGTTCAACACAAACTAAATAAACGCTAAACAATAGTGTACATTAATGAATAAAACAATACACGCTATGCTATTTTACATCACCTTAGGTATGCTTATTTATCAATATGAGTGTTATGATGACTCCAGACTTAGGGAGGACAGACAGGACAGTGAGCTCTAAACTATGCCCCACAATATGTCACTGGCCTGCTTGCCTTTGTGTATCCTAGATGATATGGGACAACCTTAAGACAATGCCATGCTATGGCATAGTTAAGACATGAAACAAGACTATCAAATAAACAACACAAAAAAGAAAGGTAGGGGGTCTAGGTCACAATGATGATTGCAAATACAGCACAAAACCAGAGTCCAAAAGTGAAAGTCAAAATATGAAAGCCTAGTTCAGGAAACCAGAAATATCAGAAGAACAGCAAGTTAACACAAACAGGATACAAGCTGCAAATATAACCAGCAGAATTCTGGCTGTGAGCAAGATACAAATAGATACTGTGAGAGCCTCAGCTGCAGATGACTGGGGCAGTTAACTACTGCTGGACCAGTGCAGAGCTGCAGAGGACCGGGTGTGGTGCAGTAGTTAAAATACAGCCAGAAACATACAGCACAGTACACATACACAAAAAAGCAGAGGGAAAGTCAATATCTCCTAAGCCAAATTCTGCAGACAGCTGTCATTTCCAGGATCCTCTCCAATTACCTTTTGGACAGGGATTATGGCTTTGCATATTAACCCTTTTGACCTATACTTAGTAAGGTAGTGGTATTTTGTATCCAAATGTTTCTGACTCTTGCCTGTATTCTTGACCATCTGTTTCCTAAGGGATTTTGTATAGCATATGTCCTCTTGGCTTTAATATCACTTTAATATATGTGTTTTGTCTTTGTCTCTGTGTCTGCACTCTAGCGCAGGAAGGGAATGTTGACCAGTTTTCCCATAATGCTTAGGGTAAGCAAGGCAATCAAGCAGGGACAGCTAGTAAGGGTGCTTAGTGGTGGGATCCTGCTATACAAGGATATAATAAAATATAACATCACTCCTCCTTAAAGGGGTTACTGTGCATCAGAATATAGGCCAAAGAAGAAGGCCAAGCACTCGGTGTGCCACAATTTTTAAACATGCACAGCGGGATATGCATTTTATATGAATATACATGTAGCTCAGACTTGACAGCAGGCATGATGCAGGCAGATAATAAGGTGAAAAAATGGCACTGGCTAAATCCATAGTGGCAATGTAACCTTAACAGTTGCAAAGGTTCATAATTTAGGCAAATTATAAAACTAGACAATTGTACAATACAACCTTAACAACCTACAATCTATGATTGAAAAAAGCAAAAAACTTTATTTTATATATAGGCACTTGTTATTGCATGGTGTCAACATACATTCAGGTAATGTCTCCCATTATGAAAGTATGGGAAAATTCTTTATAGCCTGAATAACTTCCATAAGTACTATATCATTTCACTATGCAACTTGGAGAATTCACTTGAAAATAAATGAATTTGTTGCATAATCCATATTGTTTGTTGACCGGTATATTATATTCTATCTCACTTTAATGTGTTGTTTCATGATGTATACAAGTAGCAGACAGTTTCACTTACAGATCTTTAATCTTCAGACCCATTTTTTTACTCAGTGTATTAAATTTGTAAATCTTAGAAGCCATTATCTCCTTTTGAGTTTTTATTCAGTGAGCAGCGAGTTCTGCAGCTCATTTTCTGTCAGTGAAGATTAGTAATTAATGATGCAATTGTCTTAATTTCTTCAAATGTTCCTGGATTTATCATGGTCTATGTATTTTTATGGTTCTTTATATTTAATGGCATTATTGCATTATAACCTGAACTGCGTACACAAAAACCTTTTCAAAGAATTATAATACAAGGCTTAAACCAATATGAAAAAAAGAATGCTCTTTACTTTACTTTGCCACATTTGTAACCATGTACTACAACTACCATCATTGCTGAACTCTACAATGATGGGAGAAGTTTACCCAGCGTTGACATACAAGTGGAAAAATAAAGCTTCCAATTTGCTGTGATAGGACTGGATAACACAATGTTTATTCTCACTTTTTAGGTAACTGATTAACAATGAGAAGATATGGTTGATGTTTCTTATACCACTGTTGTTTAAATTAAAGTAATCTATTTTAACATTCCTTTTAATTTTTTTTTTCATATTACTGAGAAGCTTTATTGCGGGTTCTCATAACATCAGAGGTAAATCTTGAATTTTTTCATAATTTTTTAAATGATTTTCCAAAGGATAGATGATAAATGTATGTGTGATGATAAGGTGACTTCATTGATGAATAGTGTCCATAAATAGACCATGAGCGACGTATTCTTTTTTATATATGCACTTCAAATTTATTAAATGTACAATATTTACAATTCAGTTGTACTAGTCATCATAATTTTGTGACAATAAGAATGCAGTAGTCTTCATAATCTTGTATTAACAGTAACAATGGCTTGTTATTATTATTATTATTATTATTATTATATCCTAGGGCAGTGGTGGCGAACCTGTGGCACACGTGCCAGAGAGGGCACGCAGAGCCCTCTCTGCAGGCACGCGTACCCTCTCTCCAGTCTCATCAAAGTCAGAGCTCTGGCTCTGTCCTTGGCAGCCTGAAGTTTATCTGCTCTCCCTAGTGATGCCTTAGTGAGACAGTAGTAGCCGATCAGTGCCTCTTCAGCCCGGGAAGACAAGTAAAGCAGAACAAGGAAAGAGAGTCCACAGAAGGAAGCATGCAGCAGCTGAGAAGATGATAAAAGGTCAGGAGCTGCTGTTGCTGCTGTGTGTGCATTTGACATCAGCAGTTCAGTGTTAGAGCTGCAAATGCCTTCAGAGGTTCTGTCAGGTGGCTTTGGGACACTAAACCAACTAAAGATAACTGTGATTTAGTGTCCCAATTCACCCAGTATCACAGCTGTCTGTTGCCACATATATACTGGTCTGTGTCTGAAGCGCTCATCACTTGCATCAGACGGCCAATGAAACCAGCATAGCTCCACAGCAGGCAGCGCATGCACAATATGGGTGCTATGCTGCATCACTGGCCGCACGGTGCATGTGATAAGGCAAGTATGTATGGGGCCACAGACAGCTGTCATATGTGTGATCCCAAATCCACCTGTGCCCACACCTTCCACCCCACAACAACCACCGCTTTGCCCTACAGATCCCCTGCCAAATTGGATTCCCTAAACCATAACCCCATTACTGAAAATAGCGCTAAAAGATCAACATACCACTTTTTAGCCATTTTGCAACATGTAATAAAAAAGTGATCAAAAGTCTGTACGGTCCTCAAAATGGTAGCACTAAAAACATCAGGTCATCTCAGAAATAATTACACTCCACACAGCTCCATACACTTAAATATGAAAAATGGCAAAATAATTTTTTCTTTTTTGTACAGGTGGTTTCATTTTTGTAAATGTATGAAAATATTATAAAACCTATATAAGTTTAGCATCCACGTGATCGCACTGACCTAAAGAATATATGAGACATGTCATTTATGGTGCACAGTTAAAGCTGTAAAATCCAAGCCCAGTATATGACGGTAATACAGTATTCATCACTATATTTGCTTCTAGTATATTGTTATTATTGGTAATGTTGGCCTTTCTATAGTGGTCTTTATAACCAGAATTCTGCTATTTATGTGGTTGTAATGGTGGCGTCATGAAGTTAAAGTGTTATTTGTCTCTTGTATAGTGGTATTGTGGCACTATTGGGCTAAATTTGGTTTGCTTTGGTTTGCAGTTTGGGCACTCAGTCTCTTAAAGGTTCGCCATCACTGTCCTAGGGTTTCACTATAAAAACACATTTCCTTCTCGCATAATTAGCATAGATAAATCGGTATAGCATAGACACTCACTCTGTCTTCAGACCTCAGGCAGAGACACATACACACAAGACCGCTACGGGAAGCAATGTGAACCGCACGACGTGACGTTTCAGGGGAAACGCCCCCTTCCTCAGACATGTCTGACACACACAAGACAGGATGTAAGCAAAAATAAATACTCTTTATTCAAAGAATTAATTGATTAAAAATAGTTAAAAAGCACTCCAGTGTATTTACAATCAATCCAGAGAGCTCTCATAACAATTAACTAAGCAGATATTTACAACCATATAGTAGCAAACTTATACATATTCAGGAAAAGAAGAAAATAATTTTAACCAGAACCACAATGTAAAGAAAAAAAATTGAAGGTTTGTTGCCCCTTTATTTTTATCATAATATTTAGGAACCAGTTGTAGGAGCCCCACTGATTCATTAGTTATGGCACGCTATAGCAATACACTTTAACATTCCCCCTTAAAAGTCATAACTTAATAGGATATTAACGTCATGCTATCTTATACATTTTCTTTCCAAAGTTAATTCAGTGTAGCTTCCATGGATTATATTCTTGTTGAGCATCGGAACTCAAGCATAGATTGGGCTTTCTCATAGGGGAACAATGCACAGAACAAGTTAGCATTATTTTGATGAACAAATACCCTGTGTTGCTTTGAATTGTTTTGCCGTATAAACTGATTAATATGTTTTCATTTTCTTTTAGAAATTGAAATGCTAACTGTAAATAATAAGTAAGCAGCTATTTTACAAGCTCACTGGACTGAATCTTCTTATTATTTGCAATGTATGCACTAGAGGAAATATTAGTACCTAAAGTTTAAATGTGTAAACAGTATTTGTTTGAAGCAAATAAATTAGGTGCGTTATAAGTAAGTCTGAATTCCCCCATCATGTTACTAATTTGGAGCTGTAGCTTTGTTTCTGATAATGTGAGCAGTTGAATGTTAAACAATTCCTTTAGCTGTAAAGAATTATACTGTGTTTCCCCATGGCAAACCTTTATAGTGTATAATATTGTAATATACAGTGAGTAAGTAAGTAAGTCTTGCTTTTTCTGTAGACTTGCAGAGGGAACCACTATTCTTTATTTGTTAGTGAACATGTCTCTATGATACCTGATAAGTGTTCTGTACTCACTCTTTTACGCCACCATGAATAAAGAGACCCTTTTCTTGAAGAAATAAACTAGTTAATGTAATATATAAATCCATATGTAAAGTATTTTAATCCGGTGCGCCTTATATATGAACTTATACAGAAATGTACTACAGACAAGATGTACTGTACATTAACCAGTATTTAATAGCTCCAACCCCAGAAATTTCCTGCACCTTCCCACACAGTATACAGGGTCCCTAGCTCCTGAAGTGCCTTGGCAACACAACTAACATTGTGCCCATCCTGCCCTCCCCTAGCACGGAGAGACCGGAGCTGCCATAGTGCCGACCACGAGGCAATCATAATCCCCCATACCTGACAGCCCTGTAACAGGGGAAATAGAAGGAGCCACAGGGAACCCCACAGAAATAACACCCTGCCTGAGGAGGGAAGGAGAAGGGGCAGAGGGACACCGCTTAACCCCTGCTGCATCACCCTGCATTAACCCCCAGCAGCCTTTAATATACAGTGAGTAAGTAAGTAAGTCTTGCTTTTTCTGTAGACTTGCAGAGGGAACCACTATTCTTTATTTGTTAGTGAACATGTCTCTATGATACCTGATAAGTGTTCTGTACTCACTCTTTTACGCCACCATGAATAAAGAGACCCTTTTCTTGAAGAAATAAACTAGTTAATGTAATATATAAATCCATATGTAAAGTATTTTAATCCGGTGCGCCTTATATATGAACTTATACAGAAATGTACTACAGACAAGATGTACTGTACATTAACCAGTATTTAATAGCTCCAACCCCAGAAATTTCCTGCACCTTCCCACACAGTATACAGGGTCCCTAGCTCCTGAAGTGCCTTGGCAACACAACTAACATTGTGCCCATCCTGCCCTCCCCTAGCACGGAGAGACCGGAGCTGCCATAGTGCCGACCACGAGGCAATCATAATCCCCCATACCTGACAGCCCTGTAACAGGGGAAATAGAAGGAGCCACAGGGAACCCCACAGAAATAACACCCTGCCTGAGGAGGGAAGGAGAAGGGGCAGAGGGACACCGCTTAACCCCTGCTGCATCACCCTGCATTAACCCCCAGCAGCCTTTTATATACTATATGGCGGCACGCTGTATGTATTGTATGGTATATGGCGGCACGCTGTATGTATTATATGGTATATGGCGGCACGCTGTATATATTATATAGTATATGGTGGCACGCTGTATGTATTATATGGTATATGGCAGCACACTGTATGTATTATATGGTATATGGCAGCACACTGTATGTATTATATGGTATATGGCGGCACGCTGTATGTATTATATGGTATATGGCAGCACGCTGTATGTATTATATGGTATATGGCAGCACACTGTATGTATTATATGGTATATGGGGACACGCTGTATGTATTATATGGTATATGGCGGCACGCTGTATGTATTATATGGTATATGGCAGCACACTGTATGTATTATATGGTATATGGGGGCACCCTGTATGTATTATATGGTATATGGCGGCGCAATGTATGTATTGAATGGTACATGGCGGCAAGCTGTATGTATTATATGGTATATGGAGGAACGCTGTATGTATTATATGGTATATGGTGGCACGCTGTATATATTATATAGTATATGGTGGCATGCTGTATGTATTATATGGTGTATGGCAGCACGCTGTATATATTATATGGTATATGGCGGCACGCTGTATTGATTTTATATTATATGGCGGATTGTTGTATGTATTTTGTTCTTTGTGGTAGCTCACTCTGTTTATAATACAGTACAATGGGAAGCTCTACGTATTTTCACATTAAACCAATATGATTGGGTCTGGTCCTGACACTCCTTTATATATTACATATATGGAGTGGGGAGGGGGGCGTCTTTTTATAGCTCGCCTCAGGCAGCAGAAAGGCTATGTGCACCCCTGCCCACAGGAATAACACCCTGGCTGAGGAGGGAAGGAGAAGGGGCAGAGGGAGACCGCTTAACCCCTGCTGCATCACCCTGCATTAACCCCCAGCAGCCATACCTCTGAGATCAGAGCTCTCTGACACGCTGAAGACAAGTTTCCCGGGAAGTGTAGCTGGCTTGAATTGTGCACAGGTCTGCCACCTGCTGGTCATTTTTAGGTACTGCATTTGATCTTGCGCCTTATACTCCAGTGCGCCTTATATATGAACCTAGATGTCTTAGCAGGCATTTATTAGAGGTGCGCCTTATACTCCGGTGCGCCTCAAAGGCCGAAAAATACGCTATTCAACAATTTGCTATGTTCCTTTGTTACTGTACAGGTTCCCCAGTGCTCCTCTTATTAATAATAATATACAGTCTATGGAGATGGCAATGCAACAGAATTTATCACATATATAAATCTGGGAGTGCAGAAGACAAGTGTTTTCTAGTTATAAATGGAACAACTATACTATGTGCAGTTTGCCTGTGTATAGTGCAGAGTGTGACAGATTTTTTTTTTTTGGTGCACAGGGCGTGCAACACTATTCTGTTGTACTTTGCATGTTAAATCTGACGTAGAGTATGACTGAGCACCAGAACTCCCCCTGATTTGTGTTGCATGATGCCTAGTCCAACTGCACCACAAAAGGGTCGCGTGCGACACAATCATGGTGCAGACACTTCTTTAAATACCTGTGCAAGCAGTTTGCACTGAAAAGAATGTGCAAAGTCCGACAAAAAACTGGCGCACAGCCCTTAGTAAATGTGCCCCATTGTATAATTCCCTCATATGTGTTTGTCTGCCTGATAGAAACTCAATCCATAGATTTTCCTGACTCCATCTCAATATATAAAGACTAGAGATGAGCGAACATACTCGTCCGAGCCCGATATCCTGCATGTGTCGCTTCCCCGCTCAGGTCCCCGGAGTTCACCTTCTTCTTCCTGGTGCATGTAAGTGCATTGTCTTGCGACACAATTTAAAATTAAATCCTGTGCTCAGTCCGAATCAGTCGGATCATCCGACGGCCACACCCCCTGATTTCTGTCACATGAAAGCCGGCGTGATAAAAATCTGATTGCGTGTGACACAATCCCCTTTTAAATGTGGAACACCTGATGAAAGTGCGGTCCACGGAACCCTGGAGTAGGAGTGTATGGGGCAGATTTATCAAGCGGTCTGAAAGTCAGAATATTCCTAGTTGCCCATGGCAACTAATCACAGCTTCGCTTTAAAATATTCATAAGGGGCTGGTAAAATGAAAGCTGCGCTGTGATTGGTTGCCATGGGCAACTAGGAATATTCTGACTTTAAATCTGATAAATAAGCCCCTATGACCACGGCTGAAGTGCAGCCACGTGTCCCCCGTTCATTAGTTATTAACATTGTATAACGTGTGAAATCACCCCGGGGGATATTTATCAGGTCAGTGGCGGAGAAGTCTTGAGCTAATCGCAAATTCTAACTTATGGCTTATTGCTAGCACTCGATTATTTTCCCCAATCCACCACCTCCGCCAGTGGGGCATGAAGGGGGGCGCAATCAGGCGAGCGGGGGGTGGGCCGGCGCGGGGCGTTACTGACCCCACACCTGTGCACTCGCTGCAGATGGCGAATTTTCACATAAACGCCGCGCAGGACCCGGAAGGCTCCTGATGTACCGGGCTGCGCATGAGCGCCGGTGTATGATAAACAACCCCCAATGTCTGGATCAACACCTAAAGCTCCGTATTGCCACTTGGTCTGTGCCTACTTTGGGCTTATCTGAATTTGTAGCCTTTGCCCATATATTTTAATTGTATTAATAAAGACTTGAATTTTAATGTTCTTATACACAGGAAGATGTAATAAGACAGACAGAAGGAGGAGCCATGAACCTGCTCCGCCCCTTTCACAATGATACAGACAGGAGGAGGAGCTTTGAGCTTACCCCTTCCCCTGCTGGGTGATACAGTTGCTACCGGGGCCTTTTGTTGGGGCCTGGAGGCAGCCGGGGCCCAGAATACCGAAGTGGCTGGCGGTTGCGGCCTAAGCACGCTGTGGTCACGGTGCTTGGTATGGGGAGCGGAGGGCTGTCCTACAACCTGGCAGCTCTCCATGGGTGGTGTGTGCAAGAAATATGGAGGGAGAGGCTGCTGTCTGTAAGATAGGTCCCTGGGTAATGGACGGGGAAGCCTGTGGTGTTAACAGCCGTATCCAGGGATCAGACAGAGGCAACGTTGTGCAAATCAACTTACAGTTCTTTATAGAACAGCAGGCAATGGCCGAACACGATAAAACAGCAGATTCTTGGATGCTGGAAGAGTCATGAAGAGCCGGTCCACAGGAAAGGTGCACGCAGCCTGATAGTAAATGCAGACTGGGTTGATTCAGGTGGAACGGAGTTCATGAGGTGGAAGCTGCAGTTCTGGGCTTAAGTCTCCAGACTTGCCCTGGGTGCCAGGCAGTGGGCCTGAGGCACTAGTAGTTCTAATAGGATTAGTCGTGGTGGTAACACTGAAGGTGTGCTGCTCACTCTCCTTGTGATTACACCATGTGCTCTCGCCCAGAAGGGGTTTTATACTCCCCCTGGTCAGGTGGTAGCACCTCTCCAATCACATTCCAGCTGACATAACACCCACATCATTGGATGATTACATACACCAGTTAATTGTTACCTTGCCAGGCATTATCTCCAGCTGCAATTACACAATACCCAGGTTCTAGAACCTTCTTAGATGGTTCATGACTCCCCCTAACAGCTCCTCACCTAGAGAGGGCACTATTCGCAATTACCAGCCTGCCTATGCACTGGCAGGGGTGTTGCACAGTCAGAAAGAGGAGCTATGAACTCACCCCTTCCCCTGCAAGGTGATACAGGCTGAAGGAGGAGCTATTGGCCTTTCCCGCCCCAAGCAGGGTGATACACAGACAGAGAAGGAGGAGCTATGAGCCTGCCACACCCCCTTCTGGGTGAAATACACAGAAGGAGGAGCTATGAGCTTGCCATGCCCCCTTCAGAGTGATACACACAGAAGATGGAGCTATGAGCCTGCCACACCCCTTTCAGGGTGATACAGAAGGAGGAGATACGATCCTGCCACACCCCCTGCAGGGTTAAACACACAGAAGGAGGAGCTATGAGCTTACCACGCCCTGTTCAGAGTGATACACACAGAAGGAGGAGCTATGAGCCTGCCACACCCTCTTCAGGGTGATATACACAGAAGGAGGAGCTATGAGCCTGTTACACACACACACACAGAAGGAGGAGCTATGAGCCTGTTACACCCCTTTCAGGGTGATACACACAGAAGGAGAAACTATTAGCCTGCTAGACTCCTTTCAGGGTGATACGGACAGAAGGAGGAGCTATGAGCCAGCCCCGCCCCCTGCAGGGTGATATAGATATGCAACACCCCTGCCGATGTATAGGCAAGAGAGTGCTTGTGAATGAACCTCTGCCTATAGGACCCCTCAAGTGAGTCTGATCAGCTCATCAGAAGAATGCCATAGGTCTTAGGGCGCGTTCACACGTTGCGCATTGGTTGCGTTTTCATTGCGTTTTAAAACGCATTACAACAGCTGAGGAGAGGGGATTTGCCTAATGACATTACTGTTAACATTTCCGTTTACAAAACGCTATATTAACGTGTGCGTTAATATAGCGTTAACAAGGGTAAATAGTAATTTAATTAGCCAAATCACCTCTCGTCAGCTGTTTTATAACGCAATGAAAACGCAACCAAAGCGCAACGTGTGACCGCGCCCTCAGGCACTCAGCAGCGGTAGATTCTGCCTGAACAGGCAAGGGTTAATTCTATTTAATGTTTATTATCCAATGATGTTCCACCTTTGTAAATAGAGTGTGATTGGAGAGTGAGATCATCTGACCAGGGAATAACAAAGCCCCCTGGACAGGAAGGAACAGGTCTCTTAGGCCCAAGCCTTGCTACTGAGCGCAAGCTCCTAGGATCTAGGAGATCATCTATCAGAGCATATACACAGAGATAGTGAGATACACACAGAACACCCAGGACAAAGCTGCAGCTTCCAGGATTGGACACAGCTACATCCCAGCCTGCACCTACTACCAGGGTGGTGACACAACTCCTGAGGATCCTCTCCATGACCACTCCAGTAATCCGGATCCTTCCCAGTAATCCGGCCATTTGTACAGAATCGTTTGGCCTGTTGCTGCTGTTGTTCGAATAAAGAACTGTAAGTTGATTTGCACAACTTTGCCTCCGTATGATCCCTGGATACAGCTGTTACCACCACGGGCTCCCCATCCATTACCCAGGGACTCATCCTACAGACACCTCAGGGGTTGCCCCAGGGAGAACCGCTATAGCAGCCTCTCCCTCCATATTTCTTGCACACACCACCTGCTGGAGACCTGCCAGACTGTAGGACAGCCCTCCGGTCCCCATACCAAGCACTGTGACACAAGCGTGCTTAGGCCGCAACCACCAGCTGCCTCCAGGCCCCGGTGGGGGGTGTTGTAGATAGACTGATGTACGAGTCTCTCTCACCTCGTACATATATGTAGGTTCCGTCTCCCTCCTTCTGGTGGGTTCCACACCTCGCCCTGCAGATGTACACGCCCGTCCCCCGGGTGACTGTGATCTCATGGGTCAGGGTTGTGTTCTCAGCGGGGTGTGACAGCAGGTCCAGTGTCTCCGGAGCTCCGGCACGGTGCAGGGTGGAGGTGACCCATATTGGGGCGTCACTGTGGAGCCGGATCGCACACTCTATCTTCACCTGATTCTCAGTCAGTGCAGGAACCAGGGGCTTCTGGGTAACAGACAGCAAGGTGCAGGCTGCAGGAGAGACGGGCGAGAGGGGTCACCACAACTTATCCCCAAATAGCCCCGACCCCACGGGACCGGACACCACACACAGGACCCAGTACAGGACAGTCTCTATCACCTCCTCAGTACAGGACAGTCTCTATCACCTCCTCAGTACAGGACAGTCTCTATCACCTCACCTCCCCAGTACAGGACAGTCTCTATCACCTCACCTCCTCAATACAGGACAGTCTCTATCACCTCACCTCCTCAGTACAGGACAGTCTCTATCACATCACCTCCTCAGTACAGGACAGTCTCTATCACATCACCTCCTCAGTACAGGACAGTCTCTATCACCTCCTCAGTACAGGACAGCCTCTATCACATCACATACACAAAATAGCGTAGGGACCCACCATAAAGAGGTCACCGTGAAGGGGTTAGTGGCTTATACAATTTGATCAAAATGTAACTAAGAACCTCGAGTTCGTTATATAATGTAGCCTAGCGGCATTAGATCATTGTGTGATGTGTGGATGTGCGGCCCAGTTCTTTTTCTCTTCCCATGTTGGTTTAGTACACTCTATCCCTTCATTTATTTTGTTTTTCCTGGTACCAGCACTCCGCCCCATTCGACCCAGGTGTTTTTAAATTAGCAGGAGACTGCATTTAGGGGCCGCCTACTTCCTCTCAGCCAGTGTCTGAGACCACATGGAACGGTGAGTAGTTAACACCTGTTCACACATGGTGAGCCTTTTTCCTGTTCTCATGGTGCGGTGTTGCATGGCGTCCGCCGCTTCTGTGGTGCGGTGCAGGTGGGGGCCTGGGCCCGGAGCCATGGGGGCTATGCCCGCCAGTATGGGTACTGGGGGGCAACCGGGTCTTGGTCCCTGCCGGCGCTGTGCTGCGGCGGGGGTGGACGCCATGTGATGCTGCACAAAATAGCGTAGGGACCCACCATAAAGAGGTCACCGTGAAGGGGTTGGTGGCTTATACAATTTGATCAAAATGTAACTAAGAACCTGGAGTTCGTTATATAATGTAGCCTAGCGGCATTAGATCATTGTGTGATGTGTGGATGTGCGGTCCAGTTCTTTTTCTCTTCCCATGTTGGTCTATCACATCACCTGCTCAGTACAGGACAGTCTCTATCATCTCCTCAGTACAGGACAGTCTCTATCATCTCCTCAGTACAGGACAGTCTCTATCATCTCCCCTCCTCAGTACAGGACAGTCTCTATCACCTCCTCAGTACAGGACAGTCTCTATCATCTCCCCTCCTCAGTACAGGACAGTCTCTATCACCTCCTCAGTACAGGACAGTCTCTATCATCTCCCCTCCTCAGTACAGGACAGTCTCTATCACCTCTATATCCTCCAGGAGGGAGCTTATTATATGCTACAGGGGTGGCAGGATGACTATATACTCCAGGGGGAGCTTGTAATATACTACAGGGGGGCTGTCTATATACTACAGGGGGGCAGGCTGACTATATACTGGGGGAGGCAGGCTGGCTATATACTTCCGGGGGGGGCAGATTGACTATATAGTACAGGGGAGGGGCAGGCTGGCTATATACTATGGGTTGGCTACAGGGCCGCATCTGCCATGAGGCAGGATGAAAGTCTTGTTTCAGGCGGCGGACATCAGAGGCGGCAGAATGGCAGCCTGGATGATTTAGGAGGCAGCTCGTGACCTGATCTATCACCCAGCAGAAGTTCCTGCTAGCTTCTCTCTGCTCCCCCCTGCACAGGTCATATACTATTTTAGTTAGGATCCTTTTAGCTAGCAGACAATTAACCCCTCAAGCCACCATGACGTAGACCCCAACGTTATGGGCAGCAGTGCAAAGAGCCACCATGACATTGTGGAACGTCATGACTTCTGTCACTCTGACAATATGCAGCGATTGCTGTGACTGGTCATTTAGTACAGACAGACAAATCCCAGAAGAAAGTAGCATTCCCTGGCTGAGCTCACCTTATCAGTATCCTATCTCCTCATTTTCCTTCACAGACCCTCCAGACTATAAATCACCTGCACACCACACACAATTAACCCCTTCGCTGCATACCTCTCCCATCTGTGCCCTCCTCTACATTTTGATTTAACTTTGAAGAAAACCTTAAGGGTTTATAAAGCTCCTTAAAGACATTTTGAATAATTGAAGGTGTAGTTTCTTAAATGGTGTAATTTATGTGTTTGTATCTGTTGTTTAGGTCCATTGAAATCACTTGAAATTGCCCTTAATAAAATGAATTTGGACATTTTCATAAAAATATCTACTAAACTTCTACCATCCTACAGATACAAAAGAATTTTTAAAAATGTTGCCAACGCAAAGCAGACATATGGCGAATGTTATTTATTAAGTCATTTTTGTGTTATAACTATTTGTTCAAAAATTTTATTTAAAATACTGATCTCAGGAGGTAAACAATTGATGCATATGGGTAATTGTGTGAGTGATTGTCTATATACAAAGAGTGTGGAAATAAACATTTAAATAGGCCTGTGTATACAGCATTGGGGGGGGGGGGGCGCTATTTGAATTTTCGCCTCAGGCAGCAAAAAGGCTAGAATCAGCCCTGGTTGGCTATATACTACAAGGGGGGCTGGCTATATACTACAGTGGGGCAGACTGGCTATATAATACAGGAGGGGCAGGCTGCCTATATACTAGTTGAAACTATAGGAACAGCCTATACAGCCTGATGGTGGTGAGCTGATCAAGTTGTTGGCCTTACATGGCAATCTGCTAAGACTGCTGGGACATGATGGTGGTGATATCAGCGATGACATAAGCCGACACCTGGGAGCGGAGTCTAAATGGCACCTGCTTTTCACCAAAATGTAACTAAGAACCTCGAGTTCGTTATATAATGTAGCCTAGCGGCATTAGATCATTGTGTGATGTGTGGATGTGCGGTCCAGTTCTTTTTCTCTCCCCATGTTGGTTTAGTACATTCTATCCCTTCATTTATTTTGTTTTTCCTGGTACCAGCACTCCGCCCCATTCGACCCAGGTGTTTTTAAATTAGCAGGAGACTGCATTTAGGGGCCGCCTACTTCCTCTCAGCCAGTGTCTGAGACCACGTGGAACGGTGAGTTTTACACCTGTTCACACATGGTGAGCCTTTTTTCCTGTTCACATGGTGCGGTGTTGCATGGCGTCCGCCGCTTCTGTGGTGCGGTGCTGGTGGGGGCCTGGGCCCGGAGCCATGGGGGCTATGCCCGCCAGTGTGGGTACTGGGGGGCAACCGGGTCTTGGTCCCTGCCGGCGCTGTGCTGCAGCGGGGGTGGACGCCATGTGATGCTGCACAAAATAGCGTAGGGACCCACCATAAAGAGGTCACCGTGAAGTGGTTGGTGGGCTTATACAATTTGATCAAAATGTAACTAAGAACCTCGAGTTCGTTATATAATGTAGCCTAGCGGCATTAGATCATTGTGTGATGTGTGGATGTGCGGTCCAGTTCTTTTTCTCTCCCCATGTTGGCACCTGCTTTTCACCAGAGCCTGCCACAAAGTGGGTTGAACTTGTTGCGGCAGGAAACCACGACAGGTGCGACTTTGCAGTGGTGGCTAAGGTGAGGGACAGAATCATAAGGCTGAGATGGAGTCGTGGACAGGCTGGAGGTCAAGACAGGCGGTATAGGATCGGAGTCAGGAACAAAGCAGAAGGTCAGGGCTGGCAGCAGAGGAGCAAAGTCACAACAGGAAATTACACTAAACGCACTGGGAATGGGAGACAAGCTTTCTCTAAGGCACAAGGCTCAAAGATCCGGCTGGGGACGCAGGAAGGGGCTGACCATTTAACAGAGAAGGCGGCCGGCCAGCGCCACTCATTGATGCGCTGGCCCTTTAAATCTTAGAGAGCCGGAGGGCGGGGGCGCGTGCAGTGGAGCGCGAGGACTGCTGCTGACGCAAGGGGCATGGGTCGCAGGAGGACTCGTGACAATAAATAGGATGGAACACATTGTAGCCGACGGTATGTGGCACTTGATGTGCCACCACTACGAGTGCAGGCAGTAATTTTGTACATGTTTTTTTTTATATATATTTGTATATACTTTCCTTTTTAAATATTGTTTATTTTAGATAGATATATGTCTGTATGTTTTACTATTGTCACCTCTATGAAATATGTAGAATCCAGTTTAGCTTTCATATGTGCCAAAATTCCTTTATCCTTTTTGCCCAGAATAGGTATAAACGAAGACAATATGCAGCCAGAAATGTAGCTATTGAGAAAGGAGGGAGAACCTCCAAAATGCGCCTAACTAAAGAATGTTATACACTGTCAAGATCCTAGCCAAATATTGGCCACCTAGATGCTGTTCTGATCACTTACACTCACTGGCCACTTTATTAGGTACACCATGCTAGTAACGGGTTGGACCCCCTTTTGCCTTCAGAACTGCCTCAATTCTTCGTGGCATAGATTAATTTGGTGGGGGTGTTTTTCTCAGGTGACAGGTCCTCTTTAACAATGCAAAATGACCTGGATGCTGACAGAAGACAACAGTGGTGGATAATTGCATAATAATTTCCATGGTGAAGTGATTTCCCTTCACAACAGCCAAACACGTGAACGACACTCTCCAGGATGTAGGCGTATATATAAAGGTAATGCAATGGTAAATAATAAGGGTGCCACTCGTAAGCCTCAAGAATTTAGGTCTTACACTTTACTCTCATTTTCCCTAAGGGAGTAAAATTGCAATTTTTGTAACTTTTACAATATACTAATTTGTTACTTCAGATGCACAGACCATCAGCTCCACAGAACCCCTTACTTTAACCGGTTAAGGACCGGCCCTTTCCCGTTTTTTCATTTCCATTTTACACTCCCCACCTTCAAAAATCTATAACTTTTTTATTTTTACACGTAAAAAGCTATGTGACGGCTCGTTTTTTGCGTACGAAATTGCACTTAATAGTGATGGTATTAAATATTCCATGCCATGTACTGGGAAGCGGGAAAAAATTCCAAATGCAGTGAAAAATGTGTGAATTGAAAAACGCATTTGTGTCGTTTCTTGTGGGGCTTGGAATTACGGCTTTCATGAGCACCCACATGACAAGTAGAACATTAATTTATCTTTGGGTCCAGTACGATTTACGGGACTACAAAATTGATAGGGTTTTATAATGTTTTCATACATTTAACCACAAAATTAAAACTCATGAACAAAATTTTTTTTTTAGTGTTGCCGTATTTTGTGCTTATATAACTTTTTCACTACTTTGGTGTGATGGAGTTGAGGGTTGGTGTCATTCTTGCAACTTTGATGATGTTGTCAATGATATTATGTTAGGACGGGATCGACCCTTTTGATCTCTTTTTATAGAATTTGTTTTTTAAATGGCAAAAAAGTGCCAGTTTTGACTTGGACGCGATTTTCCGCTTACGGGGTTGTAAACGCTAGTGAAAAAAAACGTTATTATATTTTGATAGATCAGCATTTCGGACGGGGCGGCGAGTACATAATGTGTTTTATGATTTTTACTGTTTATTGATATTTATATCCAGTTCTAGGGAAAGGGGGGTGATTTGAATTTTAGGGTTTTATTATATTTTTTTTTTTAAGATTTTTTTTTTATTTACTTTATACTATTTTTCAGGACTCCTAGGGTACTTTAACCCTAGGGTTGTATGATCATCTGTTCTGCAAAGAAAACACACGAGCGAGTCGGTGCCGGTAGCCTTCGCCTGCAATATGCAGCGGAAGACTTACCGGCTATGGAGAGGTCTGGCCACGCCAGGCCCTCTCATGCATCGGAACGCGGAACCGGCCGCCGAGCAAGCAAAGAAAACCCCCCCGATCGGGGGCCGGTACAGCCTTTGCTGCAATGATGCAGCGAGAACTTAACCGGTAGGGAGAGGGCTCGGCCCACGAGCCCTCTCCATGCATCGGAACGCAACCTAACAGCATTGACCTTGGATAAAGTTGCTAGCTCATATCTACTGAATGAAATGACTAAATTACCTTTTACAACTTCACACTGTTTATTATATTATATCAAGTTCTAGGGAAAGGGGTGGTGATGGTGATTTGAAATTTTGAGGTTTTTTATTATAAATTTTTTTTTTAACTTTTTTAATTTTTACTTTACTATTTTCAGACCCCTAGCGGTCTTTAAACCTATGTATGTCTGATCGATCTACCACTATACTGCCATACTACATATGGCAGTATTATGGGGATTTACTCATTCAACATTACCATGTGATGATAGCACATTGTAATGTAATGGGTAACCCGAAGAGAGCTCGGGTCTCGTGACGACCCGAAGATACCATGGGCAACGGATCGCCGCTCCCCGAGGACTCACTGGGGTAGCGGCGATCCCGGAAAGTGGCGGCGCCCTCTCATGCTCGGAACGCGACCGCGACCGATGCAAAGAAAGAGAAAAAAACCCAGCAAGCGGTGCAGGTAAAGCCTTTGTGCCAATATGACAGCGAGACTCTGACCGGCTATGGAGAGGGCTCGGCCCGCGCGCCCTCCATGCACGGAACGCGACACTCGTCAAATTTGACCTTGGATAAAGTTGCTAGCTCATATCTACTGAATGAAATGACTAAATTACCTTTTACATTAACACATTCTGCTCTGAATATATCATTGTATATGTCATTTTCTCCATATATATAACCTTAAGTTTGAGCACTATAGTCGGATGGCTTTAGTTCTTCTAAGTTTCAAATCCTTATTAAAATGAAGGGGAATTTTAAAAAGGACAAATGTTAAGAATGGTGCTAATTGCAAATTAAACAATGTAAACATACTTAGTAACATAAATGGTCTTTAAGTGCCATGGGCTAACTTCATTAGATTAATGAGCCAGTGACTATAACTTTGATGCCTTTCTTATTATGCATGAGGTGCCATTTCTATCAAAAGAAAGACATCTAATTTATTAGATATAAAATGTCACATATAGGTCATTGACAGCCAGAAAGATCATTGCTGATTCAGACTACACTGTAGGCTAAAATTATTACTCCTTTGTAATTCTCAGAAAATGTCATTATTTAAGCAATAAGGGCTCATGATACCAGAAGGATAATTCGACCGATGTTACATATGAACTGATGTATTTCTAACCTTCTCTACTTGTAACATGATTCACTCCACTCATAAAAGCATATACCACATTATTATTTCTCCATATTGATAGATATTAAAACTAGAAAATAATAAAGACCGGGCTATTTCAGGGCATGTCTAACATACAGGTATCCATAACTGAACAAAATACATGTTTAAGTTCATAGTTTGCTCATCTCATGAACATACATATGTATGTATGAATTTATGTATGCATTTATGTATATAGAGAAGGTTCCTGTTATAGGGGACAGGTGGAAATCTGAAATAATGCTTATAAGTGCATAGTTTTGTGATAGCTGTGCTACTGGAGTTATTCTTAGTGTTGGACTTGGCCTGATTAAACCTGACTGCTAAGGGAATAGCAGTCAGTCATGCTCTATGACAAATCTCCTAGCTGGGATTCTATGGCACATCCACCTTCCACTGCTTCAGTAGCAAAGATAGAGTTCTGTAGATTCACAAGAACTTTTATTGGAGGAAGTGGTGGCCAGAAATCCATGTGCAGCCAGCAGATCATGGGACAAAGTGCATCTGCCAGCCCTTAGCCACATTGTTGACTGCTACAACCCACACCCAAAAACCCAGGAAACAAAGGCCATCCAACAGGGTTTCTTCAGTGTGGCATTTTTTTTCACAGAATACAGAACATTTTGCTCACTGAGGCACCAGTCCATATTGTGTAGCCAAAGCCTTATATAAGCACCTTTTGTATGGCACCTGCAGAGTCAACATGAGCTGCAGTAGCTGAGAAACACTAAAGGCTTCTGCTGCTGCTTTAGTTGGCCCGGCCTGTTCCACCTCCTCCCAAGTGACAAGGTCACCTGTCTTCCTGCAAAGGGAAGATGTGACACCACTACCATCATTACCACCATCACCAAGCCTGTCAATAGCATATGTTCAGCTCTCCATCCCTCAAATCATGGAGAGAAAGTGAAAATTTGGCCCATTGCATGCCCAAGAACCTGAATAGGTGCATTTACAAATTGCTGACCTTTTAAATTATTCCCATTCAGGCTGGTGGAGACAGATAGCTTTAAAGATCTGATCAGTCCTACAGTATGAAATGCAGAAGGATATTAGTCCCAAGGCGCACCTGACAACTGACTCATGGACTAGTAAGATTGAGCAGGGTATTTACATCTCTTTAACTGACCACTGGGTTAAATGTAGTGATGGCTGTTCACATTCTACCTCTACCCACAATTGTTGGAAATCACTACTTGCCTCCAGTTTCCTACTCAACCTCCCTACTCCTCTAGTGATTTCTCATCCAGTCAGTGCAGCATGCACAACACCACTTTTAGAAAAGCAATGGGGAAACGGCAGCTGGCTGTGCTAAAACTCATCTGTCTGGGGGGAAGACCTCACTCTGCCAGGGAGCTGTGGAGTGGGATCCAGGAGTAGACAAATGAACCTTGTAGCAGCTTTGGCCAAGCCAAGTTGAGGTGGGTCCCATTTATTGTGCATGTGCTCAACTCAGTTACATTGTTTATTAGGTTGAAGAAAGTCACATGTCCATCAAGTTCAACCAAGGAAGGGATTGAGGGAAAATAATTCTGTATAACATAACCATCAATGTTATTTAGAAGTAAAAAGGCATCTAGACCCTTCTTGAACCCAACCCTATCAGCAACTTTTTGGGTAGGTGGAGTCTTGCGATGTTTATCTGCTACCTTTTGGAGTTTTTTTGGGCTTCATGTAGCATTTCTATTAGTTTTTGCTGAGTTTCATTCAATCTTGTTAGTCTGTCAGTAACAGCAGGAATAGGTGTAGAAAATGGAAGGTTAAGAACAAATACAGGATGTAAGCTAAAGTTTCCATTAAATGGGCTTTTAAATGTAGAATTATGTTTGGAATTGTCTTAAGTAAATTCTGTTGTTGGTAAATAGTCCACCCAATCATCTTGAAGGTAAGAAATAAAGCAGCAGAGATATTGTTCCAGAGTTTGGTAAGTGCTTTCAGTCTGGCTGTTTGAGGATGCAAAGCAGAAGATAAAGAATGAACAGAAGCGATATCAAATATACCAGATACGAAACATGACTGCAGGTGGAAAGCTAGAGCTGTATGGAGGGGGTTGAAGTAGAGTTCAGGGTTGTGGGGTGGTCGTGTTTTGAGAGTGAGCTGAGCTTCCACGTACAGGGGTGGGGATTGCAGTGAAAGTGTAAACAGTGTAGCATGCTGGTAGTTTTGTGCATAATAGAGCTGTTGGAGAATAGAAGCAATTTTCTCCTCTCTTACCTGGTGATGTCAGAAGTATAATTGCTGATGCAGGAGTTGCAGGTGACCATGCAGCAATTCAGGCCCCAACTCTGGTGGTTGAGGCTGCATTGCCTAGGACGCACAGGTGTTCACATGCTCCCCAGAGATTGAGCCCAGGGGCTACCTCCCATCCTCAGCACTGCCGTAGTAGCCCCAGCAGGGACCATCCATCCTCTTCCAGAAAAAGTCCCTCTGGGGCATGGAGCCAGACTGTGAGAAATCTAGTGATGTGGCAGAGGTCGGGAGCACTGGGGGGGTCATGAAATCTGGAGACCTGGACGAGACAGCCTGCTGGTCTGCTGAGGTGCAGCACTGGAGCGCAGGAGTGTCAGTGGACTCCCCAGAGTAGTGTGGCTACTAAGAACAATTTCATCAACGCAAGGCCCAGCTTACAATGGCAGATCAGTGATGCAGTGGGAAGCTGTGTCTAGTGAAGATCTGGAACTGTTCACTGATGCAGTGGGGGCATATGGTTTTGGGATTTGTTTCCAAGGTCAATGGAGTTCAGGAGGATGGCCAGAGGAGTGGAAAGAAAGGGGCCTGGTGTCCAATTTGGCATCGCTTGAACTATTCCCTATTGTGGCGGCTACAAAAATATGGGGTGAGGACTTCAGGGATAAGAAGGTGTGATTTGTCTGTGATAATCTGGGGGTAGTGCAAGCACTTAACTCACAAACTGCAAATTATTTGCCTGTAGTGAAGCTGCTGAGACATTTGGCGTTTAAATGTTCATTTTGTGTCTGTGCATGTCCCTGGTGTACATAATGTAATAGCGGATGCCATTTCTCGATTTCAGTTGGAGCAGTTTTGGGAAGCGGATTTGGGAGCAGACCGATACAGGAAAGTATGCCCGGATCATCTTTGGCAGCTGGTCTAGAGGCAGCTTGCGGTGGCTGCGGGAGGAGACAATCAAACAGATCGTGGGAATCGGACCGGTTCCAGTCAAATATACACCCGCATTTGCTGGTTTAGAGGGAGGGGATCGATTATGGGGAATTGTTATGAGTTGGCTTTTAGGATGGTTAATTGTTGTTATTTGTCATTTAGGTGGTCCTCCATGCTTAATATGAATTGTCGGCCACTCCTTTGTGTATTGGGGAGCTGAGATGGCATCAGTGCGGCCGGCTAGCCGCCAGTTGGGTTTCCACAGAACAGATGCACAGGTCAGGTGGATGGAGGTGAGGGGACTGTTGTAGTCCAAACTTCTGCCGGAGGTAAATTTCTATGCTGGGCTGGATTGTCCACCAGGTGTATTAGTAATCCATTTAGGGCAAAATAATATGGGGGTTTGGGCATCTTGGTCCTTAACACGGGACATTTAACTTGACTTGCTATGGATTTTGACTTCATTTCCAGTGTTGCTGATTGTGTGGTAAGACATGATTTCCAGGGCATGGTGGAGGACGGCCGAGTAAGTTGCCAGCATAAAGCCAGGGCCAAAGTTAATAAAGCGGTGGGACGTTTTGTTTCCAGGAATGGGGGTATTGTAGTTCGGCATCCAGAACTGTAGATGAGAGTGTAGTTGTATCGGAGGGATGATAACGTGCATTTGACTGATGTAGGATAAGATCTATGAGTGCTGGGCATTCAAGAAGGGTATAGAGAAGGCTTTTAGGGTGTGGAGGGACAAACATGAGTGAGGTCATCCCGTTTGGTGTCCTGGCAGTGTTCTCGGGGGCAAAAGGAGAGTTAAGAGGAGGAAGACTGGTCAGTGTGGAACTTGCTAGTCTACCCACAATTATAGGGATTGAGAATCCCTGTGTTCAATAAACACAGGAGGAAAGGAAAAGTCTCATAGGGGTGCCCCAAAAATGCGGCACAAATAATTGGAGATTTGGGGAGAGAGTTATTTACAGATTTATGAGATTTTCTCCGGGAACCCCCCAATTTTCCAGATTTGTAAATGTATTGTTTTTGTTGATTAATGTTAAAGAAATCAAATGTTGTTGTTGCTGCTGTGGCCTCTCACCCAATAAAGTGTCTGTATTCTATTTGGGATTTGGGGAGAGGTAAATGGGTGGGAGTTTGTCATCAGCGGTAGGATTTAAGTCCATAAGTCAAGTAACTTTGATTCCTAAGGCTGTACAGAAATCAAATCAAATTCTTGATGTGAATTGCACACCTGTATCTGAAATTACATTGTAAGGAATACCACCTAAATATCTCCTTAATCATTAATTCTGCTGTTTGTTCAGCAATAGGGATTCGTTTGAATGGTATAAAATGACCCATTTTTGTGAGTCGGTCCACAACAACATAATTTCTTTAGAAGGAGGAAGATCTACGACAAAATCCATGGAAATTGATCCCCAAGGCCTGGATGGAACTTGCAGTGATTGAAGAAGACCTGGAGGTGGAGAACATGGTGTCTTGTTTCAGGCCCACCAAATTGAACAAAGCTGAAGTTCATAAGTTTTCATGACACCTAGATGCTCTGCAAGTTTTGAATCGTGGACCAACTTTAAGACCTCAAATCGAGCAGATTCAGGAATAGATAGTAGATCTGTTGTCCTGCTTCCAGAACCCCTCTTTGAAGGAAAAATTCACATCCTGGGAAGGTTGATTGGGAAATAAATCATTCTGCTATCCATCTGGATTCTGGAGTCAAGTATTGGTAAAGGATGATTTGCACCTTTCAAAACATGTCTCCATTTAGATAAGGCAATTTTAATGGCCAACAGTTCTTTATTTCCAATCTCATAGTTTCTTTCTGCAGATGTAAAGATGATTCTCTTGTAAATCATCACTAACATAAAATGTTTGCAGTGTTCCTCCAAGGTGTTTGAAAATATTAGATGTCATAAAGGTATACCACAACAAATTGATCCAAGAAGTCTCAAAACACATCATGTATAAAATGCTGGAAGGTGGCTGGGGCATTACATAAACTAAAAGACATAACCAGGTATTCAAAATGTCCATATCTTCTTCTAAAGGCTATCTTCCACTCGGTCCCGTGGACAAACACGTAAGGGATTGTAAGCCACTCTTAAATCAAGTTTGGTAAATATCTTGGCACAGCGTAGTCTTTCCAGTTACTCAGGAATCAGGTGGAGAGGTTAAAGATTTCTAATAGTAATCTTATTTAGTCCTCCACAGTCAATACATGGCCGCAAGGATGAGTCTTTCTTTTCTAGAAAGAACACGGTTGCACCAGCTGGGGATGGAGATGGACGAATGAAGCCTTTCTTTAAATTCTCATCAATGTATTCTCTCATTACTTTTAACTGTTGTTCAAAGAGATTGTAATTTAATTCATATTCTTAAAAAAGGAGTAAAAAAAGGTACCATCATGTAGCAAGCTGACACATTAAGAACTACAGAGAGTTCTTAATCATAAACTATGATTGCCACGTATGCACACCTTCATTTTATTTTTAAACCCTATAAAACATCTAAAGGGTTCACAAACTTCTTAAAAGTGCTTTTTTCATAGGTTGAGGTGTGTAGTTTCCATAATGATGCAATATTACTTGCTATTACCTACTTATAACTTAAATGTGAAAAATGGCACCCGGGGGCGTGGCTTG
The DNA here is from genome assembly GCA_019512145.1 of Engystomops pustulosus. Taxonomy (NCBI): domain Eukaryota; kingdom Metazoa; phylum Chordata; class Amphibia; order Anura; family Leptodactylidae; genus Engystomops; species Engystomops pustulosus. The sequence goes on from CM033642.1 coordinate 58,085,290, forward strand.
GCCGCTGAGAGAAATGGCTGCATGAGAGAGGAGCTCTGTCTCACCAGCATGAATAACAGCAGCATACCACACTTCTAGCTAACCCTGATGTTCCCCACCAGAAAACTGGATGCAAGTAGAGGTGGAATATGCTTCATATGACCGAACTGAAGGACCTGCTCATATCTACCAAATTAGGGATAAAATGCATATATTCTTAACTCCTAGATACCACTAGAGTGATGATGATATCTGGATTACATTTTGTAAAAAAAATAGTGAGAGTAGGAAACTAGCTAGTATTGGACCCATCAGATATTAAACTATCTCTCTTGAGTAGATTTATACCTGATCTTAATTTAGACATATAGATTGGGAATTACTTCATTAGAAGATATTTGGTCAGAGGGGGAAATTACCAAATATACTCAAGCAGACCAGAGTATAAGCCGAGGCCCCTAATTTTACCACAAAAAACTGGGAATACCTATTCACTCGAGTATAAGCTGAGGGTGGAAAATGCATTGGACACAGCCTTCCCAGTATTTAGCCTGCCAGCTCCCTGGCAGTATAAAGCCGGTCTCCCGTCGGACACCACTCCCCCGTCCCGCCGGGCAGCCGCTCCCCCGTTGCCTTTGGTACAGCTAGTTGATTAAAAAAAAAAATAACTCAAAACTCACCTTTCCAGCGGCCCCTGTAAAGGGAAGTGTCTATTCATGTACATAGGTATTTGTATGTATGTATATATATATATATATATATATATATATATCCCTCTGTCATATTCCATTCCCCTGGGAAAGAACACACCTGCTTTCTTACTCAGGATGTGGTGAGGGCAATCTCATAAATCTGTATCTTTGGACAACAGGATGTCAACCCCCTTTTATTACGGGAAAGTCATTCAAACTCTCCAGGGACAGTTATCTAGAGATGCTTCACACCTCTATGCCAGTATGGGAATCCAGGATCTCTGTTATTCCTACCTGAGGGGGGCTGGATGGGTGACTAAATACACATCCTGTATTGGATATACAGGATAGGAAGGGTTATACATCTATTGTCCACCATCTTGGGGGCAGGTACAGAGGAGAGACTTATAAGGGGATGATAGTGGAGGATATAGGGAAGAAATCTTCCCTGGAGAACAACTAGGAAAGGAGAAGATATCTGCCATCACCACCAGCTAAGAGAATCACCACAGAGAAGACACTATAGCACCATCCCGGATTTGGCTGAGTACCTGTATCTCTGTACCCCTGCTCCCCTGTTAACCTATCTCTGTACCCCGGCTCCCCTGTTAATCTCTCTATCTCTGTACCCCTGCTCTCCTGTTAACCTCTCTATCTCTGTACCCTGGCTCTCCTGTTAACCTCTCTTTCTCTGTACCCCAGCTCTCCTGTTAACCTCTCTATCTCTGTACCCCGGCTCTCCTGTTAACCTCTCTATCTCTGTACCCCTGCTCTCCTGTTAATCTCTCTATCTCTGTACCCCTGCTCTCCTGTTAATCTCCTCTGTTAATCTCCCTGTCCCCCTTCGTTCTCTGTAATAACAGGGATAGTTAGGTGTAAGGATTATTATATCGTGTGCGTGTGTGTTTATATGCATTGTTGTGGGCTGGATTCTGTGGCTTTGTGGATACCGTGTTTAACATTGTATACTTTTAGTGTGTTAATAAATATTATTAATATTAGCCTTGAGTGGGGTAAATTATAGTCTACAATATAGAGACTAGAAACAGAAGATATAGAACATAGTAAACAGTACAAGGAAGGTAGTGATATTAATCGTTATATTGCATAACAATTTATAGAACTACAGAGTCCTATTACAGCCCCCTCAGGTCTTCTGCCCAATCCACCCGGCAGCGGCATTGGCGGCAGCTCCTTGTGGCGCACAGCTCTGACGTCAACAGACATCAAGCTATGGCGATCGCTGAAATCAAGAGTGTGTGCTGGCTGCCGGCCGCCGCTGCCAGGCGGATCACAAGAAGACCTGAGGGGGCCACCGGAAAGGTGAGTTTTGAGTTATTTATTTTTTGACTCGAGTATAAGCCGAGTTTGAGGTTTTCAGCACATTTTTTGTGTTGAAAAACTGGGCTTATACTCGAGTATATACGGTATGCTACTTTGAACTTATGAAGGAGAAAAATGACATTACTTCATCAGAATTCCTGGCCTATGCAAAAATGAAGTCCTACATAAGAAAAAAGATCTATTGGTATAAATGACAAAACCCTAAACCCCTCAGTTTTCAGTAGATAAAGCAAAATACAAACATAAGGTGGGATTTCTATAACCTACTCAGAGGTATCAGTCTCTCTTAATAAGAAACCTCATTACATGGTCAGATATGAAAGATTTAGAAAATTTCTCTGTCTGACTGCTTGCTGCCAGTAGTACTGGCAATAAAACGAATATTTAGAAAAGTAATAACCAACAAAGCAGTGCCATCAGGTTTATTGTTGTATAGATCTAAAAATGTGAAAATTTAAGAATGAACATTGTGTCTAAGAACAAAAATTGTAGAGATGGTATCTCATATTATCTTCTGAACTGCAAACTTTTCCTACAGTGAACACATATATATGATATTTTTTTTTTTTTCAATTTCCCTTCTTTTTACATTACAAAGCTAAAGCATCTTCCATAATCTCAAACACGTGTTTTGTAAGTAACAGTTAAGATAAAAGAAAACAAAAACATTTGTTTTACTTTCCAATCGCAAAACCAAGGGGCAGCATAGGGAGTCAATGATAAGACCCAGCGGGGTTTTCTTGGGTTGCAGACTTCAACCCCGGCGCACAGTTGTAAGGTTGATTCCCAAATTAGCGTTACCAAGAGTACAGCACATGGAGAAGGAAAGCCAGTCTACAAAGACACAAACACCAGGGTCTTGGTTGAAATCAACCTTCGGATTATTATTCAAGCTAATGGTGATTATATAGAAATTCATATTATTAATGATGAGCCTTAACATTCTTCATAGCTTTTTGTGTTACGATTGGTTCATTGAAATATGAATGAATGAGTCCCTCCTAAATATCCCCAGACGCATTTAGCGAATATTACACTGATAGGCCCTTTAGTTGCTTCTTATAAATGTACTCTTCTCGTTCTTTGTTTCCTAAGTTTACCCCCCCCCTTGTTGTTGCTAATCTGTAACTTCCCCTGGAGCTGACCCGAAGACAGGTAACAAGATGGTTTGTGAATTGCTGGTTATCTTACAGGCATCCCCTCACTCTGTGAAAGCTAAAATAAAGATAAAAAGAAGAAACAGCACAAGCAAGTTATCACTGGGCCAGACTGGTAGCGATCATGAAGGATGGTGGAAGTGAACAAGATGGCTGTGGAGGGAACATGATATCTATCACATGGTTATTTACTTAAAAACAGCTGTGGCATCAGTATTTTTACAGACACAGTTTCTTGGGTATGCACAGGTTGAAAATATGGACAGAAATGGGCTGACTGGTGATGTCCAAAGTATTTAATGCTGAGCAGGAGTGGCAGGTGACCATGCAGCAATTCAGGCCCAAACCTGGTGGTTGAGGCTGCTGGCCTAGGAAAGCACAGGTTGTTAACATGCTCCCCAGAGATTTTGAGCCCAGAGGCGACTCCCATCCTCAGCACTGCCGAGTAGCCCAAGCAGGGACCATTCCAAAAATCCTCTTCCAGAGAAAAAGGCCCTCTGGGGCATGGAGCAAGACTTGTGAGAAATCAGTGATTGTCGGCAGATGGGGTCGGGAAAGCAAACTTGTGGTGGGGCATGAAAGGATGGGAGGAGACATGGACCGAGAACAGCCGATGGTCGCTGAGGTGCAGCACTGGGAGCGCAGGAGTGCTCCGTGGACTCCCAGAGGTAGTGTGGCTACTAGAACAATTTCATCAACGCAAGGCCCAGATTACAATGGCCAGGATCAGTATGATGCAGTGGGAAACTGTGTTTAGTAAAGATCTGGAATTGTTCATGATGCAGCGGGTGGGGCCATATGGTTTGGGATTTGTTCCAAGGGTCAATCGAGTTCAGGAGGATGTGACAGAGGGAGGAAAGTGAGAAAGAGAGAAAGAACGCGCCGGCCCTGGTGTCAATTTGGCATCGATTGATACCGAAGGCCAGGATTGGGGCGGCTACAAAAAATATGGGGTGTGGGTGGTGAGGGACTCAGGCGATAAGAAGGGTGATTGTGATTTGTGTCTGTGATATCTGGGGGTATATAGGTTTAGGTAGTGCAAGCTTAACTCACAAAACGTGCAAAATTAGCTTGCCAGTGTTGTTGTACGTGAACTTGTGTTGTACTCGCGAAAGGACATGTGAGGTTGCTGAGGGCTCTTGCGTTTGTTTGTTTGTTTTTTTACAATGTTCATTTTGTGCATGTGCATGTCCACCATGTTGTATAATGTAATAAGCGGATGCCATTTCTCGATTTTAAGTTGGAGCAGTTGGGAGGGAAAGTGGAATTTGGGAGAGGCAGACCGAAACAGAAAGTCGATGCCCCCGGAGATCTTTGGCAGCTGGTAGAGGCAGCTGGCGGTGGTTTGCTGCAGGAGGAGGAAATTAAAAGATCGGAATCGGGGACCGAGTTTCCAGTTCATATATCCAAACGCATTTGCTGGTAGTTAGAGGGAGGGAATCGATATGGGGAATTGTTATAGAGTTGGCTTTTAGCAATGGTTTAATTGTGTATTTGTCATTTAGGTGGTACTCCGCGGCTATATGAATTGTCGGCCACTCCTTTGTGTATTGGCGGAGCTTGAGATGGCATCAGTGCGGCTATGGCTAGCCGCCCAGTTGGGTTTCCAAGACCAGATGCGCAGGTCAGGTGATGGATTTGTGAGGGGACTCTTGTAGTCCAAACTTTGCGGAAGTAAATTTCTATGCTTGTTTACAGGAATGGGGGCATTGTAGGTTCGGCATCCAGAATGGAGGGAGAGTTTGTAGTGTATCGGGAGGGCTGCTGATATAACAGCATTTGAACGGATGTAGGATAAAGAACTTGTAGTGCTGGGACATTCAAGAAGGGTATATAGGAAGGCTTTTAGGGTGTTGAGGGACACACCTGAGTGAGTCATCCCAGTTTTGGTGTCTTCGGCAAGTGTTCTCGGGGGGCAAAAGGGAGAGTTACGAGAGGAAGACTGGGTTCAGTGTGGAACTGTAGTCTACCCACAATTATAGGGATCGCGGAATCCCTGTGTCAATAAACCAGGAGGAAAGGAACCAAAAGTCTCATAGGGGTGCGCAAACAAAATACGGCGCAAATAATTGGAGATAGGGAGAGCGTTATTTAAATTTATGAAGATTCCTCGGGAACCCCCACATTTTCCAGATGTGTAAATGTATTGTTGTGTTGTTTTGGATTTTGTAATGTTAAAGAAATAAAAAGTTGTGTTTAATACATAAGGATGTGTGGCCTCTCGCCCAATAAAGTGTCTGTAGTCTATTTGGATTGGGGGAGAGGTAAATGGGTGGGAGTTTGTCATCAGCCGTAGGATATAAGTCCATAAGTCACGTACTTTGATTCCCTAAGGCATGATTATGAAAGAAATTCTTCCAAATTTCTGATGTGACATGCAACGGTTGCTATCTGAAATTAATTGTAGGAATATACCTAAATATCCTCCTTAATCATTAATTCTGCTGAGTTGGTCAGCAGTAGGGATCGTTTGAATGGTATAAAATGACGCATTTTGTAGTCGGTCCACAACACACAACCATAATTCTTTTAGAAGAGGAAGATCCCGCAAAATCCCTGGAATTGATCCCCAAGTTCGGGATTTGGAATTGTAGTGTTGAAGAAGGACTGGAGGTGGAGAACATGGTGGTCTTGTTTCAGGCCCACCAAATTGAACGAAGCTGAAGTTCATTACTTTTTCATGACACAGATGCTCTGCAAGTTTGAATCGTGGACCAAAATTTAAAGACCTAAACGAGCAGATTCAGGAATTAGATAATATGTTGTTATGCTTCCAGACAGAACCCCTCTGTGAAGGAAAAATTCACATCTGGGGAAGGTTGATGGGAAAAAATAAATCATTCTGGGATCCATGGATTCTGGTAAAGTATTCCTACAGGATGATTTGCACCTTTCAAAAGATTGTCTATTTAGATAATGCACTTTTAATGGCACAACAGTCTTTATTTCCAATGTCATAGTTGCTTCTGCAGATGTAAAGATTGATTCTCTTAATGTTCCAAGACTAACATAAATGTTTGCAGAGGTGCCTCCAAGGTGTTTGAAAAAATATTAGGAATGTCAAAAGGCTTAGACCACAAAACATTGATCAAAAGAAGTCTCAAAACACATATGTATAAAATGCTGGGAGGTGCGCTGGGGGCATTACAAAACTAAATGAATAACCAGGTATTCAAAAATGTCTCATTACCTTTGTTCTAAAGGCTATCTCCATCGGTCCCGTGGACAAACAGTAAGGGATTGTAAGCCACTCTTTAATCAAGTTTGTGATAATATCTGTGCACAGGTAGTCTTTATTCAGTTATCAGGAATCAGGTGGAGATACCTGAGGGGGGAAAGATTTCTGAATAGTAATCTTATTAGTCCTCTATAGTTAAACCATGGCCGCAGGGGAGGAGTCTTTCTTTTCTAGGAAGAACACGGGGCACGCTGGGGATGAAGATGGGACGAAATATGAAGCCTTTCTTAATTTCAATCAATGTAATTTTTTTTTTCTCTCGTACTTTTAACTGTTGTCAAAGAGAGTGTAATTTAATTCCTTTCGTTTAAAAAAGGAGTTAAAAAAGGTTAACATCATGTAAGCAAAGCTGACACGTTAAGAAAACTACAGGGTTTTAATAAAACTATGATTGACACGTATGCACACCTTCATTTTATTTTTAAACCCTATAAACATCTCTAAGGGTCACAAATCTTAAAAGGTGTTTTCATAGGGTGAGGTGTGGTAGTTTCCATAATGATGCAAGTACCTTGCTATTACCTACTTATAACTTAAGTGAAAAATGGCACCCAAATTCAAGCCTCATAACGCCTCATAAAGACGTGTAATGTAAAAAAAACATTGTCACCATAAAGCAGACATTGGGCAATTTAAGTGATTTATGAAGAATTTGGGTGTGATATGACTATCTGCTTCAACTGTAGAGAATTTAGAAATTTGAAAATAAGAATTTTTGCAATGTCAGTTTTTTTCCAGTAGCCCTTGTATGTGTTGTTCCCACATCCACTGAGATTTTGCTATCAATACCAAATTAGAAATCTCAATTTTATTTGCAAATATATGTTCAATACTTATTTCATCCACTTTATGCCATAAAATAGAAGAGATTAGTTTTTTTATTCAAATACATACACCACGATTCCACTAAGAACAAGGAACCAGGTATTTCTACAACTTCATGATATCATTCTCATGAAGAATGGGTTAAAAATAGAAAATAACACACCCCAAATCTTCTTTTTTTATTATGTTTTATAAAATATAAAAAGAAGAATGAATTGTTAAATCTCACATATACCCAACGCATACTTCTCTGCCTCTCTATAGACACATGCAGAACAGTATTGTTGTTCAGCATACCATATAACAAGAAACAAAGCCAAGGTGCCAATGTTGAGGCTTTCTGTTTTAGAAAATTGGAAGTGCAAAACTAATCTCATTAGCATACAGATAGAATAGAGTGCTGTAATATAGTAGCAGTGATTGACAAAGATGATACATGTCCATTTGTTCTATATTAAATTATTCAAAAACTTCAAATAAAGAATATTAAAATGTAAAATAGGTTTTCAATTTTCTAGCTCAGTCCAACAGAAAAGGAAGTAATTTAGGAGGGAAATAATAACAAGGTCTTCGGCTTTGCTTTGATTGACATGGCTAAAAATCTGCACTACTTGTAAACTCCAATTCTGGAGATAGAATTTTTACTTCTATGCTACCTATAGGCTTTGTCTTTCTTAAAATAATTAGGGAACCTAAAAAAATAAACAGCGCTATCATCTTAATGTTATTTAAAAAAAAAAAATATTATATATATTTATATAAAAAACGTTTTTTTGGAAAGATTATCAGCGTTCTCTTAAACTCTAGGAACTATGTATACTCATATATATACATGGGGCATTGACTCACCATCGATGGCCATGTGCGCCAGCTTTATGATTAGCCCCGGCCGCTCATATTCGCTTCCGCCTTCTGATGTAGGTCGGGGGGAGGCTGCGCAGACGTCTATCCAGGCCAGGCAGGGCCGGCAAGAAAACATACGCAGCCAGCGACTGATTCCATATGGAATAAGTCACCGACGACAGCAAGTGCGCAGACGCGGGGACATAGCTTAACAACCCGCGTCACACTCCTGGCGCGGCCACGCTGCTGCGCTCAACGGAAGGGCAGAAGTAGAAGCGAGAGTTGGGGCAAATAATGGCGAGTGCTAGCAATAAGCTAGCATTTGCAATTATTTCAGTGCCTCTGTGCCACTGACGTGGCGGCCCAGAAGGTTCCTGATAATAAATTGCCCCAATGCTTGATATTATTAAAGAATAACAATTTAACGAGAAGAAGAAGAAATTCTGATCAGTGTAGAAAGCCGCATAAATTCTTTAAGGACTTCTAGGAAAGATGATGTTTGGATTATAGCCCGGAAATACAATAACTTAAGACTGTATTACAGATTTTGTAGCTAAAATCTCCAGTAGAATCCATCCTGTACAAAACAAAGGTTTGTTAGCAGCAAAAACCATGCACTAAATTCTCTTCAAACCCCCCAAAATGTATCTTTCATGGTTGGAAAGTGAAATATAACTGTCACCAAAAGGAATTACTTATCTTTATATACGTAATTACATTTTAAGTGTATTCCTTACATTATTTAAATATCTAGATTAGAAATTAAAAAAAAATCCCCCATCCATGTTGTATAGAGCATAACTAAGCACGCAGATCCAGCAAACGTACCAAATAGCCAATGTACCCCACCCTTGTAATGGTCTATAATGGGCTCGGTGGGGTGGAGCAGGTCCCCAAATATGCTGTCATACAGCAGGCGTGGTACTCCGGAGGCCTCGCAAGAGATGTAGGTTTAGGCACTCCACCAGAAAATGGAAATGCGAGTAAGGTGAGACTGCTTCAAGTACCAACTGAAGTCCTGCTGCATAATCTACCAAATGTAGGAATAAAATGTATATATTCTTAATCCTAAGATCCACTAGAGTGATGAGTGATATTTGGATTACAATTTTGTAACAAAAATAGTGAGAGTATGAAATAGTCAGTTTGGAATCCCATCGATATTAAACATCTCCTGAGAGTAGATTTATACCGATCTTATTTGAACATAGAGTGGGAATTACTTCATTAGAAGATATTTGGTCAGAGGGGGGAATTGACCCCAAAGATACTCAAGCAGACCAGAGGATAAGCCGAGGCCCCTCTAATTTTACCACCAAATAAAAAAAAAAACTGGAATACCTATTCACTCGAGTATAAGTGAGGGGCCGCCCAAATGCATTGGACCAAAGCCCCTCCAGTATAGTCCAGCACCTGCCCGATCAGGCCAGCTCCCTGCAGTCTATAAGGAAGGTTCTCCCAGTCGGGCACCACCCCCCGTCCCGCCGGGCAGCCGCTCCACCGTTGCCTTGGTACAGCTAGTGATAAAAACAAAAAAAAACGTCAAAAAACTCACCTTTCCAGCGGCCCGTAAAGGGAATGTTGTCGGACTGAGGGGTGAGCAGTTGACGGAGGAGGGAGAAGTGATTGAGATATATTGTTATTTTGTGCTATGTATATTGAGTTACGCTATTATATTTTAGCGGTATCCCTCGTCATATTCATGTCCCCTGGGAAAGAACACACCTGCTTTTCTTACGATTGGAGGTTCAATCTGAACTTGGAAACGGACTTATACGGAAGTTCACTAGGGAGTTCTAATGACTTATGCCATGGAATCAGGTCGATCTCCTGTGGGGTTGGGGTTAAATACGATTGACATAGTGGAAGGGTACATGACACCATTTGGGTGCAGTCGAACAAGGGACTGATAGTGGATTAGGGAAGTTCATTCCTGGAAAAACTCGAAAGCGAGAGCTGCCCACCACAGCTAGAATCAAGAGAAGCCTTACATCCCCGTTGCTGGACTGATCCAATATGTGACCAGGATCCTGTACCTATCTTCGTACATAGGCTCGATAGGGTGCTAAAATCCAATATCCTTCTGGATACCCTGCTATCCAGGGTATACATCTGATCTCGGACCCATGCTATCCCTTGTTAACTCCTATCTCTGTACCCAGCTTCCTGTTAATCTGCTATCTCTGTACCGGATCTCCTGTTAACTCTCTATATACTGTAACCCGCGGTCTCCATCGTTAAACTCTCTATTCTCTGTACCCATGCCTTCCGGTTAATATCCTCTGTTAATTCTCCTGTCCCCCTTCGTTATCATGTAATAATAGGGATAGTTACGGTGTAAGGATGATTATATCGTTTGTGCGTGTGTTTGTTTATATGCATTGTTGGGGGCGTGGATCGTGGCGTTGGTGGATACACGGGTTATACATTGTATACTTTTAGTGTGTTAAAACTATTATTAAACTAACCTTGATGGGGTGGTGTAAAATATAGTTACAATATTAGAGAATAGAAACAGGAAGTATAGATGAAACCTAGTAAAGAAAGACAAGGTAATGTCGGATTTATATCATTATGAGCTAAACAATTTATAGAAACTAAAGAGTCCTCATTACAGGCCCCACAGGCTTCGTGCCCAGATCAACCCGGGGCAGCGGCTATGGCGGACAGCCCTCTTTGTGGCGCACAGCTCTGACTCAAACAGAACATCAAGATTATGGCGATCATGAAATCAAGAGGTGGTGTGCTGGCTGCCGGCGACCCGTTGCAAGAGGGATCACAGGAAGACTGAGGGGGCACCGGAAAGGGAGTTTGAGTTATTTATTTTGTGAATCGAGTAAAGCCGAGTTTGAGGTTTTAGCACATTTTTGTGTGTTGACAAACTGGGTTATACTCGAGATATACGTTATGCCACTTGACTTAAAGGAGAAAAATGACATTACGTCATCAGAATCCTGGGCCTATGCAAAAATGACAGTCTTTATATAAGAAAAAAGATCTATTGGATATAAAAAAATGACAAAACCCTAAAACCCCTCAGTTTTTCAGTAGTAGTAAAGCAAAATACAAACATAACGGTTGGATTTCTATAACCTACTCAGGAGGTATCCTGGTAGTGCTCGTAAGTAAGGAGAAATCAATTACATGGTCAGATTGGAAGATATTAGAGGAAAAATTTTCTGGTCTGAACTGTGTGCCGTGCCAGTAAGTTTTTAATGCAAATAAAAAACATAATATATAGAAAAAGTAATAACCAACAAAGCAGTGACCATCATGTTTATGTTATATCTAAACAATGTGAAATTTAGATATGAAATTGTAAGAAAAAAATTAGATGTATCTTCAATATTTACTTGACTGCAAACTTTTCCTACAGTGAAACACTATATATATATTTTTTTTTTTTTCAATTTCACTTCTTTATTTACTATTACAAAGCTAATGCTATCTTCCAATAATCAAACACCGGTTTCTGTAAGTACAGTTTAAGAATAAAAGAAAACAAAAACATTTTGTTTTACTTTCCAATCGCAAACAAGGGCAGCATACGGGAGTCAATGATAAGACCCCAGGGGGTTTCTTTGGGTTGCAGGACTTCAACCCCGGCCACAGTTGTAAGGTGATTCCCAAATTAGCTCGTTACAAGAGACCAGCACTGGGAGAAGCCAGTCTACAAAGACGACAAACGCACAGGGTCTTGGTTGAACTCACTTCTGCTTTATTATTTCAGCCTAATGGATTATATAGAAATCATATTATTAATATGAGGCCTTAACATCTTCAAAGCTTTTTGTGATTACGATTGGTTCATTGAAATATGACATGTGTCCCTCCCCTAAAAAAATCCCCAGAGCGATTTATCTGAAATTACACTGATAGCCCTTTAGTTGCTTCAAAGCTTTTTGTGATTACGATTGGTTCATTGAAATATGACATGAGTCCCTCCCCTAATATCCCCAGAGCGATTTATCTGAAATTACACTGATAGCCCTTTAGTTGCTATTTCTTATAAATGTACTCTTTTCTTCTTCTTTAGTTTCCATAAGTTTCCACCCCCCTTTTTTTGCTAATTCTGTAACTTCCCTGGAGCTGACCAGAACAGGTCACAAGATGGTTTTGTGACATGATGTGCTTATCTTAAGGCTATCCCCCCTTACTGTGAAAGCTAAAATAAAGATAAGCAGAAACAGCACAAAGCAAGTTATCACTGGGCAGACTGGTAGCTGAATCATGAAATGGATGGAAGTGAACAAGATGGCTGCTGGAGAGGAACATGATATCCATCACATGGTTAAAACAGCTATGTGGCATCAGTATTTTTCACAGATCCATAGATTTCTATGGGTATGCACAGGTTGAAAATATGGACAGAAATAGGACCTGCTTCAAAAAATGCTGCATTTGTGACACACAGACCCATGACAAAAATGCAGTGGGCATTGCCACAATGAATAACATTGAAATATAAAATATGGATAACATGTGTACAATGTTATTCAATGTAGTCATTTACACTGCCTTGTTTCAAAGGTCCATATCTGTTTATCATAAAAAATTTTAACAGGCCCTATTACTTTCTGTATTTGCAGCCTGTGCCTCCCATAGAAGTCTATGGAACTGTGAAAAATACTTATGCAACACAGTTTCATCTACAATGCGTTCCATTTAGGTAACACAAAATCATGTGACTGTAAAAAGCCAATTACATAATTTGCCAGCCTTCCATATTTGATGTGGACCATAAATGCATCTGTCATATGTGCGCCACAATTGTGTCATGCACGACAATTCTGCAGCTTAAACAAAGTGCACATGTAAGGTTGTATAGCAATATCTCTGCCATAAGTACAGTACATGTATTAATGCGTACTAATGCGTATTATATGTATTAATATTGTGTGTAATTGCTGGGAAATTTTGGACTCCTACAAGGCCGGCAATATGCTAGAATTACAGTTTTGAGGCCTTTCATTGAAGATAAAATATTGCATCATCACTAAACAGGAAGTCAGGTTTTTGGTGAGTAAGAGTCGGATAGAAGGATAGTGGTTGCTGTGCTGGGCAGTTGCAGAGGGCTGTGTGCTGAATGGAGGTCTGAGCTGAGCTAATTGCAAGAGAGGTCTTCTAGGCAGAGAGACTATTCGAAAAAAAGATCTCAAGGACTTGTAAGTATGGCTTGGTCGCATCTACGGAGGCTACATAGTGATACACAAATTGACACCTTATCATTGAACAAGTTGGCCTGTCTTAAGTGGAGAGCTGGAATGTAGCATGTGGTCTAATGAAAAGACAGCAATTAGCTGTGGATTACAATTAGTATTGTACAATACTTAGCGTGCACCCCAACGAGGGTCCGATCCAGAAAAGGCGTGTTCTTTAAAGATTTGTACCTGTTACCATTTCAAGTAACTGTGGGAACTAGGGGTGTAGTGTTATTTGCTGTAATATTATGTTCAATATTTATCTGTAAATCCTTTCTGTTATACATTGTTGCACATTTCAACAGGTCTCACTTCCTGTTGTAACTCAGTAAACATTATCCTAAGAATTTAAAGCGCTGTTTATCTGTTTGGCATCGCGTACCTGCTAAACCTGTGGGCCCAAATAGGTGCATACTTCCAGAGCAGTGCAGGGGGCGCTAGATTCATGAAGAACGTGCACCACAACTCATGAATCTGGCATACCCTGTACACTTCACTAGGGGCAGTTTGCACTATTTTTGATAAAATTGGGCTACTGAGGACACAGGCAAAAATATGTTGTCTTGTGTGCATTAAGACCTAAATAGTGAAGTTACTTTAGTAATGTTGAAAATATTTTTTTTGGAAGACAGTAGATATAAATAAATTTAATTCTTTAATTTAACTTTGATTTTTTTTATTTTTGCTTTTATTGTTTTGCTATTTTTTTTTATTTCAATATTAATTGGCAATTTTGAAGTAATATAAATTATCTGCTAACATTTTACAGTACTACATCTTTCTGCAACTACACAGCAACAGTTTTCTCAATATCCATAATTTTTAAATTGATGAGTTGTTATTGTGAATTATTCATACATTATGGTACATGAAATATTCTGTAGTCTAATTAAATGCAATCAGGATCATCAGTTAATGGTTGTAATTTGGTTTCTAATCCCCGGTGCAAATGTGTTGTTTTTTCCAGGTACCCGATGACTCTATTAATCATTATAATAGAACGTACATCCCAAACATTTTTCTATTTGGTTTGAAACTCTTTGCTCTCAAGATATCAATTTGTATTTGATGTGATTATGAAATCTAGTGAGTTAAGATTGCATCATTGTCATGATTCATTCTCAAAGCTGCCTCCTAGAAAGGCCTTGCAAAGTAACTCTATGAAAACCTTTTCCTATTCTGCTATTTACTTGTGTTCAAGATCAAGATGATCTTGAAAGAGTATTGAGAGAATGGTGAGAGATAATGTCATTTTTTTTATCAGTTATTCTATGCCCCATGCTCTGCATCTGCTAACATGGAGAGTGGCAATATTTGAGCAATGTAGAAAAGCAATTCATGCTGATGTAACCTTCATCTGTGGGGGGAACACAATTGAGTTTTCTGTAAACCACTTCTAGGAGGTGTGAAGTCATCTTACGTGTCAAATGACATTTGGGGAGATTTATCAGTCCATGCCAGAATTCTTTTTTTTTTTATTTATATATCACCTAGCAGAAAGGTTAGGTGTTTCTGTATAGACCACACCCTTTTACAAAACTAGTCATCATACCTATAGCCAAAGGTATTTATAAGAGTGTATCAGCCTACGAAGCTACAGCAAGGAGGGGCTAGGAAACACACCCTAGAGCCCTTCAGGCTTATTAGAATAATTTTACAAGTTGATTTTAGAAGGAAGAAGGCCATGGATAACAAATATAAGATTACCACAGACACAGTGCCTGGGTCTAGGAGTAAGTGTCCTTGATTTATCATGAGGGATTTTCTTTATACTGGCCTCTACCATTAGACATATTAGACCTGTTTGATAGAAAACTAATTTGAGTGATTATGAATTAGTGAATATGACATTGTAAGTGTCAACTCACTTTACCATTTTATGATAATTTTGCCAAATAAACTTTACTTTGTAGAAAAATTGTCATTACAGATACATATTACACGTGGAAATTACTGTACATATTTTTTATTCCTGCTGCTAATTTTCTTGCTTCTCTTATTATCCTCTGAAGCTATGTAATGTTTCATTCTACTGTTACCTATTTTTTTTATACCTTAAAAAAAATCCCTGTTACTTTTAGTTACATTTCATACAAGTACAATGACCTTTCACAGAATCACAATGCAGTAGTCAAACAACTTTTTAAAATTGAATTATTGCTTAGAAAGCAGTTTTTCCTTGACAGGTACCTATTATTTATGAGTAGGTGATGTATTACAGTAAGTTCCTACGGTCGGCTATGTGTGTATTTCTTTACCCAGGACAGTTACAATTTAATAGTGCATTAAAACTCCATGTGCTGCGCCATTTGTCATGAGCTGTGTTTACGTAAAATATTGTGCAAATTCTTTGAAAACTTCTAATTAATCCAGAAAGCACCTCATTAACTTTTAACACTGGTTTCTCTCTAATACGTTTAATTATATAACTGTCCAACTGAAGAATACATACAGCATATGTAGGAAAATATGACAGAATGCAAATGGACCACAGTTTTTTCTCATATTAAAATGTGTGTCAGTTGGCACAGACATCCAGTATTATATTAAGTGTAACTTTAGTATTATCGAAATAAAACATTGAATATTTGTATCCAGATCAGACTGAGTTTCTCTGGTTTTAATATTAGAGAATACTCAGTAATACTGAGAATACTGAGTTTCTCTAGTTTTAATACTAGAGAAATAAAATGGTTTATAAAACATGCTATAATAAATATAATAAAGCTTGAAGTACAGTGCATTTTATTACTTCAGATTTAAGCATGGAAATTAGGATATACAGTAGCTTTAGGTCTCAAACCATTTAAGCTGAATCACATTTGAATATATCTGGTATTACTGGGATCTTGCCACCTGTTTAGGATAGCAAGCCAAAGTTTCAGAGAGAAGTAGTGTAAATCATTTTGGTATTCTGTAACTGTAGGTGTTGTAGGTTTGTGATACTGTTAATAGAGGATTTATAGCAAATACATTAACCAACAATACTGAAGAATATTTTTCTTTGCCCTACATTGTGGTTTTCCTCCTAAATACTTATGTAGTAATAAATTAGGTGTCTGCCATGATGGGGAAGAAAGAGAAGGAGCCCTGCTCTTTCCACAACCTCAAGCCCTATCTAATTGATAGCACTGTACTAAACCTCAGGTGAAAACTGGACTATGGTCCCTACACTAGATAAGTGAACATAAATGAGTAAAACAAGAAAACACAAGACAGACACTTAAATGCAATGTCAACCAGACCAGGGTTGAACCAAGATGGTAGTGAGGTGCAAATACAGCAAGCAAGAGAATCATTAGTAAATAGGCAAAAGTCAGGATAACCAGAAGTATCCAGCGAACATAATAGGAGCCAGGGAGATAAACTGAGCTATCAGACATTGCCTGAACAGACAGGGAGGTTTACATGGAGTATGCGCTCACAGCCGCCTGCAACAAATTGGTTCAGCTATACTTCTCTCCAACTAGAACCTTTGACACAGCCCCCGCTCAGAAACAAGAGGTCAATTACAGGATGTGATTACAAGCCCAGAAACACAGCAGCAAGAATCCATTCAGAGAGCTTTCTTCCTTTACAGTTAGCACTGATTGATGAAAGATTGTAAAGAGTAACAATTTTAATTGGTAGCACCTACATTTTAAATTTATACCTAGCTCAATGAATTCATACATGTTCAAAATGTTAGCTGTTATAAGAGGACTTCTTTAACTGTTGCATGTGTTGGTAAGTACAAAAGAAACAAATGAGAAAATGTATGAAAAATTCCACATAAGGTAGGGATGCTCTACAGTACAAATGCTCTGAAATTTACAAAATAATACATTTGATCCAAATGACACATTGGAGGAGATGTATTAATGTGTCGGTCTTTTAGACAAGTGCAGAGTAGAAATAGACAGTTCTCTGTTGCACCAGATTAGTCACCCTGACGGAGTTCACCAAAATTGCACTGTCCGACGATAATGCCCTCTGCCGCGATTCACTAAGATTGTGTGCTCAATATCGTGCAAGTGTCGTTTCTCCGCTTAGGTCTGATGGAGTTCACCTTCTTCTTCGTGGTGCATGTAAGTGCATTGTCTTGCAACACATTTTGAAAGTTAAATCCCTCGCTCAGAAGTATCAGTCGGATCCCCCCCCCAATTTGTGTCGCATGGAACCCAGTGCAGCTGCTACAGAAAACGATTGCGCGTGACACAATCCCAGCGCAGACACCTGTTAAATACCTGTCCAATCCATGCAATCTCCAAAAAAGGTGCAAAATCTGATGAAGGTGCAGCACGTGGAACCTTAGTAAATGAGCCCCACTGTGTCTGATACTGGATGATTATTCTAGTTTAGTATACACTGTCATTCCTTTTTTTTCCAGAGACTACACCTCTTTATGGACAAGTTGGAAAGCTGCCTAAAAATGTTCTAATTTTCTCAATAAGTGTGGCACTAGGTACAAATAACTACAGATTTCTGGTGTAAACAGATTGATACATCTCTCCCAATCTGTTTGTTCTTTTGGTCATGCTAATAATCTAGATACCAAAGTTATATAGGTTGTATTATGCTTTAATACATTAACCGGTTCACAGTTCACTGGTCCCGGTGCATGGAGAGAGCTCACGGGCTAAGCCCACTCTATAGCCGGTAAGCCTTTGCTGCAATATTGGTTATATTACTATATCTCAGCTTTGTGACTTGCATGTGATATTGTTTTTCTATTGCTTATTCAGTTTATTGACCTTGGCTATTGTACCGTCCACTATTCCTCTTAGATTCTGTTTCTGTGCTGTATATGCTATCTCCCTGACCCCTCACCTCGCTTTCTGTGTTATGAATTTCTAAGTTTTGTTTTGTGTCTGCACTTGTGGCTGAGGGAGGAACTGTCCACGTGGTTGTCTCGTATCACCATAGGATACTGGAGGGAAGCAGGCAGGTGATGGTCCTGGGGGGCTCAGTTTAGGGCTCATTGTCTTGTCTATCCTCCCTGTGTCCTTAGGCATCCCAACGCTACAGTAATGTTGTATTTCTTCATTTTAATATTGTCTTTCTTGGCAACCACTCTTAAGTCTGAAATGCCACTAATGTATTGCCTGTTTTCGAAAAAATTAATGGTGTCTTTTGGTCATATATGATTTTGTTTTTATTATGCTGTTTAGCACTGGCTTAAAAGTGTGTTCATAGGAATAAGGAGAAGATGAATATTACAATTAATCATTTCCTAAGCAAAATACATTAGAAAATTCTCTCAAGCACAGTGCATGGCTACAAATTTATTTGATTGATTTAAATTCAAGGACATTTCTCATAATTACATTTTGAAGATTGCCGTGCTGTATAATCAAATTTAATAGACTTAGAAGAAATCCAAGCACAAATATAGTGTTATAATAGCTAGCTGCTGAGAAACTTTAAGAAATGATGATATTAACATGAGTATAGATCAGATACATATTCCTGATCTTTCAGTTAACAAAATAAATCTAATATTCCAATAAGCTGGTGAGTTGAAAAAAAGTGCAAACATCAATCTGAAGAGTATCTCATTAACCCCTTCCCACTGGTCCCTTTTTCATTTTTGTGTTTCAATTTTTTGCTCCCCTTCTTTAAAAATATTTTAAAAAATATTTAAAAAACTTTTTTTTACTTATCCATGTACAGAGATTTATAAGGGCTTTTTTTCTGTATAAAAATTTTACATTCTATTCTCGATATTTCATTTTCCATGTCGCGTACTGGAAAGTGTTGAAAAAGTTCCAAATGAAATAAACTTGATGACAAAACACTTTTGCACCATTTGGTTGTTGGCTCTGTTTTTACAGCTCTAACAGATGACAACTCCCCTTTATTCTTAGGGTTAGTGCAATTATGGAGATACCACATTATATAGGTTTTAAAAGGTTTTTGAAATTTAAAGCATTTGTAAGAAAAACAAATTAAATTTTCCCATATTCTGAAGCTAACAACTTTTTCATAATTTATTGTATGTATCTGTATAA
Organism: Engystomops pustulosus; assembly: GCA_019512145.1. Classification (NCBI taxonomy): domain Eukaryota; kingdom Metazoa; phylum Chordata; class Amphibia; order Anura; family Leptodactylidae; genus Engystomops; species Engystomops pustulosus. Next base: position 58,104,559 of record CM033642.1, read on the forward strand.
GGTATTATTTTTAGCAGGATGTGATGATGTTTCCATTGATGCCATTTGTGGGACTGTAGGACCTAACAATCAATTTTTATTTTAAATGACAAAAAGCATTGGGTGCTACTTTCCATTACGGGGTTCAGCGCCTAGAATAACCGCTTAAATATATAGATATATATGTGGACTTTTGGAATGCAGTGATACCTAATATGTTTATGATTTTTATAGTTTTTTTTCATTTTATATTAGTTCTTGGGAATGGGGGGGGTGAATTTCTAAAAAAATAATTTTTACTATTTTACTATAACTATTTTTCAGACTCCCCTAGGTCACCTATATGAACAGCCGGAGCTGGCTGTACAGGAGGGGACATTAGTGATTATCGGAGACTTTAACTTTTCAAATATAAATTGGGGTCAGGGCTCTTCTTCATCTGTGAAGGGAAGACATTTTATCAACTTTCTGCAGGATAATTTTATGGTAAAGCTTGTAAAAGATCCAAAAAGAGGTGATGTTTTGTGATTTTAAACAATGCAGAAATTGTCCAAAATGTCATTGTCCGGGAAACCCTTGGGAACATAATTATTTTCTTAAACTGTAAAAGGCTAAAACATGTGGGAAAATATTAAATTTAAAGAAGGCTAAATTCCAGAAATACAGGGCTGCACTACAGGATATAGACTGAGATCAGATACTGTCACATGATGATACTAATGTTAAATGGGAGAAATTCAAATCTATCCTGGGTCATTATACTTCTAAATTTATTCCAATAGGTAACAAGTATAGACGGGCTAGATTACACCCTGCTTGGCTTACAGCTACAGTTAAAAGGACAATTAATAATATAAAGATGGCATTCAAAAAATATAAATCTGTAAGCTTAACTTCCATTGTGGGGAAAATATTGGAAGGGTTAGTAAAAGACTATATACTGGAGTATGTGACATCAAATAGTATAATAAGTGGCAGCCAGCATGGGTTAACTAAGGATGGAATTTGCCAGACTAACTAATTCTGCTTCTATGAAGAGGTGAGCAGATCTCTGAACAGAGGAGCTGCTGTGCATTTTGTGTTCTTGCCTTTTGTAAAGGCATTTGACACTGTCCCTCATAGACGCCTGATGGGTAAAAAAAGGTCTGATGGTTTGGCAGGAATCATTTGCAATTGGATTGAAAACTGACTGAAGTATCGTACCCAGAGAGTTGTAGTCAATGATTCCTACTCAGAATGGTCACCAGTTATAAGTGGTGTATCCCAGGGTCCTGTGCTAGGCCCACCATTAATGAATTAATGAATTAATAGCGCTTTGTTTATTTTTTTAGATGACACCCAGCTGTCTAGTGTAATACAGTCTATGGAGGATGTTCATAGTCTGCAGGGTGGCTTTGAAAAACTGAGTGTTTGGTCATCCACTTGACAAATGAGATTCAATGTGGATAAATGTAAGTTTATGTACCCAGGGACTAATAATCCACAGGAAACATATGTCCTAAGTGGAGTAAATCTGGGAGAGTCCCTTGTTGAGAAGGTCGATAAAAAGAATGTCCTGGAGGTAGATAGGGTTCAACTAAGAGCCACAAAATTGATAAGGGGTATGGAGGGTCTCAGTTATGAGCAAAGATTAAGACAACTAGAGTTATTTAGTCTGGAAAACAGATGACATGATAGGAACATGAGGGAACATGATTAATGTATGTAAAAATATGAATGGTCCATACAAAAAATATGGTGGAAAGTTGTTCCAGATTAAATCAAATCAAAAGACAACTCAAATCCCTTCCTCATCCAATACCTTCCCTGGTTGAACTTGATGGACAAGTGTATTTTTTAAACTGTATAAACTATAATACTATGATACTTTAACCCCAGGTTGTCTGCTTAATACTACCATATAGTGCCATATGGTATACTGCCATAATGCGGGATATGGGGATTTTGGACATGATCGGTTACAATGGGGCAAATTTACTTACCCGGCCCATTCGCGATCCAGCGGCGCGTTCTCTGCTCTGGATTCGGGTCCGGCCGGGATTTAAGAAGGTAGTTCCTCCGCCGTCCACCAGGTGGCACTGCTGCGCTGAAAGTCATCTCATCGCGCCGGAATCCACCACCTCGGACCAGGTGAAGGTAAGCGCTCCCAAAGCGACACTTTTTCGGTTTTTAAATGCGGCGGTTTTTCCGAATACGTCGGGTTTTCGTTCGGCCACGCCCCCCGATTTCCGTCGCGCGCATCCCGGCGCCGATGCGCCACAATCCGATCGCGTGCGCCACACTCCCGGGGCAATTCAGGTACAATCGGCGCAAATCGGAAATATTCGGGTAACACGTCGGGAAAACGCGAATCGGGCCCTTAGTAAATGACCCCCAATGTGTCCATCAAACATGCATTCTGTGTGGAAAGGACACATGCCATGAGCCCTTTCCATACATTCCCTGCCGCATGTTGACGTACTATTACGTTGGTTTGCGGCACCAGGTTAAAATTTTCGTAATATCAAGTAGTTTACCTTTAATACAAGAATAAGGTTTATACAGCTTCTTCACACCAGTTCATGACCTAATGGCTTGGGGGCAGTTGGATTCCCCTAGTACCTTAGTGCTTGTCTTGTCATGGTCGCTTGGTCCAGGTGGAACTGGCCTCATTTATGCTGGGCAGTTCCCGTGATGGGATGTAAGAAGAAGGGGAGGGTACAGTATGATGGAGGTTTCCCCCTAGGGCATTCCCAGTGTATGTATGTTTTAGGGATCCACAGGTAGATAGTAGATGGAATGCCCATGATGTTTTCGGTAGCCAGGGATCAAATTTGGAATCAAGATGATAACATAAACTTACATTTCCTTTTTTCCAGAACCTTAATGGAGCAAAGATTACAGGCGGAGGCTAAGCCACAACTCATTTAGTAACACTGATTCCACAAAGTATCCAGTATAGCCATTGAGGTTTGACAGTAGCCAATACAGTATTCCCACAGTAGTCAATAAAGTCAATGGAGCCAAGTAGATCAAAGTTACAGTGCCACATTGTTACCCATGGTCACAGTTATCCCAACATAGCCCATAGTCATAAGGCCTCAGCAATGTCCAATAGTCCCAGTGCCCCAACACAGTCACTGTGCCCCCCAGTATTCAATGGTCATAATTGTCAAATACCCCAATAATAGCCATCATTCACAGGGTCCCCCAGTATTCCATAGTCTTGGTTCCCTGCTGTATCCCATAGTTACAGAATCCCAACAATAGCCAACAGTCACACTTCCCCTAGTAAGAAATAGTGCCCCCTGTAGACTATTGTTAAAGCCCCCAAAAAACAGCCATTATTATCAGTGCATCCAGTGACCATAGAAACAGTCCCTCCCACAGTTGGCCATAGTCACAGTGCCCCCAATAGTTTTCCATAGGCATAATGTCACCTACAGTAGCCAATAGTCACAGGGTCCCAAGTAGCAAAACAAGTAAATATTCACCTAACAGAAGTAACACTGCCAAAGGAACTGATGGAAATTCCATTTAACACTTGCAGTTTGTTTCTGTTATTCTCTTTCATAAAGGAGAGAAATCGGAAACCCTAAACAGTAAGGATGGATTCATTTTAGAGGTTTTTTCAGATCAGTGATTTTTCTCAGAATCCATTTTGGCTTATGGACACATACAGATTGTTTTTGTTTACTGGCTTCAGTGATTTTTCAATGATGAATTACTAAATCATTTTTTGCAATGTGGTCTTTCGACTTCAGATTTTTCAACTGATCAGTGGACAGTGGAAAAACATTTAGAACCTGTCCATTTGGTTTTCACTAACAACATTGGATCAGATGAAACAGCATATATCTGATACATGTAGTGTAATATGAATTTTAAGTCATTAGATTTTACTAAACTCACTAAAGTCACATTAATGGAACCAGCTGACAAATAGTTTTTCCCATATGAATATAAAGAAAGGGTTTTTCTGATAAAAGTAATGTACATTATGAGCAACAAAGCATCTTGTTACATAGACCTAAACTAACGAAATGTGGCTGTAGAGTAAGGAAATTACACATTGGTTTTTAAGCATGTTGTTTAATTGGAAAAAAAAATGGATATGCAGATGGGTATTTATTATTATTATTATTATTAATAATAATAATGTATTATTACACAATATGTTTCAAAATTATACATTGAATACATTATTACAATATATATGAAATATGTTTCATTTGAGGTATTTATAAAGTACTAAAAAACTATTTTTCAAATAGTTCTCTTTGTTCACAAATATAAAAAAAAATGTTTTTTAAAAGAAAAAAATGATATGATGTTTACTAAATATGGAAAATAATATTTTATAAACCAGTAAATAATTTTTACATTTTATTTTTCACCAGGGAATGGTTTCTGCTACATGGATTAAGCACATCAGAATAATGCACCTGCAAAATTAAAGATATGCAACATTTGTTATAAAGGGAAAACTCTGCTGGGACTACTTCTGCATGTTACATGGAGATCTTCAAATCAACCACGTCTAAACGATTCCAATTTATACAATTCTCCTAAACTTAACAGCTGCACCATTTTAGAAATGAGTCTCTTAAGACCCATCAGTGAGCAAAAACTGAGAATGCCCATCCATTATCTATAACAGAAACCTGGCACCAACTATTTTCACAAGACAAGCAAAAATAGATGACAAAAAGAGAAAAAGAGATTGAGATGATGCTATGATCTAGTTAAGGCAAACAGTTATTTATGTAGTTATGTTGCAGAAACAGAAATGCAGAGCTAAACAATAAATATCAAGATGTGGTAAATTTAGGAGATAATGGTGACAAGGGAGAAGTTTTGTATATATTGTAAAACAAAATGAAAATAATAAAACACAATGTCCCATGCAGCAAAGCACATGAATTACAAGAAAACACACTAGTTAGTTCACTCTTTTTGTAAAACAATAAACAATATAAATTTTTTAAGGAAAAGACTAAAGTACACAGTATAAAAACTGACATACAAATATATCAGAATGGAGAAAAAAAAGTCCAGGGGTATTGTATTTTTGCATTAATATTGTAATAATAATTTCAACTGTATGAACTGCAAAAAATCTGCATAACAATAGCTGCTTACGATTGAGCGCTAATTAAGTAACTTGATCCAATGAATCTGCCCTTCTATCCTTCTCACTATCCTTCACCTATACAGTATGTTTGTAAAGAGCAGAAACACTGTTTGTTTGACTGACAATAAAATAAAGCTCCATGGCTGCACATTCCCTGACACCTAAAGATTGAAGACCATAAAATCCACCATCAAGACTAGCAATGAGCGGACCCCGAACAGCAAAGTTTGGATGTGTACCGAACTGTGTGGGTTCAGGTCCCCGGCAGGGTTCAGGTTCAGCTCAAACCACCCCATCATTAACTCCTATGATCAGCAACCGTAGAGGCTCTGCTTCTGAATGACAACCATCTGAATGATCCTGTCTCTCATTGTCAGTTTTGAAGAAGAGTGAATAAATCAGGCGATACCTTTTTGAGGCTAACTGCGTATATTTGATGGTGAGCTTTTGAGAATACTAGTTCTCTTCGTCAGACATGATGTTATGCATGAAACAGAAAATTCACAGCATTTTATACACACTAAACAGTGATCATCAAAGGATATTAAAAAAAACTCTAAAACAACAGAATGATAAATACAGGGACGGGACGGCAATAAAAACATTAAAAACCTGTGAGGCGAGACACAAGAGCCCTGGCTCTTATATGCTTGTGGCCTCCAGGTCAGAGGTAGGAGGTCATGAAGCTTTCATGAATGTTAAGACCACTTTGCAAGGTGTTGAATCTTCTCATTAATTTATGCTCCCATTCTTTCCTTTCCCTCTGTGTCTTAAAATGTCCCATTAAAATAGTAATCTGCAAATCTTCCATTGTGGTCCTCTCTGGAGAAATGTGCAGCCACTGGGAGATCTTTCAGATCTGTGCGAGTTCATACGTTTATGGAGTCTCTGGCCTGTTTCCCCAACATAAAGGCCTGTAGTGGGACACTGTTGACACATAATAAGGTAGACCACATTAGAGGACCTGCAGGAGAAGGTTCCCTTGATCTGATGTACCTGCTGTGATTGAGTTACAAGTACCTGGTCACCTGTGCGAATGTGATGGCATGTTTTACACCTGCTTTACAGGCAGGGTGAGGTACCATTTTCTGATGGGGGTCTCAGGGCACTCCGGACAACTAGTTGTTTCAGGTTTGGTGTTTGCCGGAAGGAGATCTCTGTTGATGGCTGCTGCTTTACTTATTTGGTTATCAGTCACTTTTGGTCTGTAGCCCAACTGGAGAAATTCAGTTCTGAGCTCCAGGAGGTGTTTTTCCAGGTCTTTGTTGTCTGAACAGAAATAGGTGTAGCGTATGGCCTGGCTCTATATGATAGACTGTCTGGTATGTTTGGGGTGGAAGCTGTTATTAGTCAGATAGGCCGTTCTGTCTGTTGGTTCATAGAATATTGTTGTGGTTAAGCAGCTGTCTTTAATCTGTATGGTGGTTTCCAGAAAGTATATCACCTTATCTGAATAGCTTAGTTTCAGATTGATGGTGGGGTGAAAGTTGTTGTAGCCCTAATGGAATTGAATTAGGGCCTCCTCACCTGCAGTCCAAATTATTTTCATGTGCATGTGGATAAGTGTGCAACTTCCAGTTCAGCCATAAAAGATATCGCCTGATTTCTTCTCTGTTCTTCTGCTCTCTATGGCTAACACAGTACAAATCTACAAAATTGTCAGTTTTGTACATGTTTAACTGAAGTCATAATGGATGTAAAGGTGCATTCTTCTCCTCCTACTATTCTTAAGTCTGCCCTGCTATTTGATTATACAGTCGGATATGTGGCCTTCATCTTGAACAGTCATCTGTAGTGTTTCTCTTTTTATTAATTTATTAAGCAGTATGCATTATAAATCAAATAATTATAAGGATTTATATACTAGTTTATTAGCAGGGCACACAGTTGACTTAGAATGACCAGCTGCAAAATTGTTTAGCTCATTTTTGTAGCCACAGTAACCAGTTGACTTAATGTATATATTACTGCATTAAAAGATTGATCCCACTGAATTTATTGGGACATACAGTATTATACATTTGGTAATATTTTGATTCTTCTATCTTAAGCTTGAGAATCATCACTGCTGGCTCAATTTGGAAACATAAGGACAACACAGCTTTGTCTAATGAGATATTGTAACCTGCATTAGTTTAATTAAATGCCGCAATGTAAACAATATTGATAATTTATGGGCTTTTACCTTGCAAATGTGGTCATCTGCATGTTTTGAATGAAGATTTTCTTGAATGTCAAGGTCTTTTTGTCAGACCAGATCTTTGTGCCAGATGGTCACTTTATTAAAATGCATTCTGAGCTGCATCCTAACAACATGGGACACAAAAGTTGCCAACTTGTTTAATTCTGTACGGAGATCTGGCAGGTGGTTTGGGCACTGCATATGGGTTAAGAAATTTTTAAGACAATTTATCATTATGGCAGCTTGCGAATACAAAAATTCTGGTAACAATTCATATTGAACTGCATCTACATTTTAAAATGACATATGATATTAAACCAACATTAACAAACTCTCAGCAATTAGTGATAGGTATAACCAGGATACATTCATTTGAAAAGAGAAATAGGTAAATAAATTACATGGATATGCGGGGATTGAAATATTGGAAGTGTTTTAGTGTAAGTTTTTACATCATTCTTCTTTGTTTCCCATGCAGATCTTTTTTATTTTATTGTGATGTTTGTATTTCATAATAGTGGGATGTAATGTATTGCCATGTGGTGTCTCTTTATCATACACTAATGCTGCTGCAAAGAAACACACAGAGAGAAGAAGAATTAAGGGTACCTGCAAACATTGGCTTATCTCTGATGTGGATCTCATTGCAAAGGTTGATTTTTGCATTAAGATCCAAAGCAGTAAGGGTCACATAATTACTGTGGATGAAAAATCTGCAGAGGAAAATGTTTCTGCTGCAATTTTTTACCGCACTATGTGTATGGGATTGCCTTTGATTCTATACATGACATTGTTAACCCTAACCCTATTACAGCACAGCATTTTGCTATGTCTGCAGATAACCTAAGGGACTGTACTGCAGTACCAATGCTGAACACGTCTTTCAAATCGGATTGTATCAATTGCGGCAATATATATATAGCAAATATACCGTGCTTTGCTGTCAGATGGATGACATACAAGACATACATTGATGTGTATCTTACATCCACGCCGTGCTTTTTTTTTTTTTTAAAAAAAGCTCAGATCTCTTTTACATCTCTTTAGGTATTTACTAAAACTAAAAAAAAATGTGTTTCTAGTTATTACCATTTTTCACTTATGTACACTTACTTGGGGATTCAGTAAATTTCGAATGTAGAATCTCAACACCAACCGCCAACCCTTTTTCCGTCAGGGTAAATATACTGTAAGCAGCTCTTTTGAACAATTTCTGCATTTATACAAAAAATATATGCACCCCCCCTCTATTATTGTTGTACACAGATATCATTGGTAAAATGTAGTAGTTGAATGTCACCATGGTCAAAACATTTTTAAAGACATCAAAATTCACCTTACCCATATGCCTTAATGCTAAGCACCTTATTCTGAACAATACCATTCTCAATGTATTTCTACAACTAAACTGATACTGAAATGTATTGATAATTATCCCTCAAGCAGCATTGAGTGATAAAACTGGCTGCCTAGACTATAAAAAAGTAATGGAAGCTGTAAAATCTCTTTGCATTGAGCTCCTCTAGCTATGGGTGCCGGGAAATGCAGCAACTAACACCGGGAAGCTGGATAAATGAAATTACTACTGTGTCCCTTTTCCACATGGGCCCCATACCTGCTTTGCCTTGGTAGGTTGGCTGTATTTGATCCAGCCACAGATGAGGCCCCGTACAAGAAGCATGTCAGTCCCTTGGGTCTGTATGTGCAGCTTTGTCCAAAAAACGCCCCACAACTTCCTTGTACATGCATGTCTTTCAACCAAACCCCAAAGAACTCCCACCCAAGCCACTACTACAGGTGAACCACTAACATGTAATCCCCCCCCCCCCAAATCCAGCTCTCACAATTAATGTATACAGGTCTTTTAACAAAACAACAAAGCCTCCATCACCCTGCTTCACAGTCTGTTCTATTTCTGACCCTTATCCCCCAACCATCCCACCAAACCTCTTAAAAAGTAAAAACTCTTACCAAAACAGTTTCTCACTGGACCTCTGGCTGAAAACCTCACATCACAAATCAACATAGAATTGCCTGTCTATTCACCAAGTTTTTACAGTGCTTGCCTAATACCCCAGCCCCCACCTTCTCCAGAACATGAACACATAAATGTTTCTAACTTAAAATAGGTGACACATTACAAGATAAGTATAAACATTATAAAAAATATTAAAAAAAAGTTGTAAGGATGTGTCCAACAGATTAACAAAATTTTATCTTCTGATCTTACATCTTACTTCAGAGTTTACTGAGGCTGTTTTTAAGATATTAACGAGCACCCGAGCATTTTAGTGCTCGCTCATCTCTAATGCTGATCCTTTTGTTTCTTATTATATAACCACTGTCACTATCATTTTCTAGTCAGTTTCTGCTATCTGTAATTGATTCAGGATGTCTACACTTACCCTTCAGAAATTGTCAAAATTCTTACTTATGACATAATATTATAAAAATTCATAAGCATCAGACATTAGTTACCAATCTGCTGCTATGTTAAGGTATGAATCCCAGTGCAAGATCTCAATGGCTACAACAGTAATTGCAACATATAGCTTCTAAAGGTCAACATGAATATTTCATGAAAGAGTTCACGACAGCTGTCATTTTTTCTTCAATTTACAGAAAACTAGACTTGTAAGGGCACTTGGGAAATTCAAGGTATTTCAGCACTGAGGGTACACCATAGCAGTTCTTATATGTCAGTTCTATTTGCAGAGGTCTAGGTAGATAAATATTTGCAATGTTTGAACTAAATCGACACCAACTTTTATTTTAAGTTGGGACTCAATAACTTGTGATTAATGTGAGAATTTTGTTGTGCTGTACTTTAAGAAACAAGAACATACTTTAACAAAAGGACTCGCATAATAGCAGTGTGATTAATTTCATTGACTACCTCCTGCTGAATTGCCATATACAACTGTCAAATGAGAATATATTAGGAATAAAAGAGCCAAACTCCTTTATTCTGGTTAACGCTTTATAAATTATAGATGTACAGAGAATTCCTTTTCGAATAGTCTTGAATTCATTGTGCTAAAAGCAAACCAAACAACACAAAATATATATACATATGCACATAATAGGTTTATTGTGTTCATTTCTAAATGAAAAAAAAAAAAATCTGGTCTTCCTGTTTATTATTTCGATATAATGTATGAACATTTAACCACCAAAAGTCAGGTGTACTGGTATATTCTTAAGATATTTAACCCCTTAATGACCAGGCCCTTTTTCATATTTGCGTTTACATTTTTCACTTTTTAATTTTTCAATGTACAGAGCTATGCATGGGCTTGTTTTCCACACAACTAATTGCAATTCATAGTGACTGGGAAGCAGAAAAAAATTCTGAATGCAGTGAAAATGATGAAAAAATGCATTTGCGCCATTTTCTTCTGGGCTTGGATTTTAAAGCTTTCACTAAGCGCCCCAAATGACAGGTCTACTTCATTCTTTGGTTTGATACAATCCTGGAGAAACAAATTTGTATTGATTTTATAATGTTTTCACACATTTACAAAAATTAAATCCTCCTGTACATAAAAGATTTTTCATTCTGCATTCTTCTGGCGCTAATAACTTTTTCAGACTTTGGTATATGGAGCTGTGGGTGGTGTCATTTTTTGAATTTCTTATATTTAGCAAAATGGCAAAAAGTGCAATTTTCGACTTTGGGCGCTATTTTCCGTTATAAGATTAAACTCCAGGAAAAAACATTAATACATATTGATAGATTGGACATTTTTGGATGCAGCGATATGTAACATGTTTATGATTTTTACTGCTTATTTATATTAGTTCTAGGGAAAGGAGGGTGATTAGAAAGGTTAGGTTTTTTATTTAATTTTTAAACTTTTTTATTTATTTATTTTTTACTATTCTTCAGACCCCCAGATACTTTAACCCCCTAGGGCAGTGATGGCGAACCTTTTAGAGACTGAGTGCCCAAACTACAACCAAAATCCACTTATTTACCATGAAATGCCAACATGGCATTTCAAGCAGTAACTTATTGCTACCTGTTCTTCAGTTTCATTCAATTGTATTGGCTCCTCTAAGGCCACCGATACAGTTAAAAAAAGGTGGGCAAATTCAGACCATTATTGTAGATTCTCTCCAGGAAGAATGGTGGGTCCAGCAGGATGACCTCTAAAGACAATGCAGTTCTGTCAACACCTTCTCACTTTTCCCACGGTTTCAAACATTCAATGAATTGGCGCTTTAAAATAGCGCTGAGAGCAGCATCCCTTAAGTTGCTTGGGACTGCAAGAACATTTGGTGGATTTGGTCCTGTTGGTGAAATTGGAGTGCCCACAGAAAGGGCTCTGAGTGCCACCTCTGGCACCCGTGCCATAGGTTCGCCACCACTGCCCTAGGGTACTCTGATTGATACTACCATATACTGCCATACTAAAGTATGGCAGTATATGTGGATTTTGTACATCATGTATTATCAGACATTGTAATAGATAGCTTAAAACGTGAAAACCTCGGGTCTTTGTGTGACCAGAGGCTGTCATAGCTATGCATCGCCATGGGGAGTGATACTCAAAGCCAAGATGGGGGCCCCCACACGCAGTCAGCTAGTTAATGCAGACGGGAGTGTTTGCACCATTGTGCAGCAAACACCCGCTGAATATGAAGAGGGCTTGACCCATGAGCCCAGGATGTACAGTAACCTCCAATTGCGGTAAGGGGTTAATTAAGGTATTACTATTCATAGGATATGTAATAATAATATATAACAAGCAATATTTCTTACATTTGCACCAAAATCAACAAAAACTACTTTTTAAGATACCAGCTTATGTAGATGTAGTAGGGGAAGAAGCAGCAGCTTGCTTGACAAAGATCCCCACATTCACTAAGGTGCTTGCGCCAGTTCCAGGTGGACTTTGCACATTCTATTCAGTGCAAACTGCTTGCACATGTATTTAAGAAGTGTCAGCACCACATATGTGACGGATGCAACACTTTTGTGGCAGAACTATTCTTCACACGACACAAATTTCTGCACTGAAATGGGTGTTCCACTGCGCAGTCGTAGCGTGCATCACATTTATCATGCAAAGTCCGACAGAAGTTGTTGCACACCACATGTTAAAGGTTCACCAAAAGAAAATTGGTGCACACTTTCGAGGGTACCCGATTTATGAAGAACTGGCTCCAGAAATCCTGAATCTGGCGCACACTGCACAGGCAAACTGCAACTAAAGCAGTTTGCACTGCTTTTGGGTTACATTGAATGTTGTCCTACATTTGTCTTTTCACTTCTAGATTATTAATGCAATTTTATTAACTCTTTCTGACTGAAGGAAAATAAAATCATCAATTCTTCTTTTGATTTTAAGAATCCTTTATTTGGGGGAGTGGACCGTACAATAAAAGTAATATGCTTTCATTTTCTATGGTCCACTATGATTATGGGGATGTCATTTATTTAGTTTTGTTTTTATATTTGCCTTTTTTCACTGAATAAAATAAAATAGTAATTTGTTGCATCGCCATATTTTCAAAGGCATATCTTTTTTAGTTTTCAATTGGCAGAGTTGGTTGAGGGCATCATTCTTTTTTCAAGAGCTGTTCTTTTAAAAAGTTCAATTTTGGGCCAGATATATTTTTTTGATTACTTTTTATAGCAAGTTTTTTTGCAAGTTTTGGGGAATTTTTTAATGGTGTTCACCATATGGGCTCAGTATTGATTTAGTCTTATTGTACAGATAGTAACGGACACAGCAATAGCTAATTTTTTTTGAGGGGGGAGGGAGGATTTTATGTTTTTACAGCTTTGTTGGTTTTAATGTGAAAAGGTGGTGTTTGGGGTCTTCTTCTTTGCTATTCATTTCTTTTTTATAGTTGTACTTGACAATGCTATATTATTGTCGCCTGTTGAAGAACATACTTTGTAATACTCAAGTATTCTAGTATATAGTGTACATCTAAATGTCAAAGCATACTCACTCATGATCAGACAGGTTTAGTTTCAGGTTCTGAATCAAATTTGAGGTCTTCCATGGAAATGACTTGAAACCACAATTTTTTTCAGCAACTTCAGGGCAGTATATAGACTTATGCAGATTAAAACTTAATTTATTCAAAAAAGATTCTCAAAGCAAGACACATTTTGAGTCCAGAATGGACTCTACCTCGGTTGTAGTGCATGCAGCCAAGAAACAATCACAAACTAAAAATGTTCAGAAAGTTTGTACAACAAACCAACCATTAGGTGAATGAATTTGTACAACAAACCAACCATTAGGTGAACAGTACACTACCCATGAACAAAGTTGACAACTTTACTAAAGAGTAGTTACTACAAAGTTCTGTTGAATACTGGTTTCCCCATGAAATTAAATATTTTATCTGTAAATCATAATGTGCAATATACAGTGTTTACATCTGTATACATGTACTTCCGTGCTATATATTTTTGGTGCATTGAATTTAATGTGACCGCAGTGGTAACTATTACAACCCTGAAATTCAGCAAAACATGAAAACAGTCATTTAAAAATATCTCTCAAATATCTATCAGGGAAAGGACATCTAAATTATTGAAAAGGTCTATTTATTACTTCACCAACATTTTATATAGCATTTCTACTGAGGGATGAGATGGGAACATTGCATTTCAGCCTGTGATACAAATTCATCACAGTTTCTACTAATTATACCTCAGAGTTTCTCCTTGACCTGTCAATGTCTAACCTGTATTGAGTGAGTTATTTAGGTTTTGAAATCAATGGAAGTACTGAGGCAGATATTTTTGTGAGTGACTGTCTATTTACTGCTATGCAGTATATCTTCTCAGAAATTACCAATTCATTCAAGTGAACTTATTAAGTTTAAAAGACAGAAAAAAAAATAACTGAACTCCTCAGAAACTTCCAGAAGTCTTGACAAGTGATGCACAGTTCTACAAATTATAGGGTATATGTTTCAATCAACTTGGTTTTTTTCAGTAAATATATCGCAGTAATGTTAACGTGTCTGAAATAAAAAGTGGTTTGAATTTCTTTGCAAAGTATATTCATGAAAATATGCAAAAACAGAAATAGACTCTTACAGAAATAAAGAATAAAAAGAAGATTTTCTAATTTACAAGATAGTTATTAATAATTACATATTTTTAAAATCTAATTCTTAAGCAACTAGCCAAGAAGCTTTACTGATGTAATTATATTTAGGCTTTTCAACAACTGTCACTGTACTGCTTTCTTGATATGTTGTTCTGCACTGTGCTGCTTTCTTGATATGTTGATCAGCACTGCACCGCTTTAAAGATATGTAAACCAAAGCCTCATGTCTTTTATCTCAGACACCATACATTCATGTCTATAAAACGGCTGCAGATGGAGAGTCATTTGATATTATACAGTCCATGAACATTCACCCTGCCAGGACCTTAATCTTATACTCATTAATACTCTCATAAGGTCCTGGCAAGGAGATTATTCAAGGAAAACACCCATTTAGAATGTCCTACAACACAGAATAATCCCAATTATATAGTTCCCCACCTATTGTCCATCTAATCTTCTTCCATTTGAGTCCATTTAATCTATTTTTTTTTTAATATTTTGTACTTTAATCTCACATATTTGTTATGCAATATTTTTTAAACCCTTATGAGTTACTGCAATTGATGAGTGTTTAAAAAAAAAAAGTTTGGGTCCCAGTTTGGTATGTGAGCCCAGACTTCAACCAGGTTTAATTCATCAATTTTGCATTAATGAAAACAATAGATCCTTGGACCAAGAGAGATAAAAATTAACTTTTATTTGTAATGTACTTACAAAATTGAGTAGACATACAGGGCTATATATATACATGTACGAGAAAAAACTTTTTTAAAAATTTAATTCAGTGGAAATAAAGGTCTGATTTATAATGTATATACAAGAGAGAAATCTGTATAGATGAAATCAGTGTGCATTAATCTGGGTGTGTATCTTATGGTTCTGCCAAAAGCTACGTTTAACTTTTATTTTAATTGGTACTAGGGGCGTGGCGCTTATTTATTCCCAGTAGACCCTTTAGATAGACTTATAGAGTAATGAAGTCA
This sequence comes from Engystomops pustulosus, assembly GCA_019512145.1. Classification (NCBI taxonomy): domain Eukaryota; kingdom Metazoa; phylum Chordata; class Amphibia; order Anura; family Leptodactylidae; genus Engystomops; species Engystomops pustulosus. The sequence goes on from CM033642.1 coordinate 58,119,901, forward strand.
CAACCCCTTCAAATATTGGCCTCTTCGGCTGGCCAATTCATATACACATTACTAGTGCCTTTTTGCCTATATTCTGGGCTACTGACTTAAAGCCTACTCTATGCTCGCTATAGTTCCTAGACCTGGAGCGAATGGTTTTAGAGCCTTTATAGCCTTTTAAGCCAGTACAGCTAGAACTTAACACACACTCATCACATTTGTTTTCTCCCCTAATATGTATACAATCCAGTATAGACCCAGAAAAAGTTACTTATAGATATTGTATATAGGGAGGTAAAACATTTTGTGGTTGGGATATTCTATTTATTGTTGTCCCTATAAACAAAGATCTCAAGTTCTCTTCCATGATTAATTCATTCTATAGTTGAAGTACCTTCTACTGTGAACATAAGCTTTGGTCTAGAGTCAACAGCGATAAAAAATTATTTTCCATACAGCCAAAAAAGTTCCATTCTACATGAATATTAAATGGGGTTTTAGCTATTTATTTTGAATGTGCTGACATTAGTGATGCATTTTGAAACTCCTAGGTCATAACACCTACTATTATCAATGTTATACTCTTATATCTATACCACTATCCGTATATATAACAAATAGTGGTTTGTTGCATTTGCCTTATGCTGAGCAATGGATCTGACTGCAATCATAAAAAAATAATTAATACTATCCACTAACCTTGCAAAACTAATACGAAATGTACAGAAGAAGAATGTGCAGATACTTGTTTGTATACAGAATGAGGTGGAGGCTTCTTAATATTTAAACTGTACCATACTTTATGCTGACCTGAAAGGATAAAGTTTTAAGATATATGCAATTTAGGTCACCTGTCTATACCAAGCCGGAGGGATATAGCAAGCTTACAGTGTTAGTTTTTAAGACCTGGCAGCTCAGATCAATGCAATCAGTAGGTTATGTCTTGTTCTCAGTAAAGTAATTGAAAGGGTTTCACTTTGTCCTTGAAGAGATACAAATGCTAGACATGATTAATATTTCCAGACAATTGTATTGATTGATAGTGTTCAAAGAAGTGAATTAAATATTCACATTGAAGTGTCTTAAAGAAATATGAAAACCTCCAAGCTTTACCTTTTACACTTTTATATATTCATCGAGGTGACGCAGAATTATAAAATAGAAATGAACATTTTTAATTTGATGAACTAAACATTATGCATAATGTGAGCTACATTTTATACTAAAAGGATACATCATTCTGAAGATAAAGACAACAAAGAGAACATCTGTCTTGAAAAATGAAATTTGAATTCATTTCAGACAGGCCAAGTTTGGGTTTTCAGTTTTGCTTAAGCAATTTTTTATTGAAACGGTGTCACCAGGTGTATGAAGAAAAAAACAGACACTATACAGTTGGGTAATGATTCATGAACAGAGTTGTAAGGTACATAGACCAGATTTCTAACTGCAGTTTGATGTGTCTCATACATACACAGTAGAAAATGAAAGTAAGCAAAGAACATAGTTTTTTAAAAGAGTTTCAATGTCTGGGTGGCAGTGGAGAATTAGAAAAATAATGTGTAGTTTTATAAGGTGGCAGTGGAGAATTATACTTAATGTGGAAGAACTTACCCCTCTTTACTCCCTGCATCCATTCCAAGCAGTAATATGGAGTAAAATGAGCATCAGAAGAATTAGTAATGTATCAGAAGATAAGTCATTAAAAGGGGTTGGCCGCTCTTTTATATAAGAGGACCATGTGTCTTCATAGTACTCCATGAATGTCCATGAAGTGATTTAGCATTCCTGCTACTTACTTTAGTGCTGTCTGCAAACTCTCCATGGATCTCTGTTTACATGTCTGAAGAATAGGAGAGGCTGAAGCAGAAAAGTTATGATGCATCCTTCTTCCTCATCTCCCATCTTTCTGTGTATGTCAGTAAAACGCAGAATGAAAAGAGATACACAGTCAGTGACACCATTAGGACTGGAGCTGTGAGAATAAGGGCAGCATGGTGAGGACAGGCAGAGGCTGAAGTTATCAAAGGAGTTAAAGGTACAGGTACATATTCATGCAAAGACATGTCTAATGGAACAGATTTATTGAAAAGTCATATACAGAGATTGGCATGCTATAAAAAAAAACCTAGCTCAGTTCTCAGCTTAGAAGACTGACCAATTGTATGTGAAAAACTGTGCACTAAATACAGCTGTAGCTTCTGTGCAATCTTTTCAATAGATTTACAATAGCTTTTACAATTAACACTGATTTTGGCAGTACCAACCTATAATAATATTTAAGGAGCAGACCCCTATTTGTATTAATTGAGGCATTATAGTTTTTTTAACATAACCAATCATTTGTTTCTATGTAAAATGAATGTCTTGTAAAGACTAAAAATATTATTAGACAATTTATTCAAATATAAATTCCACCCCCTTTTTATAATTGTGACTATCCTTTAACTAATGACGTTTCTGTGCTTAATTAATTCATGATAAAGAATTGTGGCCTTAATTACAATTGTGCTGTTTGTGTTTTGTTTTGTTCCAGCTTTTCTTTTACCTTGTATATCTTCTTTAATTAAACATGCAACTAAATAAGAAATCAACTTTATTCTCGGAATCTCACGAAAGACAAATAGATGTTTCTTGGAAGCACTTTAAAAGTTTTCTTCCATTCTTGAACTGTATAAAAATAGAAATTAGAGAATCATTTACTTACACCCTTACAGACATGGACCGAGTTATGATGTTAGGAGTGTTAATACCCAGACAGCATTATTGGAGATTGTGAATCGAACTAAATGGTCACTTTCTGTTTTTACAGAGGAAAAAATTAAATGGTAGAGTATATAATTTTTTTTGTCTTTACAAGGTCAGTGTAGCGCATTTGTGCTACATTACTGTATATGAAAATTAGGAATGGAATTAGCATCCAAATGAAAGTAAATAGCCATTGATATTTGGGTACATATTTTGCAATAAAAATTTTATGAATTTATTATATTTGTGCTGTTTTGTTTTTCTGGATATCAAAATCAGTTTACAAGTTTGTTTTATCTGAACAAGCTAGATAATATTTAATACTTCCGTGCAAAGGTTAAAATTCATGAAATATATAATATTTACTTTTTAGAAGATTTCATGCGAAGCTGTTTTGAAAGAAAGCTGTAACTGGCTTTTGGGACAACTATGGAGAGTAGCTCAGGTAGTGTCCCAAGCTATCCCATTCTAACTCAGTTGCCACAGTTAACAAAAACAAATGTATGTACTTACCTATCCCTTGCCAATTCTAGGACAGTGATGCCATGGTGTACTTTCCCAAATTCAGTGAGCAACTGTACAGGCTCTGAAAGTACCAGAGATGCTTATGGTTATTATATAAAGGTTGTTTTTTTTTTTTAAATTGCTGTCTGATAGATAGGATAACAGCCATACTGATATAAAGTAATGATGAATTCAATTAAAAATGTCACAGTACGGCACAAAGTGACGATTCGGCCTTATGTAATTCCTTTTTCAGACGCCGGCATTTATTTTGTGGTCGCATATAGGGTTTGTGCTATAGAATGTAATAGCGGCAACACCTCTACCCATGTGTGGTGGTGCGCTTCCCATACATAAAATAAAATATTGTCACCCATTATACAGAGTTTGCTAAAGTCTTTTAGAATTTTGTGATCCACCTTTCGAAAAGAGAGTTGAGTATTTCTAATCACATCTCAAAGGGCAGAAAGGACAACTGAATTCCACTGCTCCTTTTATAAGCACCCTGATTTTCACAGAACACTTCTGACATGTCCCTGTAACTGACAAAAGCTATGTTAATCCCATAATAACTCATGACGGAAAAGTCATTGGGATAATGAGGGGGCTTGTGGTCTAGGCAATCTTTATACATTGTAGATGTTTGGTGCATTATGCAGCAAGCAACTACTGCTAACACCAGCAGTCACTGTTGGCAGAAATTAACCGTTTGTTTGATGTCATAAAAGTAACAATTATTCATTTACTTTATTTCTAAAGCTGTATGAGGGCATGTTATGTGTGGGACTATTTGAACTTCTTTATGTCAGTCTTCAAGCCGTGAATGACTGCTGTTTCATGTTCTTATGGCAGTCATTGTGGGTATTTTTTGTGACACAATGCCTTTCTACAGTGCCTCATCTTAAGAAGTTTGTGTGATGTCATAGCACAGCCCTGGCACTAACATTCAGGATTAGAAAAGCTCAGATCCCAGGAGTTTAACCCCTTAGACACCACAGTCAAAAATGGACCACAGTATCTGTGGCTGCAGAGGGTACTTTCTCTACCACCAATCGATATCCAGCGAATGCAGTCACAGGGTGCTGATGATCGCTCAATGAATGACCCCAGACCTGCCTGGAATAGTCATCTATAAAGTCAGAGAGTTTTTTTCTCCCCAAAAGTATTTTATCATACAAATGTAATGTAGAAAAAAAACTATTGTTTTTTTAGTATCTCTGCGTGCAAATTTTATGTTGTTTACAAACAGCGATAAAGGCACAACATTGTTATCAGAAAAAAATGTCAGATTTATGTTCTTTTTAAATATGCTGCACAGAAAGGGTTATTGAAAAAAAATATTCTGCCATATTCTGAGGCCATTAACTTTTTTATACTGTGTAACTGTGTAAGGTGTAAATTTTTATGGTACATGCTTATGTTTCATTGATACCATTCGGTGGACAGTACCACCTTTAGATGGTGATTCAGACATTTGGACATTTTTTTTATAGGTTTCATTGCAGGGAATATTTTTTTATATTTTGATAGAGCAAAGATTTTGGTACAGGGTGATTTTTAACATGTTTATGATTTAGTTTTAGTCTATTGGAAATTTACAGGGATGTATAAAACTCTGCCTAGGCAAGGTCTTATACAGATCCTGCTATGACAGCCCTGGGACCCTCAGTTAATGTTTTGGCTTTCAAAGCAACTAATTGACACTCAAGAAAACATTGTAGGGGCGCCGTTGGCAACCAAGATGGTGACACAAAAGGAAAGTCTTGATCAGTTTCTATGACAGCCAGAACCATTTATAACCAAATAGAGTAATATTGTAAAATATTGGATCAGTGATCAAAACCTCAGGGTTCAAGTACCCTAGGAGACCTAAAAAAAGACTGTAAGCAAAATAATAAAAATATCAATTCAAATAAATTTTTGTAAATAAAAAATAAACAAAAATAAGATTTAATTAACTCTTTCACTCTCAAACTTTCCCTACAACAGAAATACAAATTAATAAACACAAATAATAAACATGTTAGAAATTGCCCTGTTTTAAAATGCCCAATCAATCAAAATATGAAAATGATTTTCTCTGCAACAGAAAAAAAACATCCAGATTGCAAATTTTTTTTCAAAATTTCACCACATATAAAAATTTTAATAAAAAGTGATCAAAAGGTTGTATTGTGCCTGAAATGGTAAACAAATGACCACAAAAACACCAAAAATAACACCTTACACAAGTGAAAAATAGAAAATGTTTTAAGGCGTTAAAATACAGAAACCTTTAAGTGTTTCTGTAAAGATTCCTCACAAGATAAAGTTAATATGATCATAACTTGCAACTGTAGTATCTTCAGTTTTATCGGTAATGTAACTGCTATGGGACAAAACACATGGTAAATGAAGTTCATATTTAATCATCTTTCTGTACTTTTTAACAATTATTGAGTTATTCAAGACTATAAATGTGAACAAAGTACGGTAAGATGACGCCTGCCAGAACTTAAATTGAAGTCTTTATGAACAGATTGTCAACCAGACTGTAGTAATAATCTTCCTAGCCACCATGCTGTCTTACAGATTGCTATTTTAAGCTACTTCCATTATCACGGTGGCTTGGCAGCAGATCTAAAACTTCAGGTTTGGATTTTGGATTTGGTTGCTCAGTCTATGTGTCAAGTGATTTCAACAGGATAAAGGATATTTATAAACAATAAAAATAGTTGCCATTTGGATAATTGAGTTTCATATGACTTTTTGAGACAAATACAAATTTTTATATATTACATCATTACATTATAGGAAAACATGGCAGAAAACACAATTCTTTGAAGATTCCAAAAGCAATTGAAAGCCATTTCACAAAATAACATATGGCACCACTTTTATTTAGATACCCATTTTGTTGGTCACAGCACTGCATAAGGAGTTGAGGCCTGTGGTTTCCTCAAAAATTGCTAACATCATAACAGTAAACTAAACATTGCAAATTTGTAGTCCTTTCACAATTCAAGCAAAGGTGAAGAAGACAATCCTGTAATACTCCTTCAAGCATTAAACTTAAAATAATCTTTCTTTATACAAAGTGTTGTGTTGAGATAGATCCATTTACTTTGTATGGGGATTATTTATCATCAGGCAGGCATCCGGGGGCAGTTCTATGACTTCCTCTAGACCAGTGATGGCAAACCTTTTGGAGACAGAGTGCCCAAATAACAACAAAAATCCACTTATTTTTCCGGGAAGTGCCAACATGGCAGTTTAAGCAGTAACTTATTGCTACCTGTTCTTCCACATCTTTCAATTGTATCGCCCCCCTGAGGCAACCAATACAGTTTAAAGAAGGGGAGCAAATACAGACTCTCATTGTAGCTTCTCTCCAGGGTCTCTTTGTAGTGGAAAAATGGTTGGTCCAGCAGGAGGACCTCCAAAGATATTTCATTTCATTTCAACACCTTTTCACTTTTCCCGCATTTCCTAACAGCCAATGAAGTGTCACTTTAAAATAGCGCTGAGAGCAGCTTCTCTTAAGTTGCCTGGGACTTGGTGGATTTGGTCCTATTTGGTGAACTCTGTCCTGGGGTGATGGGCTGAGTGCCCACAGAAATGGCTCCGAGTGCCACCTCTGGCACCCGTGCCATAGGTTCGCCACCACTGCTCTAGACCTTCACTGCTGTCAGATTTATTAAAGTGTCTTAAAAAATTCACAAAATGGTTAAAAAATTGTAACACATACGCCAGGAGGTGAATGATGGGGATATGTGATTTTTTATGCATTTTATTTTTAACCCTTACAGGATTCAGTCCTTTTTCATTTTTGCTTTTATGTTTTTATTTCCATAATAACAAAAGCAATAACTTTTTATTTTGTAAGCATATGGGTTTGTTATCAGAGGCACGAATTGTACTTTTTAGTGACACAATTTAATATTCCATGCAATGTACTTGAAATCTGGAAAAAAAGTGTGGTAAAATTTCTTGTGGGTTCTGTTTTGACAGTTTTTATTCTGAGCTCCAAATGACACTTTTCCTATATTCTTTGGGTCGGTATGATCAAAGGGATACCAAATATATATAGGTTTTAGTAGATTTAATAAAATGAAAGTTTTTTGTACAAAAAAAAAAAAATGACATTTTGCCAATAACCTTTTCACACTTTGGTGTATGAACCTATGTAAGATGTCATTTTTTGAGATACGTGCTGACATTTTAATTTATATCAACTTGGAACCTAAATGACTGATCATTTTTAATTCAAATATTTATGGATGCAAAATGGCGAAAAAGTGTTGATTCAGACATTTGGGCTCTATTTTCTGTTAGGGTATTGCAGTATATAGTAATTTTACTGCTGATCTCTAATAATATGCCATTACAAAGCTATTAAAGATCATTATCCATGGCAGGTCTAGGAGTCTTTATGAGAGTGCAGACTACCATGGCAACCATTAGGCGCCCCCGAAGCAGTTACATGTGGGTATCAGCTATATTATATAGCCGCCACCCGCTGTTTATGGAGAGAGCTCATGGGCATACACCCCTCACAGTACCAGGACGTAGTAGTACGTCCTGATGTGTGAAAGGTCTTAAATTGTAAGTCAGAAATATGACGTTGCTCCAGGTTGTACCACATGTGGTTTGATGTTTATCCACTATTTGATGTTTTTTTTTAAGGGGTAAACCAAGCAACTAGAAAAGTGTTTTACAAAATTAACAAATTATATCAACCTATATTTTGCAGAAAACATGATGATCATAATTAGAGAACAGTAATGGCTGCAGCACAGAGAAAAATTATAACTACCTTTTCTGAAGGTTAAACCAGTCACCAATCCGTAAGAAGTGTATAATCCTTTATAATGAATTAATTCAGCACATCTGCAGCCACAGGATGTCACTAGTCTCTCACCATGCTCCTGTGGGATTTTGGTCTATTCTTCTTTGGTCTATTCTTCTTCCAGTGTATTCCACAGTTCTGTCTGTGTTGCGGGTTTCTTTGCCATAACTTTGTCAAGAATTTTCTAGAGATTCTCTATTGATTTCAGGTCTCTGAGTTGGCCGATTCATAATTTCACTGTTTTTGGATTCAAGGGTTCTGATTCACACTCTTATTGCAATTACTCTGACATGTAGCTGTATGATAGCTCCAACTCCTGAAGCAAAAAAGTTTCACATTTATTACTCTTCCTTCACCACCTTCCACTGACTTCTTTGCAAACTTTGGGTTTAGTCTTTCCCCAGTTTGTGAATGAACATAATGTTTTCCAATATATAAAAATAAATTACTGTGGACCACTTTTCTTCACATGGTAACACAACATTCTCCACAACAATGAAACACGCTGATCATTTTGTATGCTTTTATCTGCTATATGAGCTGCATTATTAATAAAGCTGGGATCTATTGAAGAGAAACACCATGCTGGATTTTCTTGTATGCAATACCATCCAGCTCCTGGTTGTCAGTTCCTGGTTCCTAAAGTTTGGCTGTGCATCACTTCACAATATTTAAAGCACCAGTGAACCCTCAGACAACCTTTATTCTTTGGGCCAGTACCATCTCATAGATACAAATGAAACACATTGGGGTACATTTACTTACCTGTTCCTGACAAGTTCCCCGAAAGTGTATTGTCACTAAGATCGTGTGCCTGATATCCTGTATATGTCGCTTCCCCGCTCAGGTCCGACAGAGTTCACCTTCTGCTTCCTGGTGCTTGATCTCACGGCACAATTTGAAAGCTAAATCCCACTCTCAGTCAGAATCAGTTGGATCGTAGATGCCCCCCCTACAATTTCTGTCGCATTGAAGCCAGGGCAGCTGCGCCACAATCTGATCGCATGGGACACAATTAAACACAGCAGTGCAAATCCCTAAAAAGTCACAAAATCCGACGTAAGTGCGATCCACGACCCTTAGTAAATAAACCCCATTACGTCACCATATTCTGACACGCATAATTATTTTATTTTACAGTGTATGGAAATTGGTATGGTGTCTATGTTTGCAGGCTGAGTACTTGTTTACATTGATACGATCTTGCTAACTGTACCACTGTCCTTTGACACCACAATATAGAATGCCTAAAGGCTCCCTGCTGTCATGGCAACTGGTCGATACCATCAGATAATGTCATGGGGGAACGACTATCCAAGACGGTGGTGCCATTAACTGCTGTGGTTGGCGCTGGAAGTTACCGGCAGGTGTTACCTGTGTAATAAAGCTAACAACTGCCATGCATCGAGAGAGCTCAGTCTCTGAGCCCTCTGCATACACCACTTCACAGCTGGTACACATATATTTACGGGTCACAAAGGGGTTAAAGAAAAACACAGATATTTTATGCACTATATTATATCTACAGTAGTGCAAAGATGTATTACTTTTTTAAAATTCAAAGCATATCTCTAATAAGAAGAAATACTGCTGTGAAAGCCCTTCTGGAGATCAAATGTGCTTCTCCAAGGTTAGCAGTCCTGATTAATTAACACAAATTGAATTACATTTTAATTAGAAATCTTTTAATTATAAATAAGACAGGTTGCAAAGATGGATTTACCCTAAAAGCAACTCTTAACTTCTAACGTTTAACTGTATTTTCATACTGGTAATTTTAAAGCATAACAGGGGACATGGAAATATATAATTCTTAACACATACGTGCTAGACACTTTTTATTTAATTATGATACATTCTATACCACAGTATTATTTCTACCATATAAATTCTCTAAAATGAGTTTCTGTCTAACAGTAGTTTGCATGTATTTTGCTTTACATGCCTTTAACAGAGAAGCATCAGCAGAGAAATTGTTTTGTTGCTAAATATTAATTTATTCACATAAATAGTGGTGAGTAATGTATTTTTATACAATGTCCTAAGGAAAAATGAGCAATAAAGGTTAATACTAAATTGTTAAGACTAAGAATAAATGTCTAAGACTAAGTATGCTGATTATGGGAGATGCCTGATCAAACCTTAAATTAAAGAAGAAGCATGCAGTGGGTAAAGAAATTTTACATATTATGAGACAGTTTACATGTAGCGTTCCCTCAAAGGAGAATATAACACAGCACAGAGGAGATGGTGCAGAATTTTGAACTCATGGATAGTATCAGTACTGCAAATCTGGAGATCAACACATGCCTTTGATCTGAGGAAGCTCTTCTTTTCTTATTATACCTGGCTGCCATATCAGCTTCTTCCAGCCACAACTTATTTATACAGATTTAGCAACTCAAAATTATAGAACCATCTTGTCAAAAACTGTATACTGTTTGGCTAATCACTATTATGCCCCCGTTGTTGCCAATATAGTCACAGCAACAAGCCCTCCACAATAATCCCCGTTGTTGCCAATATAGTCACAGCAACAAGCCCTCCACAATAATAAATGTAGTAACCATGCCTCTATGGTAGCCAATAAAGTAACAATGCCCAGGTAGTAGCTAATATAGACACATTGCCCATCAGCCCCATTTTTTGTATTCTGACTTGCGTCGCTTTATATGATTATAACTTCACTCTCTAGCCTGCTGCCGCTGCCTCTGCATGCCGTCCCCTATAGTGTCAGGGTCAATTATTGGATGTTTTAGATGCTATCTAGCTTCATTCTGTCACTCTGTCATGGCCATGCTGTTGCCCATAATTTTGGCATAATGGTGCGATTATGCAGCCTCAGAGGCATCCATGCATGCTGCCCCTGCTGTTTCCTGTCCATTTCCGTGGTGTTTCCATCCTTTTCTGAGGTTCCCAGGTGTTTGGCCAAGCTTCCCTGTGCAGAGCCTTGGTCCCCTTGAAAAATGCTCGAGTCTCCCATTGACTTCAATGGGGTTCGTTATTCGATACGAGCACTCGAGCATCGGGAAAAGTTTGTCTCGAATAACGAGTACCCGAGCATTTTAGTGTTCGCTCATCTCTAGTTATAACTTTTGAACACTGTTACTTATCAAAACGATTCTGAGACAGTTTTTTACCCACACGTTGTACTTCATTTTTGTGGTAAATTTTGGCTGATAAGTTTTGCGTTTATTTACAAAAAAAAGAAAAAATGATACATTTTTTTTTAAAATGTGCCATTTTCGAAATTCGAAATCATGGCTTTTTTAGGCAGATAGATTTACCACCTAATTAAGTTGCTGAATAACATTTCCCATATGTCTACTTTACATTTTCATCATTTTTGAAATGTCTGGATAATTTATTTTGATGTCATGTGGCTTAAAAATCGAATATCGGTTTTCCGTATTTTCAGAATTTACTAGTTTGGGGATAAATACTGTTTTGAATGAAATTCTTGCATATTTAACATCACAAACCCCTATATAATCAACCCATTTTCAAATCTGAAAATCAAATCAAACCCCAAGGTGACGATACGCGTGGGGTTCTCCGCCTCCCCGGCGTCCCGTCTATGCACTCGACCTAGTTCCACTGGTTCTCTGATGATATTCCCATAGGGTATTGTATGAGTAGGGCAGCGCAACAGCACTTTGCATGACATTGATATTGTGGTTTTTGCCTTCCTCTACATTTTTTGATTATTGTCATTTGAACATTGTCGTGGGCGGTGTTAGCCGGGGAGTACTGGGTCACACCATGACCCATGTGAGTTCAACACACGTTTAGCGTGTGCTTTTTAAGTGTTTTTACATATTCTGTATCTTGTCTTTTTTGTTATGATTAAATAAAGCATATTTCATATTCTAAGTCCTATGTACGCATCCATTCTTTTCTTTGGTTGATTGTTCAGGATGTGTGGACACTCATTTATTCTTTATTCACATTGGCAGTGCCTGTCCGTGGTTTTGTTGTGACTTAGACTTCTTTTGTGTTATATGTCTCTTTATATGTTATGGGGACTATGGGCATTTTCATTGATTTATTGCTTAATTTTTTAATTGAATACATTTTTTACTGTTTCCACCACGGACACAGTACACATGGGATTTTGGCGCATGCGATCGGATTTTGGTGTATCGGCATTCACGTGACAGAAATCGGGGGGAAAGGCCGTTGGACAACCTGACGGATTCGGAAAAACCGCAGAATTTAAAAAATGAAAAGTGCCGCAAGATCAAGCACTTACATGCACTGAGAAGAAGAAGGTGGACTCTGGCGGACCTCGGCGCAGTAGCGACACCTGGTGGATATCGGGCGCACGACCTTAGTGAATCCCGGCAGAACCCGAATCCTCGTCAGAGAATGCCGCCACTGGATTGTGACTGGACCAGGTAAGTAAATGAGCCCCAATCTGTTTAATCTAGTGGGAGTACATTGGGGGTCATTTACTAAGGGCCCGATTCACGTTTTCCTGACATGTTACCTGAATATTTCCGATTTGCGCCGATTTCCCCTGAATTGCCCCGGGATTTTGGCGCACGCGGTCAGATTGTGGCGTATCGGCGCTAGCATGCACGCGACGGAAATCGGGGGGCGTGGCCGAACGAAAACTGAACGGATTCGGAAAAGCCGCAGCATTAAAAAAAAAAAATCTGTCGCAGAGCTTGCACTTGCCTTCACTCAGCCCGGCTCGGTGAACTCCAGTGCGTTCCGATGTTTTTCAGTGCAGAAGCGCCACCTGGTGGACGCTGGAGGAACTACCTTAATAAATCCCGGCCGGACCCGAACCCGATTTAATGGGGCGCTGGCCCTTTAAATCTTCTAAGGCTGCTGCACGCGCGCCCTAAGACAAGGGGACGCGCGCACAGGGAGCGAGGCCGGGACTCGGGAGCAGGGACAGGTATGAGGCGCTGCGCCTGCGGGGAGCGAGACAGTACATAACCTGGGGACTGCCTGTATTTAGCAAGTAGTTTTTTGTACCTTCTCTTAACCTTTTCTAACCTGGTTATCAGATGTTTGGTTTATTTCCTAGATTAATATCTTACTTGTTGTTTAGGTTTATTATGGTATTTGTCCTGCTCTCTTGGTCAATCATGCAAAGTCTTCTTTTCTCTACCTCGATTTGATTACTCTCTTTTCTCTGCTTCTGAGATTACTGTCCTGTTTCAGGCAACGCTTACAGTTTAACACATGGTGGGGCTAATTTTCTCATAGGGCCACACAAGAGATTGGAATATATTTAGAGGGCCAGACTAACATTCTTAACACAGTTCTACCCTATACCCATTTACTCTACACTCACCGGCCACTTTATTAGGTACACCTGTCCAACTACTCGTTAACCGTTAATTTCTAATCAGCCAATCACATGGCGGCAACTCAGTGCATTTAGGCATGTAGACATGGTCAAGACAATCTCCTGCAGTTCAAACCGAGCATCAGTATGGGGAAGAAAGGTGATTTGAGTGCCTTTGAACGTGGCATGGTTGTTGGTGCCAGAAGGGTGGCTGATAAGTTTTGCGTTTATTTACAAAAAAAAGAAAAAATGATACATTTTTTTTTAAAATGTGCCATTTTCGAAATTCGAAATCATGGCTTTTTTAGGCAGATAGATTTACCACCTAATTAAGTTGCTGAATAACATTTCCCATATGTATACTTTACATTTTCATCATTTTTGAAATGTCTGGATAATTTATTTTGATGTCACGTGGCTTACAAATCGAATATCGGTTTTCGGTATTTTCAGAATTGACTAGTTTGGGGATAAATACTGTTTTGAATGAAATTCTTGCATATTTAACATCACAAACCCCTATATAATCAACCCATTTTCAAATCTGAAAATTAAATCAAACCCCGAGGTGGCGATATGCCTGGGGTTCTCCGCCTCCCCGGCGTCCCGTCTGTGCACTCGACCTAGTTCCACTGGTTCTCTGATGATAGCCCCATAGGGTATTGTATGAGTAGGGCAGCGCAACAGCACTTTGCAAGACATTGATATTGTGGTTTTTGCCTTCCTCTACATTTTTTGATTATTGTCATTTGAACATTGTCGTGGGCGGTGTTAGCCGGGGAGTACTGGGTCACACCATGACCCATGTGAGTTCAACACATGTTTAGCGTGTGCTTTTTAAGTGTTTTTACATATTCTGTATCTTGTCTTTTTTGTTATGATTAAATAAAGTATATTTCATATTCTAAGTCCTATGTACGCATCCATTCTTTTCTTTGGTTGATTGTTCAGGATGCGTGGACACTCATTTATTCTTTATTCACATTGGCAGTGCCTGTCCGTGGTTTTGTTGTGACTTAGACTTCTTTTGTGTTATATGTCTCTTTATATGTTATGGGGACTATGGGCATTTTCATTGATTTATTGCTTAATTTTTTAATTGAATACATTTTTTACTGTTTCCACCACGGACACAGTACACATGGGATTTTTGGCGCATGCGATCGGATTTTGGTGTATCGGCGCCGGCTTTCACGTGACAGAAATCGGGGGGAAAGGCCGTTGGACAACCTGACGGATTCGGAAAAACCGCGGAATTTAAAAAACGAAAAGTGCCGCAAGATCAAGCACTTACATGCACTGAGAAGAAGAAGGCGAACTCTGGCGGACCTCGGCGCAGTAGCTACACCTGGTGGATATCGGGCGCACGACCTTAGTGAATCCCGGCAGAACCCGAATCCTCGACAGAGAATGCCGCCACTGGATTGTGACTGGACCAGGTAAGTAAATGAGCCCCAATCTGTTTGATCTAGTGGGAGTACATTGGGGGTCATTTACTAAGGGCCCGATTCATGTTTTCCTGACGTGTTACCTGAATATTTCCGATTTGCGCCGATTTCCCCTGAATTGCCCCGGGATTTTGACGCACGCGGTCAGATTGTGGCGCTGGCATGCACGCAACGGAAATCGGGGGGCGTGGCCAAACGAAAAACGAACGGATTCGGAAAAACCACAGCATTTAAAAAAAGAATCTGTCGCGGAGCTTGCACTTGCCTTCACTCAGCCCGGCTCGCTGAACTCCAGTGCGTTCCGATGTTTTTCAGTGGTGGACGGTCAGGGCCGGTTCTAGACAAAGTGGGGCCCTGGGCAAAACTAAAAGTGGGGCCCCAAAATAAAACTATTTTATGACCAGTCACAGTCAGCAAGAGGCTCCCTTTAGTATGGTAAAACAAACTGTAATATGGGAGAATTTTATAGGAGATAGATGATAGGGAGATTTATGGGCAGCATGGTGGCTCCGTGATTAGCACTACAGCCTTGCAGCGCTGGTCAACATCTGCAAAGATTTTGTATGTTCTCTATGTGTCTGCGTGGGTTTCCTCCGGGTCCTCCGGTTTCCTCCCACACTCCAAAAAATTACCGGTAGGTTGATTAGACTGTGAGGCCCATTGGGGAGAGGGACCGATATTTTCTGAAAGCAGACACTTGCCCCATTTTCAAAATTGCATCAAAGAGTTTATAGACATAGGCGCCTTCATGCAATTTTGATTCAAATTGAAACATTTTATTAAAAAAATACTTAAAATTTGACTTTGATGGCAAAAAATTTGATCCAAACAGAAAATGTTTACCTTCACATCTCCTAAATGTAATGCATGGACATGTGTAGAGTTCACAAATGTGCCCTATTGATATGTTCACATAAATAAATCCACATAATATCACTAAAACTGTAATAACTAGATATCTGCTTTTCAGCTAGACATTTTTAGACAGTCTAAACCTCTCTAATTAGATAATAAAAGTCACTATTAGATGTGCGCCATTGTATTAGCTGCACAATAACAGAACCCTCCGCGCTTCATAAGAATGAGAGTGAGAACGTCATAACATAGGTGTAAATAATGGAGGATGGTGTGAAATAAAAACTTTATTCCAGGACATGTGTGTGTTTTTGGTGTTACATATAACTTTATGGACATGTTCTGGTCACGGTGTAGTCACATTAGGCGAAGAGGATCGAATGTTCATCGTATCAGTCAATTTTCCCAACAAGAAAAAACTATCACAAAATAAAAGAGAATAAGAGAGAAAGGGCCACATTTGTCACTTTTGTGCGCCTAAGTGAAGTAGTTGCGCCTAAATTCTGGCGCACTGTTTTCCAGAATTATAACAAGCTACAACCATCTGTGATAAGGTAATTTCCTGCCTCTTATTAATCACTTTACTTTAACACAGTTTTGGCGCAGTTTCGGCGTAATGTTAGATTCGGGCACTTACATGTGATCCTGCTACAAGCGCCCTCGCTTCTCCCACATTCCCAGAATGAAGATAACACTCACACAGCAGCACCCAGTGAACCTCCTCAGCAGGGGCTTCTCCTGGAGGGGAGTCCCCCAGTGCTGGTCTCCTGCTGCACCCCTGTAATTCTGCCACAGTATCCCCCTCAGACACACTGGTGATACTGTGCAGAATTACATGGGGGACACTGTACTGTAGTATCTGCAACATTCTCAGCTCTCTTGCTGTGAGCTCAGGATTCCGCAGAATGTTCGTAAATAGAGGTGTATGAACTGTAAATAGAGTGCGCTCCTGTCAATCATCTAATGTTGTATGATCGTTCCTAGTGTCTGCAGAGTATCTATGTCTGTATGATCTGTTCTAAGTTTTGGTGAGCTTTGCTGCTAGTAAAATGAGCTCTTCTGCAAAGGGGCTCAGGGCTTTCTTCTCAGTTAACGCCACCTTCGGGCTGGATGTGTTTTTGCGCCCATTTTTGCGCCTAAAATAAGTTGCAAGTATGAATATCATAAGGCGCAGCAAAACATTTGGATTGCGGATAAATGAGGGAAAGGCTGGTTATTTTTGCTGCGCAGCTAGTTTGGCAAAAATGGCGCAAAAACGGTGCGCTGAATGAAAAGGCCCAAAACAACAGAAAAAAAATGATTGATACATGTGGCCCAAAGTGTGTTCTCTTCTAGTTCTGCATAGAGAAGGGTTAAAAACATGAATATTAGTTGATATTATACATTTCTCAAAATGTAGTAAACATATAGAGTGAATATTTCCATTATCTGTGAGGTGCAGCAGCTCCTTGTGCAGTACATTCTCCCTGCAGCCTGATGCTAGAATCTGAGGGGGGGGCACTCGGGCTATATCTCTGCCTCTGTGAGAACATAGAACCTCATTTCTTTTTTCCTATGAAAGAAGAGAGTCTCCTCTTTTGTATGAATTTAAATTTGTGTTTCTATGTTTTAGGAAAACGGAGATAATAACTGTTAAACTGCCATCGGGAGTGATTTTTATATATAAAAATGGCACCTGATATTCTCACTTTAAACCTGAATATCTCTGGATCCATGGCACCTAGAAACACAATTCAAGATTCATTTGAAAGAAGAGGGCCCTGGGCAATTGCCACCTTTGCCTACCCATAGCGCCGGCCCTGTGGACGGTGGAGGAACTACCTTAATAAATCCCGGCCGGACCCGAATCCACCGCAGAGAACGCGCCGCTGGATCGCGAATGGGCCGGGTAAGTAAATCTGCCCCATTGTGTCTGTGCTCCTTATTCATCCTGACGCTGATCTTCTTTAAGGTTGACTTATAATTAGGTGGCCAGAGCACGGGGATAAGATGCCCGGTGCTTCAGGCTGCTAAATATGCATGCTTTCACCACTTCCCTCTCCCATGCTGGGATGTGATGTCACGCAAGAGCACCAGACATCTTGTCCTCGCACACCGGGCTGCTAATTATGTCTTTTTTTTCTAAACAATCTTGACATGTCAACCTTAAAGAAGACCAGTGTCAGGATGAAGAGGAGCAGAGGTGAGTATGTCTAGTTTGTTTTTTGTTATTCTAAATGGTTGTTTTCCTATAAGGGTTATTTATCATTCGGCTGGCCTCAATGCAGCTTTTTAAAACTCACTCCAAAAAAGCCAGACAAAACCAATGATAAATAAACCCCATTTTGTGTACAGGGGGTCCCCTACTTAAGAACACCCAACTTATAGATGACCTCTAGTTACAATCAGCCCTCTGGATGTTTGTAATTTACTGTACTTTACCCTTAGGCTGCAATAAACAGCTGTAACAATTATCAAATGTGCCTGCAATTAAGATTTATTGTTAATCCTGGTTCTTATGACAATTCAACATATTTAAAATTGAATTGTCCCAGAGAGCAAACAAAAATTTTGGCTGGGGTTACAATTCTAAAATATACAGTTCCGACTTACATACAAATTCAACTTAAGAAAAAATCTACAGAACCTATCTTGTACGTGTCAAGCTTGTGGGTTGTGGATCCTCTGGACCACTGCAGATGATGACTCAAGCCACTACCTGGAACCGGAGTCTAGGTGGTACCTGGTTTTCACCAGAGACCGCCGCGAAGCAGCGACGTGGTACCACCAGGTCGTTTCTCAGGCGTGACTTGTCTGCAGTGGCGGCCAAGGTTGAGGTACAGAAACAGCAGTCAATCTTGATATCCCAGTCCAGGCACAGAGTCAGGGCAGGCGGCAGAGATGCAACATCAGAGTCCAATCCGGGATCAGCAACAGTAGGTCCAAGCAGAGGGGTACGGGAACACAGCACACAGGACAGAAGCACGGAGGAACACTGGTAAATGGAAACATGGAGGAGGACAGGTAACACAGGAACAGGGAGGGACTCAGGAACGCAGGAGACACAGGAACGCAGGAGACACTGGTACGCAGGAGACACTGGCCTCATGGGAAATGGCCAGCACCAATTAATGGGGCACTGGCCCTTTAAATCTTCTAATGCTGCTGCGGGCGCGCCCTAAGACAAGGGGACGCGCGCACAGGGAGCGAGGCCGGGACTCGGGAGCGGGGACAGGTATGAGGCGCTGCGCCTGCAGGGAGCGAGACAGTACGTAATCTGGGGACTGCCTGTATTTAGCAAGTAGTTTTTTGTACCTTCTCTTAACCTTTTCTAACCTGGTTATCAGATGTTTGGTTTATTTCCTCTTACTTGTTGTTTAGGTTTATTATGGTATTTGTCCTGCTCTCTTGGTCCATCTTGGCAAAGTCTTCTTTTCTCTACCTCTATTTGATTACTCTCTTTTCTCTGCTTCTGAGATTACTGTCCTGTTTCAGGCAACGCTTACAGTTTGACACATGGTGGGGCTAATTTTCTCATAGGGCCACACAAGAGATTGGAATATATTTAGAGGGCCAGACTAATATTCTTAACACAGTTCTACCCTATACCCATTAACTGTACAGTATATCAGTATATAACCTATTCCTTTGTAAAAAAAAAAAAAAAATGTTACAATGAAAATATGGAGAACCTATGTACATCATTATTTATTCATGGGGAGAGGAACTTTTTCAATGATCTCAGGTGGGCCAGTCAGAGATAGTTAGAGGGCTAGATGTGGCCCGCAGGCCGCACAACTCTGGTATAACACCTGGAACCAAAGTAACAATCTATTTCCTTGTACATAAGGATCTGTTGGATGATGTATTTAATATAATGCTCATGGAGCTATGTCCTGCTGGTTTCTTGTAGACCTTGGAACTCAGAGAGCAAATCTTGCTAGGGAATAGCTTTGCTCAGCCATTACAGTGTATTATCAAAGAAAAAAGTTAATTGATACTTAAACACAATTAACAAATCTCATAATTTAAAATAAAGCAAACCTATTCTATGCAAACCTAGTCATATGTAATTCATTCAGTTATGACCACTGAGGAAAGAGATTGATCAATGTGAATAATGTACCTGACTTCAGCAGTTCTGTCTTACAGGATGAGAGACCAGAGACCAGCACAATAGTTGTCCCTTTTGGAGTGAATATGAGTTTTTTTCAGTCTTTATACAGAACCTATGTCTAGTGGGAGTTTTCTTAATTTTAAATATTAAACCCCTTAAACGCCTTTAATAATTCACTTCCACATCCACATTATGGGGGTTATTTGTGATACGCCAACGCTTGTGTATAATAGCCCTGCTGAGCATCCTGCACAGCCGGATACATCAAGGGGCTCCAGCCTCTTGATGTTTACAGACAGATCCTGCTGCACCGAGCGTGCAGGCGGAGGAACAGGAATGCCCCGTGCTGGCCAACTCACTGCCGAGCGTCCCCCTTTTCACGACCCTCGTAGCTTGCAAATGGCGTTTATGATTATTTCAGGACTTCTACGCCACTGGCGTGGTGATAAGTACGCCCCTAGTACTCTGCCAACATGTTCAGTTTTGAAGTTATCTATTAAGCAGAAAGAGGATATGTCTTTTCTGTTAAGATAGTGTTGTAGTTGTATCTCCTAAGCTACATTATTCTGCTAGAATATTAAGCACCAATTTAATTTGAAGATTATAATGTTTCATCAACTTATTGCTTCTTTTCCCAAAACCCCTCTTGATACAAAGCTGTCTGTTCCTGCCATTTATCACTGGATATAACAATTACAAAAAAATTATAAAGTGTAAAAATGAGAATGATATAAGACTGGTAAGCATTGCTGTACAATCTATAACTGTGTCTTTTAAAGGCCGTGAGGAGTAGTACTTTCAGAATATGCAATAGGGGAAGTTTTTGTAGCTATTGAAACAAATCATCTTCTATGAACTCTCTAATGCCTAGCCATCTGCAATCTACAGCAACATAATGGATTAAAAGTTAAACAAATTATGGGACCATATTATGGGTCCATAGTGCAAAATAACTTGTGCTCTGGACCTCTTTCATGTCAATAAGGGCTGCTTGTTTTTTTAAATAAATTACTACTTTTTTTAAAAATTTCATGTTAAATTTTAATTATCAATCTAAATAACATAAATATTGATTAAAAGATAAAACTTACAATACTTGTATAGGATTTGTTTTGTTGACTTAGTAAAAAAATTATACTATACAGGCAGTCCCCGGGCAATGGACAAGATTGGTAATATAACTTTGTATTTTGTAAGTGTAACTCCAGACAAAGTATTTTTTTCATTTTTATAATTTTGGATTGTCATGGGAACTGTCAGGCACCAGGGGTAGTGGACCCACTGGACCACCTCAGAGGATGACATTAGCCGACACCTGGGACCGGAGTCTAACTTGTACCAAGTTTTCACCGGAGCCTTCCGCAAGGCATGTTGGACTTTTTGCGACATGGTACCACCAGGTCATTCCACAGGCACGACTTTGGTCGCAATGGTGGCCAGGGCAAAGTACAGAGACAATGGGGCAGATTTACTTACCCAGTCCATTCACGATCCAGCGGCGCGTTCTCTGCGGTGGATTCGGGTCCGGCCGAGATTCACTAAGGTACTTCCTCCGCCGTCCACCAGATGTCGCTGCTGCGCTGAATTTCCCCGAGGCCCGCTGGAATGCCCTGAAATTCACCGGCCTATTCCTGTTGAAGGTAAGTGCAAGTTTTTTTTTAAATGCGGCGGTTTTTCCGAATTCGTCAGATTTTCGTTTGACCACGCCCCCGATTTCCGTCGCGTGCATGCCAGCGCCGATGCGCCACAATCCGATCGCATGCGCCAAAAACCCGGGGCAATACAGGGAAAATCGACGCAAATCGGAAATATTCGGGTAACACGTCGGGAAACCGCGAATTGTTATGTTATATAGAATTGTTTCCCTTAAATCCTTTCCTCATCCAATCCCTACCCTTCCTTGGTTGAACTTGATGGACAAGTGTCTTTTTTCAACCGTATAAACTATGAAACTATAAACTATGAAACTATGACCCCCATTGTGCAGAATTGTAGTTGGGGACAGGCAGGAGGTCAGGACAGGCTGCACAGGATCAGAGTCGGGTATGAAGCGGAAAGTCAGGGTAGGCAGCAAAGGAGTGTAGGCAGGAACGGAACCGGGGTCAAAACGGGAATTCAGAACACAAGAACAGAGCATCAGGAGCAAAGCTTTCTCAAAGCCTCAAGGTACAAAGATCTGGCAGGGGTCCTAGGAAGAGGCTGGCTATTTAACAGGTCAGGGGTTGTACCAATTACCCTTTAAATTTTACAGAGCCAGCACGTGCCTGCCCTAGGAGGCAGGGATGTGCCACTGAGCCGCATGAGACACTGCTGGAACTTGGCAAGTTGAGTGAGGCAGCAGGCACAGACATGGGTTTTAGGGGCAAACGTGACAATACCCTTTGGCCTCTGCCTCTTCTTGCCCTGAAGGAAACTCTGAAGATTCATTCTGGACAACATTCTGAATGTTCTTCAGACAGATGTATCTAGAAGACAGCCACACTGTATAACCTGGAGAGAAGACTGAAGGAGACCTGTGTCTCTTGTTGGCCTGGGTTTTGGTGAGGGTGGACACCCGAAGTAGAGACTGCCGTGTTTGCTCCTAGACAGACTTGAGGTCTTGAACCATTCCTCCCTGGCAGGAACATCAGTAGGCACTGACAGAGGAAGAGGTGGGTGTGGATGTCGTCCAAAGACAACAAATAAGGGAGCAGCACTGGCAGATTCAAAGTCAAGAGAATTATATGTGAATTCTAGCCAAGGTTGAAAAGTAGACCAATCATCCTGATGAGCAGAGACAAAGTGCCAAAGATAGTTAGTATCCTCTTCTGAAGGGCATAGGTCTTGCCAGGAGGAAGCTTCCGTAGCTCCACAGAAGCAGCAACAACCAGTCATTCCGGAGGAACGATATGATGAGGAGCCAGTTCTTCCCTAACAACATCAGAGACACAAGAGAAGGCATCAGCTTTGATGTTCTTCTCGGCTGGATAGAAGTAAATCAACTGAGAAAAGAAGAGGAACCAATGAGCTTGTCGAGGATTGAGATGCTGAGCAGTCTAGATATACAGGAGATTCTTGTGGTCGGTGTAGATATAGACGGATGATGAGCTCCTTCCAGAAGATAGCGCCACTCTTCTAAAGCAAGCTTTATGGCCAACATCTCTCGGTCTCTATGGAGTAATTCCTCACTGCGAAGGAGAAAGTCTTAGAGAAAAAGCCGCAAGTAAGAGTTCGGTCCTTGGGCTCTTTTGGGGTGAGCACTGCTTGATTTACTGAGGAGCTGTCAACTTCCAGCTTGAATGGCTTCTCCGTATCAGGCCATGTGAGAACTGGGGCCAAGGCAAAGGCTGACTTCAGTGTAGAGAAGGGAGACACAAGAGAGGAGAAGTAATGAATAAACTGCTGGTAGTTATTGGCGAAGCTCAGGAATCTCTATATTGCACACAGTCCCACTGGGCTAGGCCATTGAAGAACCGCAGACAATTTAGCAGGATCTATATGTAATCCCTTGTCAGAGATGATACAGCCGATGAAGGGAAGGCTCTTCTGGTGGAACTGGCACTTTGTGAGTTTGGCGTAAAGGCGATTGGCTCTTACAGCACATGGTACCGGTGGAACTCAAGGTCCGTAGAGAACACTAGAATATTGTCAAGTTAGACCACGATACAGGTATATAGAAAGTCTCTGAACATATCATTGATGAACTCCTGAAAAACAGCTGGTGCATTACAGAGTCCAAACGGCATGACCAGGTACTCGAAGTGCCCATCATGAGTATTGAAGGCGGTCTTCCACTCATCACCTTTGCGGAACCGTATATGCTTATATGTCCTACATAGGTCTAGTTTGGTGAAGACCTTGGCTCCACGTAATTGGTTAAAGAGTTCCATGGTAGCGATGGATCGCATTTCTTTGTGGTGATCTTGTTTAGGCCATGATAGTCTATGCATGGACAGAGTGACCCATCCTTTTTGGCCACCGGCAAGAGAAGAGGACTTACATATGAACCCGCTCTGTAGATTCTCATTCACGTAGGCCAACATCGCTGCGGTTTCAGGCACAGACAGTTGGTACACCTTACCCAGTGGAGGAGATGTGCCCGGCAGCAGGTCAATAGGGTAGTCGTAGGACCGGGGCAGTGGCAAAGTCTCTGCTTCTCCATCCAAATTTGGAGCAGGGAGACCCACCAGAGGCTTGGAGGACTTTCGGAAGTGACACGATGGAGATAGGGCAAGGTAGTTCCAGACAACGTGACTGGCATTCCGGTCTGCAGCTGAGAACTTTACTAGTCTGCCAGTCAAGCAGCGGAGCATGGCGCTGCAACCACGGAAGACCCAGAAGAACTGAAGAAGTGCACAGGGTTAGCACATAAAAGGAAAGTATCTCCTTGTATAAGATCCCCATATTTAAGCTCAGTGGTTCAGTATAGTACCGGATCGGGTCTTAGAGAATCTGCCCACTGACTGATGAGATGACCAGCGGCTTCTCAAGATGGACCGCAGGAGGACGGTACTGAGAGACCAGGGCAGCATTCACAAAGTTTCCTGCTGAACTGGAATCCAGGAAGACAGAGACTTGAAACTGATTACCTGTTCTGGAGCTGAGTAAGACAGGTATGTTCAGATGTGGAGAAGCTTTGTTCTAACCTAGGGACGTTTCTCCTAAGAACCCTAAGTGCGTGCATTTCCTGGACACTGAGGACGGAGTGGATAGGTCTATAGGAAGTGTTCCAGGCTGGCACAATAGAGGCAGAGGTTCTCCCGAAGTTGCCTGGAATGCTCCAGGGGAGGCAGCCAAGTCTCTGTCCACCTGTAGTGACAGCTGCATCGGTTCCTCTGTAGCTGTCACTGCAGGTGGCTGAGGCGGTCTTTGGAAGGCAGGAGCCAGGCGAGGCAAACATCGGACCCGGACTTGCACTTGTTTGAAACATTGCTCCCCAGAGCGCTCCATACACCGGATGTCAATCTGAGTGGCCAAATAGATGAGATCACTCAGAATAGACGACAGGTCACGTGCAGACAGTGTGTTTTTAACTTTACATAGTTCTTAACTTGATTTTTCCATCATTATTGGTGACCATAACTTTGGTTTAGAAACAATTGACTTTCATAAGTGTACAACACTGAGACCCACCATTCCCTTGCCCATCACAGTTACTCTTTGGTCCATACAAGCTTATTTTGCTGTGGCCAGGTATCTTTGCAGGTTGTCTTTTACACAGACCAAGCTGATGTAAATGGTTTTGAATGGTCTGATATGACACTTGGTGCCTCTCACCTTCCTCGACCCCTTCTGGGGTTGTGTGGCACTGATCATCCAGTTCCAAAACGCCATAGCCCTTCCAGGCCATCAAATACTGAAGGGTGCCCCTCAAATATAGGAACTCCATCAGAATCCAGGGGAGGCACAACCCCATCTGAACTCACCTTCTTCAAAGGGGAAACATCAAACACTAAGTTTATTTTCCACAAGGGGGAAGAAATCTGAAAAGCCACTATGGTGTTTCTTTTTCCAGGCTCAGATGTCCTATTATATTATCAATGTTGGGTAGGAACAGTAGCTGGTGTTAGGACCTGCCTTTGCTCTGCATGGTGCCGCAGGGGTCTATATTCTCCTGAAAATGGGGATTGTACACAAGCCAGAATTGCAGGTGAAGTCAAGAATTAAAAAATAAAGTAAAAAAAAAAATAAAATAAAAAAAAAAAAAAAACCGAAACAACCGAAATTATGCTGTATTCAAAGCCACTTATAGCTTCTTTTGGCCCGCAGTAGAGAATGGAACTATCAGCTCCGTCCTTCTCCATAAATAGCAGGAGACACAGTGACGTCATTAAATGACTACAATGCTTGGAGCCAGAGACACTGGAGGGCTGGGTGAAACTCCAATTCTGAGGGACTGGGTGGGTTGAGGTAGAATAACACATTCTGAGCTGTGTGGATGACATCCATTGCTGGGGGCTAGGGTGGAATAATCATTTCTGGTGGTGGGGGGGATTGTATATGGCATCCATTGTTGGGGAGCTAATGGGAATATTAATTTATGGGCGTGTTGAGGAGGCATCAATTGTTGGAAGGGAGTGCACATCAATTGCTGGGGATCTATGGGGCTCATCCATTTCTGGGGGTGGGGGCAACATCAGTTGCTGAGAGGGGCTGGTGGGGTGGATATCCATTGTTGAGGGGTTGGGTGGACGTCTATTGTTGAGGGGGCTGCGAAGGACATTCATTGCTGAGGGACTAGGGTGGGTCAAGGGAGGACATCCATTGTCAAGGAGGCTGCATAGGACATGAATTTCTGGGGTTATTTGGGGGGACATCAGTTTCTTGGGGAATACTGGAGGGTTGTAGGGGACTTATTTAGTGTGCGTATTATTAGGTGGCTCCATTCACTACACATAGTTAAAAAGAGGCCACAATGTGGCATGTAAGGTCACATTGCAGGGGCATTAGCAGTGGCCACTGGTATTAAGTGCATTATTATATGTTCCCTTAAGAGAACATTATTGGGTGAGTGGCGAAATGAGAGGGTTGTAATGTATAGTATGGTGCCCATGTATTGTGGAGAGACAGCAATTGGAGGGGCCACAATGGAGACAATGTAGTAAGTGTAAACCAGAATGAGCAGTATATATATGTGGGTTATTTTTAGGGGGTGATTTGGGGGTGGGGGGGCAAAATCAGGCCACAATTTTAGGCATTATAAATTGTGGATTTTGTCTATTTTGTTTTGGCGCAGTTGTGGTAAAATGCTGTTTTGCGACTTTATTATTTGCATAGGATAGTTTTCACATTACTGAACTGAATTAATGATTTGCGAATTGGCACAAATTTTCGCCCACGCAAAAAATGACTCAAGTAACACCTTAGCATAGAAATAGGCCAGAAACCACTCCCAAAACCACTACAAAAAAAGAAAATTTGCAACAAATGCAAAAAAATAAATAAAACAAATTAAAAAACAAAACAAATACAACAGCATACATAGACTCACTTGATGAATTTAGATACACCAAAATGGAATTGAACATAGACAACCAAGTCAAAGACAAATTGTAATGATGAATTCTCTCCAATGAAGAACATAAGATAGCTATGTGGTAAACACCATAGGGAGGACACGTGGCTGAAGAGGAGACATGGAGATGCCAGGCCTAATGGAGAAAGAATAAAGAACAACTATAGTCCAACAACACATCACCTGCAGTCACTGGATAGAATAGGTAGGGATTTCTACTGTCATGTACAGGAATGGTCACTACTGTCAATTTAATACATATGCAAATGGGGCCTGTGCCCTGGATCTTTTACGACCCTAGCACCGCGCCTGGTTTATAATGTGAATATTGACTTTAACCCCATAGCGCAATAAGACGTACCTGTACGTTTTATTGCGCATGGGGTAGTATGAAGAGGGTTCACGGGCTGAGCCCTCTTCATACACGCCGGGTGCTTGCTTCACAGTTATTAGCGCAAGAAGATGGCAAAATGAAGAATTTTTTTTTTGTACAGGAGGTTTTAATTTTTGTAAATGTATGAAAACATTATAAAACCTATACAAATTTGGTATCCATGTGATCGTATTGACCCAATGAAGAAATTAGACATGTCATTTGGAGCGCACAGTGAAAGACGTAAAATCCACGCCCACAAGAAAACGGCGCAAATGCGTTTTTTCACCATTTTCACTGCATTCAGAATTTTTTTCCCGCTTCCCAGTATATGGCATAGACAATTAAATGCCATCACTATGAAGTGCAATTTGTTACGCAGAAAACAAGCCACCACACAGCTCTCTACATGAAAAAATAAAAAAGTTATAGATTTTTGAAGGTGGGGTGTGAAAAATAAAGACGCAAAAACGAAAAAGGGCCTGGTCCTTAAGGGGTTAAAAAGGGCACTATTGTGGGCACTGACAATATTGGCTACTGTGATTATTGTTGATTATTACTGTTACCATTGGTTCATAGTTATCTGATTTATTGGTTGCTGGTTAACTATGTGACTAACAACTAAAACGGGGCACTGTGACTTGGCCACTGTGTTGGTCACTGTAACTATTTGCCACTTTGTGAGGGGACTGGGATAATTAGCTATTGTACATGTACATGTTGGCTTTGAAGATGTCTTAGGTTATTTAACAATGTGTTCAACTTGAGTAAAGATATTTATGCTGTGAATTTGGTTGTTTATGGCAAAAATTAGGCTTATGTGGATGTACAGGAATGGTCACTACTGTCAATTTAATACATATGCAAATGGAGCCTGTGCCCTGGATCTTTTACGACCCTAGCACCGTGCCTGGTTTATAATGTCTTCTGGATAGTGGGGAACTTGGGCATGATAGATATAGAGGCACTTATATGGGGACATTTTTGTGGGGGTCTTTGTGGTGGCCAAATGGGTTGCAAATTGTTTCTCTCTGTTATTTTATAATTGCAAAAATTTTGATATAATGCTTTGTAACCCACGATACTACTGTAAATTTTTTGTTATATTTATAATAAAAAAAAAAAAATAAAAAAAAAAAATAATGTTGATTTTTGCTTTAAAAAGGGCACTGTGACTATTGTGGGCACTGACAATATTAACTACTGTGATTATTGTTGATTATTACTGTTACCATCGGTTCATAGTTATCTGATTTATTGGTTGCTGGTTAACTATGTGACTAACAACTAGAACGGGGCACTGTGACTTGGCCACTGTGTTGGTCACTGTAACTATTTGCCACTTTGTGAGGGGACTGTGATAATTGGCTATTGTACATGTACATGTTGGCTTTGAAGATGTCTTAGGTTATTTAACAATGTGTTCAACTTGAGTAAAGATATTTATGCTGTGAATTTGGTTGTTTATGGCAAAAATTAGGCTTATGTGGCCCCTGGTGAAAATGAATTTTACACCCCTGTTATAGTGAGACAGAATGTGTAAAATATGCACTAAAATAAGGACTAATATATATATATTAAAAAAGTAATGCCACCACTAACACAGATTATTTCTTCTATCAAAACCTTGATTGCACAAACTACAGTATATGTCACGTGAACAAAAGCTTATGTATTACTGAAAAAAATGTGAATTCTAGAAGACCAATGACACAGATAGCAGCTATTTACCGTTTAATGATGGTATTAAAATATAAAATTTTGTTGCCACAAATACTAATATCATGTAAGCCCCCTAAAGCCACTAAAATACTCTAACTTGTCTAGGCATGTGCTCTACAAGACCTCTAAAGGTGCCCTGGAGTATCTAGTGCCAAGAGATGAGCAGAAGATCACGGCAATCCTGTTAATTGGGTCTCCAAGGATTGCATAGATCCAACACATCTGACAATTGCTTGATAAGATTGAGATCTGGGGAATTTGGACGTCAAGTTAACAGCTTGAACTCTTTGTAATATTTGTGAACTATGATTAGCAGTTTGGCAGGGTGCACTATCCTGCTGAAAAAAGACTATAAGGGATGTTGAATACTTGGACTAACAGAATTGTTCATTTGCAGGGAACGTTAAAAATCAAATAAACAACAATAATCCAATAATCCAATAAACCACAGTTTTCCAGAAGCGCCTTGCTCTGAATCCCCATGTGCATAAATGAGCCCTGGGTACCCATGACCTTGTAGCTTGGTTACTATTTGCTTCACTTTTGTTACAGTAAAAAAACTTTACAAACCACTGTTGGAACACCCTCAGATTGCCTAACTAACCCTTTGTCAACTTTACTAAGCTTGCTGATATTTTTGCTTTTTAGACTTTAAATTCTGATTTTGTGGTTTGTATTCAGTTATAGTTAGTGTATATAAATATCTGACAACTTCTTATTGGAAAAATGTGTGATCTGTTATCTACTACTTGTCGCCACTTCTAGCATTTGACGTAGTTCTCTCATAAAGTAATTGATACAATGCCCTAGGTTTTTCACCTTCCAATTTCTTATGTATTTTGAAGTATTTATACAAGGTCACATTCATATGCAACTGTTAAAAAATACAGCCAAAAAAACACCATAAACTTCATTTCTAGTAACATTGTAGTTTATGGTCTAGGTGGTATCTTGTAGACTGTGGCTTAATTATTTGTGTCTATTTGTTTCTCAGGTCTCCATTACCAGTGTGTTGTGCTTAAACTGCTTCAGCACTCAGTAGTCTTGTGGTTTTAGTTTACAATAATACATTTTTCTCTGCTGGGACAAAGTAAGAGGAAATATACACAGTCTGTCGCTGAGCTTTCCACAGTGCAAAGCCATGTTGCAATGACAATGAATTTTATAAAGTGTGAATGCTATATTGTCGAGTTAGAATTGCAGTGAATTTTTCAAAGTAAAAAAATTATGAAATATTAGGTTTATACCAAGTACCGTCCAAAAATTAAAGTAACAATGGCATAGAAACTATATTACGAGTGTGTCTTTTATTGCAGATTTTCTACATGCATTTTTTTACCTTTTAAGCAAAAATCCACATCAAATCCTTATCATGGTTTGATTTTCACTCTCACATGGACTTCAATGCATAAATGCAAAAGTGAACAAGGTAAAGAAAAGTAAAATGGTTCATTATTTTGATCACCACACTGAGCAACAATTTCTGCATGAAATCCACAATGTGTACAGATTGCCTTTCATCATGGTGCTGCAGGGGATTCATGGAGTGAACTTACAAGCAAAGCTCTTTCCATACAAGGCGGATGTCAGCTGTATAACGCAGCTGACACCTGCCTCCAAATGAAGTGGTTGTTGCTGGCATTAAACGCAGCAATTAACCTGTTAAGTGCAGCGGTGAAATCTGACTGTGACACCCAACAGAGTTGCCGGTAGGCGCCTGCATCTTGCAAGGTAGCATTCAGTTGCCATGACAGTCTACAGTCTGTTATGAATACTGATCTATAATAGACTAAAACACTAAGAAAATAAGAGTATTAGAGTTCCAAAAAATGAATACACTATAATTTCTTAAAATAGTCTACTTTATTTCAAACATAATAAAATCTGCAATAAATACCAATCAACATGCATCTGATGTGTTCATCATGATATGCAACTGCCCCACCACTCAACTAAAAAGAGGGCTGTATGAACATGTATTACAACATATTGATATACACCAAATCCTATGGTAACACAATAACCACCAACCAGATTGGTTCTCATATCCTTCTCAAAATAGTTTGTATCTTACCCATGGTATAAACAGCACCTTCCACAATGGTGGGGCACCCCGATGTGCATTTCGCATGCTTTTTCAGGGGGATTACAAATGTTTTGGTTGACTGATGGGGCAGATGCATATTATGCTGAACACATGGATGCATGTTTATCAGTATGTATTGCAGTTTCATTATGTTTTGAAAAAAAAACGACTTTATTAAGAAATTATAGTGTATTCATTTTTTAGAACTATAAAACACTCATTTTCTTAGTGGATTGGTACATATAATAGAGTGCTTTATGTAAAAAAAAAATAATGACATCCAACATTGGTACAAACATTTTATTGCAACTTGAAAAGAAAAAATGTCAGCTCACCTAATGCAATGAATCCATCATGTAACCACCGGTGCTCAGGAGAGGAGAGGGGGTAGATGAAAGCCCTCCTTGATCCTCCAGAGCTGCATCAGCAGTGACTAGCAGCAATTTTAGAGAAAAATAGAAAAGAGTTCTCCAGCACTCCAATAGAAGTAAAAATTCTTAGATTTATTAATAACATTAAAAACAGTATAAATGCAAAAGGTGCATGTGTGGTACACAGACCAATGCATTAAGAACGTATAAAAAAATTCTATCAGTTCTTAATCATGGTCTCAAACATTTTGGGGCAGATTTACTTAACCGGTCCTGTCGCAATCCCACAGTGCGTTGTCCGATGAGGATTCGGATCTGCCGCAATTCACTAAGATAGTGCGCCCGAGTTCCTGCATCTGTTGCTTCCCCACCGAGGTCCGCCAGAGTTCACCTTCTTCTTCCCGGTGCTTGTCAGTGCGTGTTTTGCGACACAATTCTAAATGTTAAATCTTGCGCATTGTCCAAATCCTTCGGGTTGTGCGACGGCCCGCCCCCCTGATTTCTGCTGCGTGCAAGCCGGCGCCGATGCACCAAAATCCCATGGCGCAAAACAGAAATCGGGATACCCAACAAAAACGTGCTCCGCAAAGCCTTAGTAAATGAGCCCCTTTATGTTGGTTACAGTGGCATAACGAGAATGTAATGGGCCCCGATGCAAACTTTGTGTCGGGGCCCCATGTAAGAAAACCCTTGTCAATGTCGGCATCTAACACATTAAACTTGAGAATATACATATAGATATAACACATACATACACATAAATATGTACCTGTGGTGAATACAAATACACCAGAAATTAATGTACTGCACACATCAATATATACCAGCATATCATATAGGGGCAATAAATGTACTGTACAATAAGGCTGAGAGCAGAGATAACAATTCTGCTAAATAACATTCCATACAACTGAACACTTTGGCATCTACAGATAATAAATAATACACAGGGACCCCCAGTCATATATAATTAATAACAGCAGCTCTTCATCATATATAAAATTATAAGCCAAGCCACCGTTCAGTAAAAATCATCAACCCCCCCGAATCCTATAAAATTCACAACCCCCTCCTGTCATATAGACTTTGTGACATCACTGTGTGTATTATCCCTGTACTGTAACATCACTGTGTGTATTATCCCTGTACTGTGACATCACTGTGTATTATCTCTGTACTGTGATATCACTGTGTGTATTATCCCTGTACTGTGACATCGCTGTGTGTATTATCTCTGTACTGTGACATCACTGTGTGTATTATCCTGTACTGTGACATCACTGTGTGTATTATCCCTGTACTGTGACATCGCTGTGTGTATTATCTCTGTACTGTGACATCACTGTGTGTATTATCCCTGCACTGTGACATCACTGTGTGTAATGTCTGTATAGTAGTAGTGTAAACTAGTGAAGGTGTGTGGTGGATGGGGTTCTGTTTCCTTGGCCATGATGGTGCCGGGTGGATGGTGGACGCTGGTGTCGGGCACTTCTGCGTTGGGCGCTTCCTCTTCCAGCTTTCCCCTCCTCCTGCACGTGACCCATTGTCTTGTTTGTAGTTTTCTTGTGCGTCAATCACTCGGGGACATTGTAACTTTCCAGATGAAAATGATAAATTCTCCCCGTAGTCTGAGGCTGATGACAATCCCTGACACTGGACTCAGCAGATTTCACCCAAGGACACGGATCCTTTCCGCACCAGGACATAACAATAGAATCCCTGAGGATGTGGTGGGAGTCGGATCCGTCTGTACTTTCCTGTTCATCGTTTTTCATGTGAAAAAAAGGAAGTTCTGCTATCCCCTTGTTTCGGGCCTTGAAGCTTCTTATAATGTCACTATCCTGGGTTACTTTAGTAATACTTGACCTTTGGGTCCCTCACGATTCCTCCTGGACCTTCTCTTCCCTTTGTTGTTCTATATCTAGGTCATGTCTGGAACCGGATCTAGATCCATGTTCCCAAGTTTTCCCAGTTACTGATGGACATTTTTGCTCCCCTACTTTAGGACTATCTATGGGGCTTCTATGTGCCTTAGGACCTTCTATGGAGAAGTCTTGGCTATAGTATAGGATGGAGCGTACGTGCCTCGGAGATCGTACACTGAGCGTCCAAAGGTTGTGAAGGATATTGATCTCCATATCCTGATTATTTTCCTATAGGTCTTAAAGGGGTTCTCCTGAGGCTGAAAAACATGGTTGCTTTCTTCCAAAAACAGCACCACACTTGACCGTGGTTAGTGCTGGTATTGCAGCTCAGCTCCATAGAAATGAATGGAGCTTAGTTGCAATACCACACACTACCCATGGTCAGGTGTGGCGCTGTTTTTAGTAGAAAGCAGCCATGTTTTTCAGCCTCGGGATAACCCCTTTAAGGATATCTCATGAAGCCCTTGGTGGACAGTCTAAGACTTGATGTGTCGTTGATAGGGTCACGGGTTCTCCGCGTGGTTGGTTGAGGTTGAGCCGTCGATCACGTTTCGGGGGTTTGTTTACATAAATTGTAGTGAGTCAATTATTCGGTGGCATGAGGTAATGAGTAAACTCGTACAGACATTACCACCTTATCCAGTGAGTCAACATCAGCAGGTCTCCTGAGCTGTTACACATCTACAGTCACTGGAGGAGACACCTGCTGAATAGTTGGTCTTTCTACTGCTAGATAGCATCATGTCCTTATATTGTGACAAAGTCTCACCTCAACTGCCCAGAAATATGAAGTTTTCACATAATACGGGCAGAATTATAGGAAATACTTAGTGAGGTACTTCTTCTTCCCTATTTCGAGAGCCTAACCCAGTGGTGGTGAACCTATGGCCCGGGTGCCAGAGGTGGCACTCAGAGCCCTTTCTGTGGGCACCCGGGCCATCACCCAGCACCAGACGGGACTTGAAGAATCTTCCTGCAGTTCCAAGCAACTTAAAAGATGCTGCTTTCAGTCATATTTTGATACTTACTTTGCTACTTGGGACTGTAGGAAGAGGGAGAATGAATAGACAGGACCGAATTATCTTTGGAGGACCTCCTGCTGGACCCTACAGGGTCACAGAGGGACACTGGAAAGAAGCTAAAATCATGCAAATTTTCCATCTTTCTACTGTGTTGCTGTCCTCAGAAGGCCAATATGATTGTTGAAGAACAGAGAGCAGTAAGTTACGCTTTAATTTTTGGTTGGCACCTCGCAATAAAAAAGGGGGGTATTGGGTGTCTTTTTGGGCACTCGGCAGCTAAAATGTTCGCCATCACTGGCCTAACCCATTGACACAACCCCCAATGATGTTCCGTTTCTTCCCTAAGGACAAAGTTGACCGTTTTATTTTAGTCTTTTACAATAACGTTACTCCATACAACAGCCGCATTATTAGCTGCCGTCTAGTCGCACTTCTGGAGGTGGGGAACTCCTTTATAACAATGGCCATCTGTCTTCTCTATGGGATTCGAGGAGGTCTGGAGGATCTCGGAAGGATCACACAAGATGAAGTTTGAACCTAGTCTGTAGGTGGCCATGTACGTTGGATGGAAATTTGCTCATCCAGATAATTTCGATAGGAATGGCTAAATATCTAATATACAGGTTATAGGGATGTCCCGACTTTCTTCCACCAGAAGATGTTGGGAGAAGGAACATCTTGGATTTCAGGTGGAATAACTGTTGGCCGGATGGGTATCTGACAGATATCTACATTTTTGGCCTGGCTGCCTGGTGGAGGGCAGGTGACCCCATTTAATAGATCAGTGGGCCCCCCAAGACATATCATATGGATACCATCAACCCTCACCTTGGCAAGAAAGCCAACCTACCCAAACCTCCCTTCCCCAAGTATAAGCTGCCGGTAGACCCCATGTAGTCTTCCGTAGATCACAGGTCAGTCCCAACAAAAATCGCTAGGTTCTGCTTTCTTCTTCCATCTAATACAGCAGTTCTCAACCTGTGGGTCGTGACCCCGGCAGGGGTCAAACGACCAAAACACAGGGGTCGCCCAAAGCCATTGGAGCCGCGATTTTATTGTGTTTTTCCTGCAAATCACATGGTTTGGGGTCACCGCAACATGAGTAACTGTATTGCTGGGTCACAGCATTACAAAAGTTGAGAACCACTGATCTAATACATTTGGTCGGGTCTACGGGTATCAGCATCTTGGCATGAGGACCTAAAGCAAAGAGTATTCACGTCATAGACCAGGTTTAAGGGGACGTGTAACTCTGAGCCAGGGTTTGTCTATTAGAAGAATAGGAGGCTGTGACTTCCTTACTGACTTCTCCATACACTTGTGTCCAGGAAACGTACACAGGTTATTTTGAGCTATTAGAATACCAGCGGCATGCGTCATACAACAATCCGTGTAGGACATAAAAGGAGTTTCTAATTTGTATTTTTATGTATGTTATTAGTCATCAAACACAGATTTGGTACAAGGTCTATTATAACACATATGGCATCATTAAAGCTTAGATTTGTGTGAAAACCTCTATATTAGGACAAGTATCGTACACGTGCACCATCCTGGAGTTCTCTTCACGACCTGCAGCCAACAAAATGGTTACTGGACCTCACATGTCCATTTATATATCCATATCTATAGTAACTGGGGGGGGGGGGGGGGTTACATTCTGAGATGTGATTGTCCATAGTGAAGAACATGTCTTGAATATTTTGCGTTAACTGGTCTAGTACTAAAGACCAGACTTAATGGGATTTCCAAGATAGTGATATTAATGATACATCCCTAGGACTGGTCTTCAATATCAGAATTATGGGTTAACATAATGTCAATTCTTCTTGCTGGATGTTAAGTCTTCTTGATGCTTTCATGATTTCTTTGATTTTATCCAGTTCATTGTCATCATCTTTTTCCTTCAACTATTCTGAGAGTAAGCGTCTTCTCCAATAAGTTGTGTCTTCATCTTCCCAATCGTCCTACAGGTTTGAAGGGAGGCTTGATCTAGTTGAGTCTTAACATGTCTTGTCTTGGTGACCATGTGACATAACGAAAGTCCCATGGCTTCCAAAAATATCTTATATCTCCTGCTACTTTTTGAATCTGGCTCCAAAAAGACACCTACAAGATGTACACTCACCGGCCACTTTATTAGGTACACCATGCTAGTAACAGGTTGGACCCCCTTTTGCCTTCAGAACTGCCTCAATTCTTCGTGGCATAGATACAACAAGGTGCTGGAAGCTCCTCAGAGATTTTGCTCCATATTGACATGATGGCATCACACAGTTGCCGCAGTTTTGTCGGCTGCACATCCATGATGCGAATCTCCCGTTCCACCACATCCCAAAGATGCTCTATTGGATTGAGATCTGGTGACTGTGGAGCCATTGGAGTCCAGTGACCTCATTGTCATGTTCAAGAAACCAGTCTGAGATGATTCCAGCTTTATGACATGGCGCATTATCCTGCTGAAAGTAGCCATCAGATGTTACAGGGTACATTGTGCTCATAAAGGGATGGACATGGTCAGCAACAATACTCAGGTAGGCTGTGGCGTTGTACCAAGGGGCCCAAAGACACCATGACACCACCACCACCAGCCTGAGCCGCTGATACAAGGCAGGATGGATCCATGCTTTCATGTTGTTGACGCCAAATTCTGACCCTACCATCCGAATGTCGCAGCAGAAATCGAGACTCATCAGACCAGGCAACGTTTTTCCAATCTTCTACTGTCCAATTTCGATGAGCTTGTGCAAATTGTAGCCTCAGTTTCCTGTTCTTAGCTGAAAGGAGTGGCACCCGGTGTGGTCTTCTGCTGCTGTAGCCCATCTGCCTCAAAGTTCGACGTACTGTGCGTTCAGAGATGCTCTTCTGCCTACCTTGGTTGTAACGGGTGGAGATTTGAGTCACTGTTGCCTTTCTATCAGCTGGAACCAGTCTGCCCATTCTCCTCTGACTTCTGGCATCAACAAGGCATTTCCGCCCACAGAACTGCCGCTCACTGGATGTTTTTTCTTTTTCGGACCATTCTCTGTAAACCCTAGAGAAATCCCAGTAGATGAGCAGTTTCTGAAATACTCAGACCAGCCCTTCTGGCACCAACAACCATGCCACGTTCAAAGGCCTCAAATCACCTTTCTTCCCCATACTGATGCTCGGGAGAACTGCAGGAGATTGTCTTGACCATGTCTACATGCCTAAATGCACTGAGTTGCTGCCATGTGATTGGCTGATTAGAAATTAAGTGTTAACGAGCAGTTGGACAGGTGTACCTAATAAAGTGGCCGGTGAGTGTATAGTCCACTAAAAGTTATAGATTGTAAATTAATCAATAAGAAATAGACGCTAAAGGCAAACGATTGGCTCCAAAGTCACCACCAAACAAGACCACATCCAGATGTGGCATGTGTCTCCTTGTAAATTAAACCACGAAGATGTGCATATTCCCATGAGGTCGTCTTTCCCCATCCGTCATGACCTCCATTCACACTAAGCTGGTGGAGCCTTCGTCCAGACGTCTTCACTACACCTGCGCTTGCATGTCCTGGAGACCTTCCCCACATCTAGTGTGTCTTGGTGATGGAGTTCCCCTCACCACGTAGCTAATGGTTCTCTCTCCATGGTCGTTCACCAAACCTCTCTTCACGGGAGTGTAGCGTCGCAAGCCGGTTACACAAAACACAACATTACGAATAGCACATAAACTTGGGTAGTTCTTGCCTTACCGAAGTTAAGAAGGAACCTCCAACTTTGCCAAACCCTTCAAGCCTTACCAAACCTTATCGGCCATCGGCCCGCTTCATACTTTTGCCCAATAACCTCATTTTTATTATTATGCCCCTGCACTTTCTGCCGTGTTATGTAGGCCAGCCTTCTCCTTCTGGCTTGCACTGAGCCCCCAACCATCAGCACTAAATAAAACACATCTGGCACAGGAGGACTGTGAGCTCTTGTGCTCACTTTCACCTGCCGTAGGCGTCCACTTCCTGTGTCAACCATGCGATCTCTGTAGCCTCGGCTGTTTTGAGTCACATGCGGTGTGTAGGTTTTGTTTATTCTGTGGGTTCTGCCTCATTTCGAGTTCCTTTCCATTTTTTTTTTTAGCAGAGACAGGTCTGTTGATTGATATCACTTTGCACTTTGAGTTATTTGTGTGCACCTTACACTCGGATAGTTGTGTGCCAAGATATGAACGAGATGGAAAACATGAGTATTTCTCTTCCAGGATGACAAGTGTGACCACATGTAACTGTAATCCTGTGACCAGCAGCTGTGCGAGACATCATGCATGAAGAGGCCATGCCTGAGGAAGGTAAACACGTCCTACACCGGGCTCTAGACACTGGAGGGGCCTAAATAAAGACTCACAGGCCCCGGGGCAAAAAGTTTAGCTTGGGGCTCGTATACAACTTTTCCTCATGCCCATCACTACGTTTCAGCAGATCATTTATGGACCATTAATGGAGGACCACCTGCAGGTTCATTGTCGTGGTCTCTTGAAAAATTAATTCCATAGGTCCAAAGATTTTCTCACTAACCCTAAAATATCTTTATGTTTTATTGGAATAAAATAAGACTATTTGGCCGATGGCTGGTAGTTCTTGGACATGTATGAACGTCGTTGTGGTGGACATCAGGTCATTACTTTCTCTAACGTTCCACCATTTCCCCGGCCTCTGAAGCTCACAGCAGGTGGGGCCTGAGCACCCAAAGTTAAAGTGCCTCCAGTCAATCCCATTCCACTCCTGGCTGGTCCTTGACCTTGATTCTGAGTCGCCTTCCCTGACCTTCCAGCTGATGCTCCCCTATGCCATGACTTTGCCTTGTTACTGATCATTCACTGCCGGGCCTCCAGGTACATCGCACTGGCACCTACTGACCCACAAGCGTCAGCTGCCACCGATGGAGGACTACTCTGAGATGTAGACACCCGGTGACCCTGTATAGAGATTCCTGTATAGGTGGTTAAAGAGTAAAAACCAAAGGGGAACCTTAGATAACATCCTTATGAAGGAACCCAAAGTCAAACTGGCATATAAATCCATAACCGCTCTTGTAAGTGTCATAATATTTCCTTTATAGTTCGCTTTAATCTGCTGGGTCTGTGTAGGTCCAGAACACAACCTTCAAGAGGTAATGGAATATTACATGTTATTGCATCAACTGCATATCTTTTCTCTAATAGCCACCATTCACCAAGTGAATCCTCATCTTTCAGCACCACATGATTTGTACTTCTATCTTGACAGGACTCCTAAGAGAGCCATTAAGAGTCCTGATAACCCCACCCAAACACAGTGATTGGCAGTGAGAGTTCTAATGACTCCGCCCACACACAGTGATTGACAGTCTTTTGAAATATGGACAGCTTTCGATCACTGTGTGTGGGCCAGGTAATCGGGACCCTCTCTGTCAATCACTGGGTGTGGGCCGAGTAATCAGGACTCTTTCTGTCATTACTGTGTGTGGGTGGGGTAATTAGGACTCTCCCTGTCAATCATTGTGTGGGGGCGGAATAATCAGGACTCTTTCTGTCATTACTGTGTTTGGGAGGAGTAATTAGGACTCTCCCTGTCAATCATTGAGTGTGGGTGAAGTAATCAGGACTCTCACTTTCAATCACGGTGTGTGGGCGGAGTAATCAGGACTCTTCCTGTCAATCACTGTAAGTGGGTGGAGTAATCAGGACTCTCCCTGTCAATCATTATGTGTGGGTGGGGTAATCAGGACTCTGACTGTCAATCATTGTGTGGTGGTGGAGTACTAAGGTTCTGACTGTCAATTGGTATGTTTGGGTGGGGTAATCATGGACTCTTCCTGTCAATTATAGTTGGTGGGTGGGGTAATGAGGCCTCTCCCTGTCAATCACCGTGTGTGGGTGGAGTAATCAGGACTCTCACTGTCAATCATTGAGTGTGGGTGGAGTAATCAGGACTCTCCCTGTCAATCATTATGTGTGGTAATACACAGGGACCCCCAGTCATATATAATTAATAACAGCAGCTCTCCATCATATATAAAATTATAAAAAAGCCACCTTGCCATATAAAATTAACAACAGCCCCCCCTAGTCATATAAAATACATAAAAGCAGCCCCCCATAATATAGATACATAAAAGCCCATAGCACTGTGCAGTTATCAGTATATAATGTACAGTATATATAGCACTGCCCTGATATCACCCTATAATGTACAGTGTGTATAAATATATATTTGTCTAGCATTGCATAGATATCCGTATATAATGTACAATATATATATAGCTGCTCTGATGTACGTATGATGTATAGTATATATAACACTGCAGTAATATCAGTATATAATGTACAGTATATATACCACTGCTCTAATATCCATATACACTCACCGGTACACCATGCTAGTAATGGGTTGGACCCCCTTTTGCCTTCAGAACTGCCTCAATTCTTCGTGGCATAGATTCAACAAGGTGCTGGAAGCTCCTCAGAGATTTTGGTCCATATTGACATCCGGTCTTAAGACAATCGATGCCCCAGAATTTGAGTTGTTCCAAGTTACCCTTGTGCATCAATTTCATATGTTTAGTTAGCGTTGTCTCTTTGTTGGTCCTTACTGTACTGAGGTGTGATGACATCCTTCTCCTCAGTTCCTGTATTGTTTTGCCAACATACATTTTAGGACAATTACATTGTGCCACATAAATTACTCCTGTCGATTTACAGTTAATGTAATGTTTGATATCATACGTTCGTCTACCATCTGAGTCAGTAAAAACCCTCTTCTTTAGCATATGTTTACAGAAGGAACAGCCCCCACAGGGGTAGGAGCCTGTAGTACGAGGGGGTAGCCAGGTAGACCTCGGGATTCTAGAATCCGTATAGTGGCTGTGAACCAAAAGATCTTTTAGATTTTTTCCTCTTCAAAAGGTGATAGAGGGGTAGGTGGTAAGGACCGACTGTATGTCCTCATCCGCAGTCAGAAGGGGCCAGTATTTGTGAAGGATATTCGAAATCTGTTTGCTATATCCATCAAAGGTGCCAATGCACCTGATGGGCATCCGTGTCTCCTGATTTACCTCACATCTAAGAAGACTATTTCTCTCTGTGTGTTTAGCTCTTTGGTAGGCCCTATGTAGGGTCTTTTTTGGGTATCCTCTATATAGAAAGCGTGAATAGAGTTCACCACACTCCTTCTCGAAATCAACTTCCCCACACCATGACACCACCACCAGCAGCCTGAACGTTGATACAAGGCAGGATGGATCCATGCTTTCATGTTGTTGACGCAAGGCAGTATTATACTAGTTATATTATTGTACATAGGAACAGTATTATAGTAGTTATATTCTTGTACATGCGGCAGTATTATAGTAGTTATATTTTTGGACATAGCGGGGCAGTATTATAGTAGTTGTATTCTTGTACATGGGGCCAGTATTATAGTATTCATATTCTTGTACATAGAGGACATTATTATAGTAGTTATATTCTTGTACATAGGAGCCAGTATTATACTAGTTATATTCTTGTACATAGGAGGCAGTATTATACTAGTTATACTCTTGTACATAGGGGGCACTATTATGGTAGTTATATTCTTGTACATAGAGGACAGTATTATAGTAGTTATATTCTTGCACATGGGGCAGTATTATAGTAATTATATTCTTGTACATAGAAGACAGTATTATACTAGTTATATTATTGTACATAGGAACAGTATTATAGTAGTTATATTCTTGTACATAGGAGGGCAGTATTATAGTAGTTATATTCTTGTACATAGGAGGGCAGTATTATAGTAGTTATACTCTTGTACATAGTAGCAGTATTATAGTAGTTATATTCTTGTACATAGAGGACAGTATTATAGTAGCTATATTTTTGTACATGGGGGCAGTATTATAGTAGTTATATTCTTGTACGTAGGAGCAGTATTATAGTAGTTATATTCTTGTACATAGGGGCAGTATTATACTAGTTATGTTCTTGTACATAGGGGACAGTATTATAGTAGATATATTCTTGTACATAGGGGGCAGTATTATAGTAATTATATTCTTGTACATTGGGAGCAGTATTATAGTAGTTATATTCTTGTACATAGGGACAGTATTATAGTAGTAATATTCTTGTGTATATAGGTGATATGTTAGTAAAAATATTCTTGTGCACTAAGTAATCACATTGCTCCTTCAACAGAGAAGCTATGATATAGATATTCTTCAAAGAAGCTATGATATTCTTAGGTCTCTAGAGATGCAGCACAGGTCTCCATCTATATGATTTTTGCATTTAATAAGAATGTCACATCTGCATATATCTATGAAGGAAACAGTAAAATTACATTATAAAATCTGACTCCCACTCTAAATAATTAGGCTGTGATTGCATTTATTATTTCCATCCATACCATCCATGCACCTTCAATGTGGCTCCTCTGCTCATCTGATTAATTCAGAATTGATTAAGTGCCAAGAAATAAAAGTGATTGACTGATTAATTATAAATGGATGTTATGGAAATATTGTACACTGCTGAGATCAGTGATGGGGAAGTCTGTGAATTCCAAACCAAGGAAACAATCTATCATGTTGCTAAAATGAAGGCCCTTAGTATAGCCTAAAATCTATTAGAGTAGTCTCGATATCTATAAATGGTAAGGTTACTTAATCCTGCAATGTGCATTCACAGTCCATGGACAAATGTGGTGGTGTTTTCCAAAAAACCCAAATGAGTTTTTGTAGTCTCATAGAGCCCATTACAGTTCTTTACCCCTAAGCGATTGTACAGTTTTGGACATTAATATACTATATACAATGGGTGACTGGAGCTGTAGACTATATCCTTTATACAATAGGTGACTGGAGTTGTGGCCTATATACAGTGTATAATAGGTGACTGGAGTTGTGGCCTGTATACTGGGTATATTAGGTGACTGGAGGTATGGCCTATATACAATGTATAATAGGTGACTGGAGGTATGGCCTATATACAGTGTATAATAGGTGATTGGATCTGTGGCCTACATACTGCGTATAATAGGTGACTGGAGGTGTGGCCTATATACAGTGTATAATTGGTGACTGGAGGTGTGGCCTATATACAGTGTATAATTGGTGACTGGAGGTGTGGCCTATATACAGTGTATAATAGGTGACTGGAGGTGTGGCCTATATACTGTATATAATAGGTGACTGGAGGTATGGCCTATATACAGTGTATGACTGGAGGTGTGGCCTATATACTGTATATAATAGGTGACTGGAGGTGTGGCCTATATAGTATATATAATAGGTGACTGGAGGTGTGCCCTATATACTGTATGTAATGAGTGGCGGGGCATAGCACACACATGGTTACATACATACAATGCGCTGTGCACACAGTCATCACCTAGCACCAGCTAAAATTCCTGCCTTCTCTATAGATTTCTATACATCGCCATGGAGCGGCTCTGACCCCCATAGAGTTAAACAGAGGATTCATTTTGCACTTGAGAATTGTATAACCTCTGCTGAGATACATTAATTGGACAAGAAGAGTGTCAAGGTGCTCTGGAGGGATACAATAGTAACAATCATTATTCAGAGGGCTGCGCGCTGAAGGTCATTCCTGCCTCACTACAAAGAGCAGCGGCATCAGCGGCGCCTGTGGTTTAAGTTATTATTTAAGAGAACTATAATACAGGCACCTGGCATGTAATCGCTTTGTTCTTCAGCCTTCAAGTGCCTAACAGTAAAGGAAAGGTACACAGTTAGTGTCGGGGTCACCGTCTCTGTAATGTTTCATCAATATTAAATGATACCAAGGGTGAAAGGACCCTCTGAAACATGGCAGCAAGACACAGAGACCCCTGGTGTATCCAACCAACAAAGCCAGTCAGAGACCAGGCGGAGAATCATCCAACAGCTACTTACAGGGACAGTATTACAAGATGGCCGTCCATGTGCAAGTATCATAACAAATGGGACTTATCCAAAGCCCATACATAAAAAATCTACAGTGAAAATTTATTTCCCATGTCACTTTGGATTTTAATGTGAATTTCAATGGTTGACTATGACTACTAGTAGCTGCAGCAAAAACGCAGCAGAAAACTGCAGCAGAAGCCAGATGATTTCATTTGCCTGTGGCATAGCTAGAGTTTACCAGTCTAAAGTCTTCAGCCCACATGCTAGCTTCTCAATTTGCATAAGGACTCATTCACATACCCATCTGTGGGGATGTACACTCACTGGCCACTTTATTAGGTACACCATGCTAGTAACGGGTTGGACCCCCTTTTGCCTTCAGAACTGCCTCAATTCTTCGTGGCATAGATTCAACAAGGTGCTGGAAGCATTCCTCAGAGATTTTGGTCCAT
This sequence comes from Engystomops pustulosus, assembly GCA_019512145.1. Lineage (NCBI taxonomy): Eukaryota > Metazoa > Chordata > Amphibia > Anura > Leptodactylidae > Engystomops > Engystomops pustulosus. Next base: position 58,164,494 of record CM033642.1, read on the forward strand.
ATTGACATGATGGCATCACACAGTTGCCGCAGATTTGTCGGCTGCACATCCATGATGCGAATCTCCCGTTCCACCACATCCCAAAGATGCTCTATTGGATTGAGATCTGGTGACTGTGGAGGCCATTTGAGTACAGTGAACTCATTGTCATGTTCAAGAAACCAGTCTGAGATGATTCCAGCTTTATGACATGGCGCATTATCCTGCTGAAAGTAGCCATCAGATGTTGGGTACATTGTGGTCATAAAGGGATGGACATGGTAAGCAACAACACTCAGGTAGGCTGTGGCGTTGCAACGATGCTCAATTGGTACCAAGGGGCCCAAAGAGTGCCAAGAAAATATTCCCCACACCATGACACCAACACCAGCCTGAACCATTGATACAAGGCAGGATGGATCCATGCTTTCATGTTGTTGACGCCAAATTCTGACCCTACCATCCAAATGTCGCAGCAGAAATCGAGACTCATCAGACCAGGCAACGTTTTTCCAATCTTCTACTGTCCAATTTCGATGAGCTTGTGCAAATTGTAGCCTCAGTTTCCTGTTCTCAGCTGAAAGGAGTGGCACCCGGTGTGGTCTTCTGCTGCTGTAGCCCATCTGCCTCAAATTTCGACGTACTGTGCGTTCAGAGATGCTCTTCTGCCTACCTTGGTTGTAACGGGTGGCGATTTGAGGCACTGTTGCCTGTCTATCAGCTCGAACCAGTATGCCCATTCTCCTCTGACCTCTGGCATCAACAAGGCATTTCCGCTCACAGAACTGCCGCTCACTGGATGTTTTTTCTTTTTCGGACCATTTTCTAGAGATGGTTGTGCGTGAAAATCTGAAATACTCAGACCAGCCCTTCTGGCAAAAACAACCATGCCACGTTCAAAGGCACTCAAATCACCTTTCTTCCCCATACTGATGCTCGGTTTGAACTGCAGGAGATTGTCTTGACCATGTCTACATGCCTAAATGCACTGAGTTGCCGCCATGTCACTCCCGCGGTGCAGCGTTCGGGCCGTGCGTTCCCGGCAGCTTGCGTTGCGAGTGTGATGCGAGTTCATTGCATCACACTCGCTAGTGTAGAAGGGGCCTTACTCTATACCGGCTCTGTTGCTGTACACCGGTGGAACCCCGCGGCACGCTACTCAACACCAGTTGTTTTGCATGATGGACAAGTGTCTAACCGTATAAACTATAAAACTGATTATATGATACTATATAAATGTATATGCAGAGATCTATATATTTCACGAAGATTATCACACGGGATTTCATGTGCAATACAAGAGAGTCCGGCTTCAACCCAAAACCGGATCATTTTCAACTTCTCAGTAGAAGCAGCGAGCTCCAAGCCCGTCTAGGATCTGGATTACTGAAAGGTCAGCGAAGGCATCAAACAAACCGAGTCTGAACTGCGCTGTAGGAGGGTGATAATTGCTCCTATATTCAGTATATTAATCCTCTACCGGAGCCTTTCCCCAGCACAGACACATTAATGGCCTCAGCACATGCCGCCTCGTCAGGGTCCTTAAACATTTCTTTTTGGGATTTTGTATATCATCAGAAATAGTTGAGGGTCTCAAAAAAAGTTTAACAAAATGACTGGGTCCCAAGCCAAAAATAAAGCGAATCCTATAAAATTCACAACCCCCTCCTGTCATATAGACTTCATAAAAACCCCCACATAATAAATTTATAACAGCCTCCCCACTAATAATTAATTCAGCACAGCATCCCTATCATTTAAAATTCACAATATGACCCCCTTATCAGTTCTCATTCTAAAAATAATAAAATCAGTACTTGCCCAGCTGCTTCCTCTTCTCATCCTGCCGCTCCTCTTCTTCCCAGTATACACAGGCCTCTCTCTATGACCCATACGTGTGTGATGCCGCACATGATGATGACATCACGCACCGAGAGCAATTCTGGACTTAGCTCTCACAGACCCCTAAGTCCACTTGTAACAAACATAGATCAGTAGTAAATTTACAATATACCTCAATACAGTAGCACTGCAGTATATTGTATGAGCCATCAGACTCCCTATGGTTAAAGTATGCTACACCTCATTTTTAAATTTTTTCAGCTATTATATACTGACACTAAGAGGTACAATTTGTTATGCATAAAATAAGCCCTCATGCTCTGTACACTGAAAACATTGTAAAAAAGCACTGGTACGCCAACAATGGCACTATGCGAGAAACCACATTTGTTTCATGTACCAATAATTAACAAGCACCTTGGAAAACAGCCCGATCTACCAATCCCTATCCAATAGCCTCCATTGCTAGTCCTTAAGCCACCCTGTTGCCCATAGACTCATGTGGCTGTGGCTGGATACCACACAAGTATAGAACCCTGATGTCTATCTGTCTTTCTATCTACAGCACGTTTACATTTACGGCAATATAATCATGTCATCTGTTAATAATCCACAATAATAACTTAGCACACAGCATAGAGCCAGGCATGCATTAGTAGCATCCCATATTTTATGTAGTTAATCTCCATTATTTTAACCAACACAGCTTGACTACTTTATTGAATACATTTGCATAAAATATTGTGTGACAACAATTAGTGAAAATTAATCTCCTCAGCATTGCCTTCTGTGTAGCTATAACCTCAGCATTTCATTTCCTAGCAGAATAATGTTCAAGCCCTGTTGATGTCACATCAAAACTCTATTTAATTTCTGGCCAAATGGCATTCCTTGTTTGCTTAGTAAATCTCTTACTTTTGGAGCAATAAGGAAGCCCTGCTGTGATTTCAGACAAGTGAACAAGTAAAGAAGGGTCTTTGAGAAATTAACAGCCTTCTTATAGCTAATTAACAGCTCTCATCTTTCTTTCCACATGGCCGGGGCAGCTGCTTCACATTCACTATCCGCCATGGTATCCCATAAATTCAAATACAATATTGTGAACAACACCTGGTTTCTGCTGTACCTACCGTGATGAGACGATATTTCTTTCTGTCAGTAAATTAAAATTCTCTAGGGCTGACAAGGAGATTTTTTTCTTCACATTTAGGCTTTTTCCATTTTCCCCAGTGATAGAAATACAGTAGTTTACTTCCATTTGCGATTCTAAATATATCACATTGTTGCTTGCTTCACTGATGCACACACCTGCCTCCTGCTGTAAATGCTGTGTTCTCATTTTGAGAAAAAAACTTCCCTGGGGCTCTTCATTCAAGTATAGTCATGTAAGTATAGAGTAATTTCATAATCTCGAAAGAAAGATGCAACTTGTCAATTCATTTTAAGTTCAACCTTCAACCTGGTGAAATTCTCAATATGTTCTTTTATTGTTGATAGCTTGAACAGACAAATAAAAGGGTAGCAAGTCATTTGTAAAGATAGTATGTAACAGCATGTATCTTTCAAGTCACTTGTCTTCATGAAAAGTTCATAAAGTGAACGGAGTGCAAAGCACTTATCTTGGTTATTCATAACTCCTAATGATTTGGAGACCTGGTATTTTCTCCAACAATATGAGTAAAAATGAACGGGAACCTGAAAATTGTAGAACTGCAGTTGTCTGTAACCAATGTGTTTCCTGCTGTGAAACTACCTCCTTAAAGCCAGCCTTCCTAATCTAAATTAGGAATATGAAAATACATTTTCCAGGGAGGGAAAACTATTCCTTCAATTCCTCATTCAAAAAGACAACGTTTAGAAAGTCTTTTGGCATCACATTTGTTACCTTATATATCAGTGGTGGTGAATCTATGGCACGCAGAGCCCTCTCTATTGGCAAACGTGCCTCCACCAGGTCGGGTGGGAGCTCTGGTCAGGTTCTGCTGCATGCCACAAGCTTTAGTGATTTCCTGGGCCCCTGTGTGTGGGCAAAATGAGTTCAGCACAGAGAGTAGTACACTACCTTCTCTGCCACTACATACTGCAGCCTATAATTGTGTCTTCTGCAATGGGACACTGATGTTCTGTGGCTTTGTGTAGTGTTAGAGTAAGGACTGTATTACTCTCTGCGCTGCCATTGGTCATTGCTGGCCCATGTTAGTGGGGGCAGGGGTTGTCTAACCTGACAGTTCTGCAGGAGGGAGAGCAAGTATCTCCCATGCGAGAACTGGAGCATCCGCTCTTCTGTCTACAGCATAACAGACAGAAGCTCCAACACAGAAACTGCCCCCCTCCCCAATAGAAAATGTCAAACAGAACAGAGGGATGGGGGAGGAGGGGATCAGAGAAGATCTCTACTGACTATGTCTACTATAATGCAGTCCTCTTCCGCTGGTAAACATATAATTGGCCAGCAAAGCTGTATACACATATAATGGGGCACATTTACTTACCAGTGCCAACGCGATCCCCGCTGTGCGTTGTCCGGCGAGGATTCAGATCTTCCGCAATTCACATAGCTGGTGCGCCAGATTTCCTGCATCCGTTGCTTCCCCCACTGAGGTCCGCCAGAATTCACCTTCTTCCCGATGCATGTGAGTGCTGATCTTGCGACACAATTTAGTTTTTAAATTCCACGGTTTGTCTGAATCAGTCAGGTTGTCCAATGTCCACGCCCCCTATTTGTGCCGCATGTAAGCCGGCGCTGATGCGCCACAATCCGATCGCGCGCACCGAAAACCCCGGGCAATTCAGGGCAAAACGGTAAAAAGTCGGGAAACCCAATGAAAATGCGGCATTTGGACCAGAATCGCGTTTTTCCGCCGCGTTGCGCGAATGTTTCCGATTTGCGCCGATTTTCCCTGAATTGCCGCAGGATTATGGTGCACGCGATCGGATTGTGGTGTATCGGCGCCAGCATATGCGCTATGGAAATCGGGGGCGTGGCCGTAAGAAAACGGATTCGTAAAAACCTCTGTATTTTTTTTTTAAAAAGTTACGGTTGACAAGCGCTTACCTGCACCCAGGGTAGGACGGTGAACTTCAGTGAACTCCGACGGAATTCAGCGCAGCAGAGACACCTAGTGGACATTGGGCGCACTACCTTAGTGAATCGCCGGAAGACCTGAATCCTCCACAGAGAACGCGCCGCTGGATCGCGTAAATCTGCCCCATTGTGTTCTCTGAAGCTGTGTTCGCTATATTTATGTTTAGTATTCTGTATTTATTTTAAGAAGTTTTTTTATTGTTTGCGGTGGAACTGTGTTTGATATATGTCCATGTTTATGGTGTATGTGTATTGTAGGTTTATGCACCTGTATAAATCTGCAATATGCATATATTTAATATATGCATATGTATATAAATATATATGTGTAATATTATTTGCAGTATGGTTACAATATTAATGTATGGATGAAATATAAATAACCATATGGCAGTAATTACTGTATGAGGGTAATATTAATCTCTGTATGGCAGTAATATTCATTGTTTGGTGAAAAATATTAATACAGTGCACCATACAGTGATTATTACCACCATACAGTGATAAATATTACTGCAATACAGTCTTAAATATTTCTGCCACACAAAGATTAATATTATTTGGCTCTTGTATGGTGGTATCATGGGACTAAGTTTCCGTGTTGGCACTTTGTAATAGATCAGTGACTTTTGGGTTGCAGTTTGGGAACTCAGACACTAAAAAGTTCACCATCACTTTTATATATGGTATACATGATATATATATAGTGATACTAAAAGTATATATTTCCATTTTCCCAACCTGCCAACTTAGTGGCATTTCCCTTACCCAGAATCCTCTGAAGATAAATGCATGGGTATGTACACATATGCAAGCAATTTTCATGAGCAAAAACATCTTTTGTGGCCCTATCTGAAGTATATGAAGAATATATAGCAGAGTAATGGATTTCCATCATTGCCCAAAAACATTGAGCTCTTTAACATATAAAACCTTTAATATGTTGTTAACACCAGCCACAAGGTTATAATTAAAGATGAGCGGACCTGTTGAAGCCATCGGTGTTGGCCGTTTTGCGGTTGTTATCTCTTTAAATGCCACTGGCAAAGCTGCTTGCCCCGTTTCACTGCAGAAGTCGCATGCATGTTCTGGTCCTCTCATCACTAGTTTCCACTTGGATGTACTTGGCCACATTTTCCCGCTGTCTTCTGCATTGCTCTTTACAGCTATTAACACTCTGCTCCTGCTTTTGCCGGCAGGCTGCACTAGCTCTTTATGGTCTTAAGCACTTTCATCCAGCTCCCATCCTATTTTATGCACCTCTACGGTTATACTGTACAGGACAGCTGCCTAGACAAAACTTTTAATCACTGAACATAATTTATTAGACCTCCAAACAGTAGATTTGCTATTTATTCATGTTGCTTTTTCCTGCAATACAAGCAAGAGGAATTAGATTCCAAACTTTTAAAAAAGTGGATGCGGTAAGTAGCTTGGTTACTTCTGTAGTGACAGTAGCTAAATCTTTTAATTCCAGGGTGCTTTCAATAGTTCATCTACCTGTGCAATCTGTATTAGCAAATGAGTGCTTTCCTTTGTAGTAGGTAAAACACTTATTGTTACTGTATTTGTGACACTATGATAGACTGTGACTTTGTAACAGAAACCAAAAATTCTGTCTGGCAGCTAAGGTCCATAACTAAAATGGGTTTGAAACAAGTACCACCTGGATCAACAGCTGTCCCTGTACCAGTGTGTGCAAAGAAGACTGTCAATCACTGTGCATGGCTGAGGTACACAGGATTTTCATCACTAGTACCACTAGGATCAAAAAAGTTGCCTCTAGCTACTATCACTCCTTCCATGAATTTCACTGGATGAGAGAATTGTTCAAAAGGTAGAATTGCATCCTTATTTGGAAGATGAGCAAGGATCATCTGCCTAATTTCAGCTCCCCCGGTATATCAATATATGTATCCTCATAAGAGAGGGACTTGTGAAGCTTTGCATGGAGGTGAATTTGGAAGCTGTGAAACCAGGAGAATATCTGTCATAAGTGATGATAAGTTATCATTGCATATAAAAATTAATAATGCATTTACATTATCAAACATATTTTGATTATTTGAGTAGCAAAACAAATACTGTATGTGAATATATATATATATTTGTATAAGTTAAAATGGAAAAGCAACATTTACTACAACATTTCTTTATTTTAATATATATACTTTGTTACATTAGGAAGCATGTTCATCTAAAGAGCTGCTCTGTTTATATGGTCTATTCTCTGAATTTTACCTGGTAGATAAAATGACTTTGATAATTGTATGAAAATTGCAAGTAAGTACAATTTCTGCAGCTTATTATTCTGTCCTACACAATTGTGAAATGGTGCTTGAAAGAAATTAGTGTCGTCCTCCTGAAGTTTTCTCATCAGGTACATTAGACATTCAGTTAACCATTATATGAGTACGGTTTAAAATATCTGAGAGCATTTTTACAATGATAGTTGCTTGCAATATGCAGTGGACTATTTTGAAGTATTTGCGGAACAAAATGTTTTTTTTTCAAAGCTTATCAATTAATATATGTTCCATCCTCATATAACACTTTTGACAAGACGACCATGAGTCTAGACAACACAAAACTCCATTTTTTTATAATTCAATAGCAGTTAGATGGTAATATAAGTGATCTATTGTATGTGAATATTGCACACACTTTAGATTAACCATTAAAATTAAATATAAACTAGGAATGTGGTATGTATTCTTATGAATTGATAATATTCATGCACAGCACAATGCATAGTTACTTTTTTCATACTGCTCTTAAAGGACCCGAATCAAGAAGCTGTATACACTCTTTATAAGAAGTCAGTTTTATATCTTATATAAGATGGGGAAAAAAATTATATTAAAAAAAAATCAATTATTACACTGAGGTTCCGGTGTCAAATGTTAAGGTCCTGCATGGTCTGCTGTTGTTTTGACCCAAATGTGGACATAATTTCAAAGGCAGAGAAAGATACTTCATACAACCGCCAATGCTTAGGCGCAACTTAATACCTCAAAATTTCAACTACCAAGGCTTAGAATGACCTGAATCGGCAGTGACACTTTAAACAATTTATGAATCTTTGAGACCACAGAGTGGAGTCCGAGATTCGTCATTTAGCCGTGGCCTTTAAGTTGGTGCAGAAGTGCAAACAACCTTAAATACAAGACCAGTTGCATAGGTAAGATAGAGATTCAAAGAAATTGCAAAATAGAAAAAAGAAAAAGTAAATGGTGCTCACCCCATATGATGCTTGTCCTTCTTAGGCGTTGCCGTACCGTTAACTTTTTCTCTCTTTTTTTCTTTTTTTGCTTGTCTACTTTGATGTCATTTTTAACTTTCATGGACTAAAATAAACTTTTTCTTTTTATACCCATAAGTCCTCATCTTTTGCCAGTGCAGATTTTATATCTTTTCGTCTTCAATTCAAAGAAATCAATAAACTTATTGTTTTCAATTGAGTTGATCACAGATATGCTGATTTTAGTGGCCCTTCCTTCTTTAAGTGGGGTCCCGGGCTTCAGAACCATCTGTCAGGTTCGTCTTTTTTACATGACCTCAGGTATTCTAATTGTTCACATAGGTTGCTATGTAAGCTCAAAGAAATCACATCAAAATTGGACTATGATATAAAAATCTTCCTCAGCAGGAAGTGATAGCGACCAAAAGAGGAAGTAGTTCTTTTCTTTATTGCAGAAACATAACATTATATTAAAACTTCTTTGGGGAGGGGACTCCACAATAAGTAAGGAGTGACCACATAGATGATTGGTTGTCTCATCAAAACATGAACCACTGCATGGTTAGGGACACATATGGCTGTGATAGTTCCGATCATGCTCAGTGGATCTGTGAAGTTGGTAGTAGAACTTCTCTGTAATTTCCATGAACATGCTGTGTACAAGACATCTATTCCAGGAAGTGTACTGCCAGTATAAGACACATACTTGGGGTAGATCCATGGGTACCATCTTAGTTCCAGCATTCAGCAAGCATGAAAATAAAAGCATTTTTAATAATCATTCACATATACTTCACACAGCCGAAGGTGAGAAGATTAACTTAATTACCTATATTGTGTACCTTTCTAATAGGGCAATTAATAGAAAACATTACAGTAATGCCATTTAAATAATTTTTACTTTTAACACAAAATGTATGACTTTTGGTTAAGTGCTAAAGACTTGAATAGGCCATGCAGAATTGCTTTCTGAAATATTAAATATTGTTAATTTGTTAGAAATAAATATTTTTACTAACATTATTTTGTAACTTGATTTATTTTTGCTAAAGGGAATTCACTATTTTTTTTTTTTCATCTTTATGTAGAGATTTGCTCTGGTGTCTGCTTTGCAAGATAACATTAATAGTTTTCACCATAAATTGGTTATGATCAGTATTTCCTATACTTGCATAAAAGAAATCATATGGAAATATGTAAGGTTAAAGTATAGGAAATTAAAAGCATCCTTGTGAGCTTGACTAGTAAAACAATGAAACGAGTGAATGAAATGAACAAATCAATGTTGCTGTTTTAAAGAACATTGATTCAGCTAAGGGAATTGTGGAAAACTGCCAAAAATTGGAAAACAACACAGGCCCGGCTGATCTCTCCTGACTGGAGCCTGGAGGGAAATATATTTCAGCTTTGGGACTTTGATGGTTTCGCATCCTAGCAATATTAATAAAGACTGAAGTGACTTGTGAGATAAAATGATTTCATTACTATGATGTTCATTTGTAGTATTTATCAATTTTAAATGTGCTTGAAGATGGTGAGGCATATCTCAAAATGCACACCATCCTACCACTAAAGAAGTTTTATAAAGGATCACAATGAAATTCAACATCTACGTAAATGTTTGTCTAGGTTTGTTATATTTTCAAAAGATATCAAATCTGTGAGTAGTGTTCAGTGGGCCTTTTCGGATCATCTTCCCACCAGTGATTCCAGCGATTGGTGCCAGCAAAGTTGCAGGTACCATTTAAATCAATGTGTAGAACATAGAATGGCGAACAAGGGAAGACCAAAAAGAGCGCTCATAGAGTAGTATTATTGTCAAAATTGTTGGTAGTATATCGAGGAGGAGTTGAAGCGAGGCTCACCAGATCCAGTTGTGCTAAATTAGGCACAACACTAAATAAGGGTGGTTTGGAATTGGTGTCTGTGCCTCCAGGTGCTGCCTGCGGACAGGAATCGTCATAACTCTGTTGCCACACCGGTCAGGAAAGACATTTGGTAGGAGAAGGGGATTTATGTCACAGCTTGCACACTCAGGTATTCACGAACACAGAAAGTGGATGGTAAAAGAATATTTTATTTGTTATCTCTAAAACACAATGCGTTTCAGAGTCTAGAATGACTCCTTTAGCAAGTGGTATGAGACTGCAGCGCAGGTTAAGGGTTAATGGCCCGGAGCTGTGTTCCATCTTCCCGAATACCTGAGTGCACCAGCTGTGACATAAATCCACTTTACCTACCATTTAAATCAATGTAGCACTAACATGCCGGTTATCATCCTCGAAGTAACAACCCTCTCCAAAATGGCTGTATGCACTCCAATGATTTAATTGCCACTGGCGACTCAGAGGCATACAAAGCGTTAGCACCCACGATCAGTGTCAGAAGCAGTCAGGGTCATTTCGGTACCCAAACAAAAACCTGAATAGATTTTTACATTTAAATGGGTCTACTCACTTTATGTGAGATTTTTAACCATAAAATAGTTTTCCTTAGTTCATCAATATTTATGACATATGAAGCAACATAGATCTGTTTGTTTGGAAGCTCATCTATACCTTTTACAACTTCTGTCCACAAAAGGCATCTACAGGAGGAGGATATTGAAGCCTATGACTAGACTATGAAAATGGAGAAACTAATAAGCCTCATACTTTTATCCTTGAATGATGAATCTCCTTTTGTTCTTCATAGAATATGCAGTGGACCTTAGGGGATTCATAGATGAACCTGGCTCTCTACTGATTTATACAGTAAATATAGAAATATTAGTAAAAAATAATTGCAACTTGAAAAGGGAATTATGCACTTTGGCTCACTCAATTTGTATAAACTCTCAGCATAGCAGTAAGCAACTAAAAACATAAATTTGAATAGATATGCATTAAAAATAATAGTAGCACACCTGGAACATACCTGCAGACAGACGTATCTGTACAAAATATTGGTACAAGTATCAAAAACAAATGTGTGAGGGATAATACACAAAGTACCATGCCCTGTAGTATAGAATTTTTTTTGTCATAGTAAAAAATATACTTTATATGACAACCTAGAGATATGTCACCACGGTGGCATATGACCAATAGGTAAACAAAAGTTATAGTTTTACCAGTCGCAATGTGTAGTAACAGAGTGGCTGACAATCATGGCATTAGTGTAGATTAATGTCCTTGGTGTTCGGTACATGAGGGGCGAGGAGCTCACCGGATACAAACAATTCTACAGGATGTACGTTGCAAGGCAATTTGTAAGGATATGATCGACACCTAACACTCACCCTAGCCCCCCAGGATACATCTCTGCCCTTACAAGGACAGTACCACAACTTCTGCCCTGCACTAAACACCCCGCAGCCCCCTTCCTGACGCGTTTCTTCCTTGGCTGGATTTATCAGAGGGACAGCGATGGAAATGCTTGAATAAGATTTATAGGCGCTCCTAAGTTGCATGTAGAGCCTTTGGGGTGTACAAATGGGTTGACCCGGGTGCAGGGTCACCCGCCGGGTATCCGGTGAGGAAGCCCAGCTACTGATCCCGATGTGGTCCTATAGAGTTCATTAGAGAGTTGATGACTTCCCTACAGCTTTAAAACTTCTATTTGCATATGCCCTATTCAGGAAGGACATATTTATAAACGCCTTGACATTGTCCAACTTCAAATGACTATATCTCATATACCCTGGCACCTACAAACATAACCTGGGCATTGTATTAAACTCTTTAATATGATATAAGGATTGTGTATGGATTCTTAATAGAACTGGACATATGAACTCTCAAAGTTGCAGTAAAAAATAGATTTATATATACAGCTATCTATTTGAGAGGTTTCTGACTGTAACTTTGTGGATATCTCAGTTTCTGTGAAACATCAAAACACAATCTTGACATTAAATTAAAGGTGAGAGTCCTGTTTAATATGACATAAGTATTGTGTTTTTAGGTGCAGGGTTCAGAAAATACATGTGTTTCAAGTGTGGCCCTTTCCAGCGGAGCTACAGGCAGAATATAGAAGGAGCTGCAGGAAAGACTAAGGACCACATTTATCACTTGTTTTTTCTGTTGTTTTTGCGCCTTTTCGTTTAGGCGCACCGTTTTTGCGCCATTTTTGCGATTAAACGTCAAATTAGCCGCGCAGCTAAAATAACCACCTTTCCCTCATCTATCGTTCAATTCCAGTTGTTTTGCTGCGCCTAATGATATTCATCACGGGCGACTTTTGCATTTAGGCGCAAAAACGGGCGCAAAAACACTCCAGCCCGAAGGTGGCGTTATCTGAGAAGAAAGGACTGAGCCCCTTTGCAGAACAGCTCATTTCAAGCTCAGCCAGACACTGGAACAGATAATAGATACATTAGATACATTACAGACAGGAGCTGCAGACTCTATTTACAGTTCATCACCTTCTATTTACAAAACAATCTGCAAAACCTGAGCTCAAAGCAAGAGCAAGAGAAGTTTGCAGATACTACAAACAAGTGTCCCCCATGTAATTCTGCACAGTGTCTGAGGGGGATACTGTGCAGAATTACAGGGGTGCAGCAGGAGACCAGCATTGGGGGATCCCCTCCAGGAGAAGCCACTGCTGAGGAGGTCAGTGGGTGCTGGGTGTCACACACCTGGGTGCTGCTGTGAGTGTTATCTCCATTCTGGGATGTGGGAGAAGCAGAGAGGAGCTTGTAGCAGGATCACATGTAAGTGCCCGAATCTAACATTGCGCCTAAACTGCGCCTAAACTGTGTTAAAGTAAAGTGATTAATAAGAGGCAGAAAATATACTTATCACAGATGGTTGTAGCTTGTGATAATTCTGGCAAAACAGTGCGCCCGAATTTAGGCGCAACTACTACACTTAGGCGCACAAAAGTGATAAATGTGGCCCTAAGTTTACACTTTGCAGATGCACATGCAGCCTCTGCATCTATTGCTAAACCTGGGAATGGGGGATGGAATGATGCTGTACATATTTATAACATATTTTAGTGAACATTTATTCAGTGTTACTGCTTATTACAAAAACCTTTAATCAAGAAATTACAAAAAAGCTTATTGTTTCAAATTTATAGTCAGCTAATTTTATAAAGAAAAAAATGTAATTAATACAACTGCCCTATGAAATTAAAGTCTTACATGTCATGAAAAAAAACAAATTAAAAATTGTTATGATATATAAAGCTTTTCCAAAGATATCGTAATTTAAGACAGTGCATAACAGACCTTCAAAATTTGACCTGGATATTCAGGCATCAATGAGGCAAAACGGCAAATTTAAGAATGTTTTTGTCCTCCATAAATCTCCAGTGCTGGAGCCTAATTTGCATAAAAATAGAAATGATTTTTATAAGGGATTGAGTGTTCTGAAGATCTATATAGGTATACCGAATATGTCTATTCTTACATCTACAAGGCAGAGGTTGGGGTTTATGGAAGACAAAAACCTTACAGATTTCCTGTCCCAATATTTCAGATGATATCACAGCCGATGGTAAAACTGATGCAAAGATGCTAAAGTGAGAATGAACAACTAAAAGCAACTGATATATTTGTATCACACTGCAATAACACTGCACGAGCCCTTAGTTAAACCTTGTCATACAGACCATATTTAACAGAAGTATTAAGAGGGCACAGTATAGAGCAGTGGTGGAGAACCTATGGCATGGGTGCCAGAGGTGGCTGTCAGAGACCTTTCTGTGGGCACCCGGGCCATCGCCCCAGCACACAAGACAGGACAGGAAGAATCTTCCTGCAGTTCCAAGCAACCTAAAAGATGCGGCTTTCAGTCATATTTTGATACTTACTTTGCTACTTGGGACTGTAGGAATAGGGAGAATGAATAGACCGGTCCGAAATATCTTTGGAGGACCTCCTGCTGGCCCCTACAGGTCTACAGAGGGAACCTTGGAATAAGTTTAAATTATGCAAATTTTCCATCTTTCTACTGTGTTGCTGTCCTCAGGAGGCCAATATGATTGTTGAAGAACAGGGAGTAGTAAGTTACTGCTTTAATTTTTGGTTGGCACCCCGCAATAAATAAGGAGGATATCTTTTTGGGCACTCGGCTGCTAAAAGGTTCACCATCACTGGTATAGAGTAAATAAAACATAGGCATCCAAGAATAAAGTAAATACAGACCACAGCAGGGAGGGAGCTATGCAAACTCCCTTTTGGTATGAGTTGCTTTGTAGTTATCTGTTAGCAGCAGATTATTCAGATCATTCTCCAGTAGTGGAACAGTAAAAGAACTTCATTTATGAACATAACTCACAGAATTTCTCAGCATACAGTATAACATGTCTGTACTGCTATCAGTCCATCTGCAGCAAGCATGGAAAGATGTCTGTGCTGTCTCTTCCTGTCTCAGAGAGTTTTTTTTTTTTATTTCTTTGACAGCCTAACTTAATTAATATTGACAATATCCCTAGACAAAGGCTCATACATGTAATACATACAAAAGTAGTTGTTGCATACAGTATTATTATTCCAACACCCCCACTCAACAATTACTTATCCAGTCAGTCCCATCATGTTCCTGAAATCTTCAAACTTGGTTCTTGGCAATGGCTTTGTCATGGCATCCGCTATCTTGTCAGTTTCGCAGTAGACAAAGTCAATGATACCTTGTTCCACTAAATCAAGCAGGTCTTACATCAATGTGCTTGGTCCTGGCATTGATCCTTTCACTGCTGGCAAGTTTAATACATCCTTGGTTGTCTTCATAAATGGTAAAAGGTTGAGTTGGAGTTTCACCAAGATCCTCTAATAGTTGGTTCAACCAAATTACTTCTTGACTGGCATGAGCTGCCGAAATGTATTCTGCCTCTGTAGATGATAAAGCAACCGACACCTGCTTTCTGCTTGACCAAGAAATTGGACTTTCTCCCAATTTGAACAAGTAACCACTTGTTGACTTTCGATCACTTAAGTCTCCAGCCCAGTCTGCGTCCACGTAGGCTGTGAGCTTTAGATCACCGTTTGCAGATATCCTTAGATTCATGTCTTGAGTCTGCTTTAGATATTGGAGGACTCTTTTAACAGCATTACTTACACGTCTGCATAAAATGCCCATTGTCGCTGTAATATCAGGACGAGTAGTAGTGGCTATGTACAGCAGTTCCCCCACTACTTTTCTGTAGCTCCCATTGTTAAGTAGTAAGTCATCTTCTCCTTCCAACTCTAGGTAAGATGGATCCATTGGTCTTGAAACGCCTTTGGCTTCTGACATCCCAAACTGGTTGAGAACTGAGACAATTTTGGATTTCTGGTTGAGAAGGAAACTTCCTTCATCTTCTCTCGGAATCTGGATTCCTAGATAATGTGACACATTTCCAAGATCCTTTGTTTCAAAATGTTGGTTCAAAATTGTTCCTACCTTTGTAATTTCAGCTTCTTCTTGATGAGCTATGATAACATCATCAACATACAGAAGAACATACATCCACTTATTTGCTATACATTTTGTGTATAAACACGGATCAGCTTGACTTCTTGTAAACCCTTCTTTAAGTAGAACATCATTCAGTTTAGTGTTCCACGCTCTTGCCGATTGTTTTAGGCCATAAAGAGATTTTTGCAGTTTACACACAAGGTGTTCTTCTCCTTTCTTAATATAACCTTCTGGTTGAGACATATAAACCTCTTCTTCTATGTCACCATTTAGAAAAGCCGTCTTAATGTCCAAATGTCTTACTTTCATGTTTTGCACAGCTGTTACAGACATTAACACTCTAAATGTTGTTTGTTTTGCAACTGGAGAAAATGTAGCATCATAATCTTCTCCATACTTCTGTAAGTAACCTTTTGCAACTAATCTTGCCTTAAATCTATGCACTCTACCATCAGAGTCATACTTGGTTTTGAAAACCCACTTAAATCCAATTGCTTTCTTACCCTGTGGTAGTTTGGTAATCTTCCATGTCTGAAGATGTTGAAGGGATTCCATCTCTTCATCTGCAGCTTTAATCCATTTCTGCTTTTCATGGAGTGGCAGTTGTTGCATCTCATCCCATGACTGAGGCTCTGATTCACAAAGTGTCTTCACTATGTAGGACAGGCGTATAGCTGGAATACCTTTGTTTGATCTGTTGGATCTCCTGACTGAAGGTTCAGCTGGTATTACAGTCTCTTCTTCAGTAGTCTGAGAGCCAATCCACACTTCAGTGTCTTCTTCATTGTTTCCTTGAATTTGTGACTGTTGCTCAAGTGGAATTATTGGAGTAACTTCATGAAATTTGAGTGATACAGAGTTCTCATCTATCACTATATCTCTGCTGATTGTCACCTTGTTGGTCTCTGGGTGCAGGATTCTGTATCCTTTTTGAGTTTCACTGCAGCCTACCAGGATTCCTTCCTTGGCATGAGCTTCCCACTTTGTACGCTTTTCCTTAGGAACATGCACAAATGCTTTACTTCCAAATATTCTTATGTGCTTTAGTTCTGGCTTCCTATTATTCCATAGCTCATATGGAGTTTTCTTTGTAGCTTTCCCTGGTAATCTGTTTTGCAGATAGCAAGCAGTCATTTTTGCTTCTCCACAATATGTTGTTGGTAGCTCAGCATCAAACAGCATACTTCTTCCACTTTCACAAAGAGTTTGGTTCTTTCTCTCTGCTATACCATTCTGTTCTGGGTGGTATGGTATGGTGGTCTGGAACACAATTCCATTTCTTTTTAATATAGCTTGTGTCTTACCACTTGTGTATTCAGTTCCATTGTCAGCTCGTAGTATCTTTGGCATTCTTCCAAATTTGTTGGATACTTCAGCTATGTACTCTTTGAGTTTCTCTGCAACTTCATCTTTGCTGTGAAGCAAATAGACAATTGTATATCTTGACTAATCATCAATAAATGTCAGAAAATATCTCTTCTTTCCAGGTGTTTGAGTACTCATTGGGCCACACACATCTGTATGAATCAAGTCCAGTGGCTGTGCTGATGTAATGGTGCTGTGTTTAGGAAATGATTTCTTTGTCATTTTACCTTTAAGACAACTAGTACATTTCATCTTTTGACTGCATTGGTCAATTGTAACGCCCTTAGCAAGTTCTTCCTGAACTAGCTTTCTTATTGCTTCTGGGTCTCTGTGCCCAAGACGCCTATGCCACACATGGATGCAATTCTCATGTTGTTCTTGTCTGACAGTATAAACAGCCTCTTGGTGTTGTAACTGGTACAGTTCATCTTTGATTTTTCCTTCTGCAGGAGTATGACCCTCTCTTGTGATGATGCAGATGTCATCCTTAAAAGTAACTACATTCCCTTCTCTTTCTTCACTGATAACAAGTTGCTTTCAAGACTTGGAACATAAAGAACATCCTTTACTTGGATCTTTCTGGTTTCTGTTGGAGAGACTTGGCAGTGGAGGTAGCCATCTCCTATTCCTTCTGAAGTTATATACTGACCATTGGCTAAGATTACTTTTTCTGATCTGCTTTGGTTTAGCTTAGAAAAGAAACTTCTGTTATTTGTCATATGACTTGTAGCACCAGAGTCTATACACCATACATGCCTCGCTGATCTGCCTGTACTTGTATTAAATGCTGATTCAACACACACAGTGTCCTTTTCTTCTTTAATAGCACTTCTGGCCTTCTGATTATTCCCTTTTCCTTTAAGCTGATTCATTTTTGCTTTCCAGACTCTGCAGTTTGCCTTTAAGTGACCGGGTTTCTTGCATACAAAACATTCACGTGTTTCCTTTACATGACTCTTATGTGTTGTATAGTCCTGCGTCTGTAATGCAGATTCTGCGGTGGGCACATCTCTGCTGCTTGCACTCTCTGTTTTTCTCTTGTACTCATCCACAAGTTTACCTTTAACATACTCTAATGTGAGCTCATCATCTGGCCGTGCATCCAGTGCGGTGACAAGCGTGTCATAGCTTTCTGGAAGACCGCTGAGTAACAGTGCAGCAACATGGAAGTCTTTTATGTCTTCTCCTATACCGCGCAGACGCTCCACTATTTCTAGGGTGTCTCTGATGTAGTCCTGCATATTCTGGCCCTTGCTTAACTTAGACTGATACAGTTTCCTCATTAGATAAAGCTTATTGCTGAGATTTGTTCTTTCATGCACTTTCTGTAGCTCCTCCCACATGTAGGATTGTGTATGGATTCTTAATAGAACTGGACATATGAACTCTCAAAGTTGCAGTAAAAAATAGATTTTTATATACAGCTTTCTATTTGAGAGGTTTCTGACTGTAACTTTGTGGATATCTCAGTTTCTGTGAAACATCAAAACACAATCTTGACATTAAATTAAAGGTGAGAGTCCTGTATAATATGACATAAGTATTGTGTTTTTAGGTGCAGGGTTCAGAAGATACATGTGTTTCAAGTGTGGCCCTTTCCAGCGGAGCTACAGGCAGAATATAGAGGGAGCTGCAGGAAAGACTAAGTTTACACTTTGCAGATGCACATGCAGCCTCTGCATCTATTGCTGAACCTGGGAATGGGGGTTGGAATGATGCTGTACATATTTATACCATATTTTAGTAAACATTTATTCAGTGTTACTGCTTATTACAAAAACCTTTAAATCAGGAAATTACAAAAAAAGCTTATTGTTTCAAATTTATAGTCAGCTAATTTTATAAAGAAAAAAATGTAATTAATACAACTGCCCTATGAGATTAAAGTCTTACATGTCATGAAAAAAACAAATTAAAAATTGTTATCATATATAAAGCTTTTCCAAAGAAATCGTAATTTAAGAAAGTGCATAACAGAACTTCAAAATTTGACCTGGATATTCAGGCATCAATGAGGCAAAATTGCAAATTTAATAAAAAGCCTAATTTGCATAAAAATAGAAATGATTTTAATAAGGGATTGAGTGTTCTGAAGATCTATATAGGTATACCTAACATGTCTATTCTTACATCTACAAGGCAGAGGTTGGGGTTTATGGAAGACAAAAACCTTACAGATTTCCTGTCCCAATATTTCAGATGATATCACAGCCGATGGTAAAACTGATGCAAAGATGCTAAAGTGAGAATGAACAACTAAAAGCAACTGATATATTTGTATCACACTGCAATAGTTAAACCTTGTCATACAGACCATATTTAATAGAAGTATTAAGAGGGCACAGTATAGAGCAGTGGTGGCGAACCTATGGCATGGGTGCCAGAGGTGGCTCTCAGAGACCTTTCTGTGGGCACCCGGGCCATCGCCCCAGCACACAAGACAGGACAGGAAGAATCTTCCTGCAGTTCCAAGCAACCTAAAAGATGCGGCTTTCAGTCATATTTTGATACTTACTTTGCTACTTGGGACTGTAGGAATAGGGAGAATGAATAGACCGGTCCGAAATATCTTTGGAGGACCTCCTGCTGGCACCTACAGGTCTACAGAGGGAACCTTGGAATAAGCTAAAATTATGCAAATTGTCCATCTTTCTACTGTGTTGCTGTCCTCAGGAGGCCAATATAATTGTTGAAGAACAGGGAGCAGTAAGTTACTGCTTTAATTTTTGGTTGGCACCCTATAATAAATAAGGAGGCTATCTTTTTGGGCACTCGGCCGCTAAAAGGTTCACCATCACTGGTATAGAGTAAATAAAACATAGGCATCCAAGAATAAAGTAAATACAGACCACAGCAGGGAGGGAGCTATGCAAACTCCCTTTTGGTATGGCTTGCTTTGTAGTTATCATTCTAACAGCATTTTTTTTTTTTGATGTTGGTATTGGTAAGTTGGATACCTTGTTATTGGGATTCTGTCCCACCTATTTCTCATTTTGTGTTTTCATGATTAATACGTCATAGAGGTTCATGAGGGAGGGGTGTGGAGGTCTGTTTTGAAAGTAGACATAATGGGGAGAATTTATCATTGTAGTAACATTAGTCTTCAGAGGACTCACCATTGTTTCAACCGCTAATTTGTGTAAAAATGTGTTGTTTTTTGTGATGTTTGCTAAACTACTCTACTTTTCACTTTAGCATACTTACTCTAGCTTTATCTGAATCCAGATGTGGTTGACAGATTTGTGACGTGCAACATTTCAAAGATTCACAAATTTAGGCACAAATTCACTTCAGTCTCCTCCTGCCATAGGAAATACTAAGGAATTAGTTATGCAACATTTCTTCGAAAAGTCTCAAATCCAAATTAAGCTGTGCCTATATGTTAAATCTTACATACAAAAAGCTCCTAAGCCAGTCTAAAAACCTGGCGTAAGAAGCCTGTCTTCCCCATTATGTGGCAATTGTAATCCACTTTATGGAGTTTTTGCTTTTATCTTGATTAACACCATGAGCTTGATGAAGCTATATCTTTAATCAACTCTTTTATCTGTCATGCAGCACTATGGAGGACATTTATCACATGCCTTTACTTTTGATGTATCTGCTGGCTGTGCCGGTTGTGCTGGCGGGGCCTAGCCATTCAGGCTTGAACAGTTGCAGACAACAGCGAGAGTGAAGGTTCCTGACTTACTTGATATATCTGTAATAAGTAGGTTGAATTAAAATGTAGAGTAGGCTGGCAAATGTCACAAAAATTTGTAAACAAACTTATGACAACCATGGGAGCCAAGATGAAGTGAAATATATTGCTTTTAAATACTTTTAAATATTCTTAGATCTAAAGAGAATGACACCAAGTAAACAATACAATTAAAGAGTAACTATAAAGTTTTTTTTTCCCCCAAATCAATAGCTCTTAGGATGCAAAACAACTTTGTCTATTGTAATTGTTACCTCCATACAGCAGTTTCTTTGCTACATATCTCAGATTATATCAGTGATGCAGTGGCTGCTTCCTCTCCATGTGTGCCCATAAGCCATGGAGTCTGTAGAATAAACAAACTCTACAAACTCTATGGACTCTATGGAGGGGAGGAGCTGCTTTTCTCTGCTCAAAGGGGAGGAGGTCATGTGACACAGCTCTCTTTGTGTATTTACTAGTGCTGGATGTGTTCATGACTATGGATACAGATATGTCCTGCACAGAATAGTGAGGTATAAGACTTTCCCATTCCCTATCAGACCCTCCATCCCAGTCTGTGAGTCTACAGAACTTTGTCTCTCTCTGAACCTCCTGCTGAAGCCCTTCCACCACTTTGTCATTGGCAGTATCTGCTCTGTGCAGAAAAGCTATTAACCTTTAGAGCTCACACAGCACAACCTATAGACTTCATGTAACTGTTTTACTTATGATTTCGTCCACTTATAACATGTTCCCTGCTCCTCCATGTGATGGAAGCTGCCAGGCTAGTCACCATATAGATCCTGTATGTGCACTGTGCAGTGTTCTGTGGATTTACTTATGGGAAACTAAATTGATTTCATGCTAAACTACTTTGAAATAGAACACACAGCATAATGGGATCAGTGGGCAAACTAACTGGCCTTAGCTTAAGGGCATTGACAGACAGACATTAATCTCCACCCACTTCCCCTCTGGTGAGAAAGAATTTTGTCGAACACTTTCTGAACAGAAAATGGCATAACTTTGGAAAGAGAAGGGTGAACAGCACAAAGTAGGCATTCTTCTGTTGTTTTTAAAGGGGGAATCACACTTTACAGTTATTTTTAAATAATTACTCATGGATTTGGCACTTTTCTGAGCAGATCCAAAGTTTGGATTTTGGACTCTTCTCACTCTCTATTTGTATTGGGAGGAATATATTAATACTGGGATTTTGCATGCCAGTTTTAATATTCTCCTTTACATCGCATAGCATGCTGAATCTACTTTTTCTGGCTTCATAGTAGATCCAGAAGCCTTCTCCACCAAGTCGGACATGTTTAGACTTTTCTGATCTAGCTAAGTCTGATCTAACTAAAATTTCTGCTATAGACTTCGACAGTTTTCTTTTGGTCACTATTGTAAATATGGTGGGCCGGGGCACTCATGACCCAGACCCTCCTCCCCACCCCTCCCCAATATTCCCCTCTCCAACTGCCAAACCCAAAGTGGTGTGCAAAATGCATAAGCTCAAAAATTCGTGGAGATAGGGCCAAATAACTGGCGGCGAAGGCATATTAATAGCATTGTGTTTTTTTTTTCTGTATGAGAAAAACATTGTACTTATTTATATACAGCACAAATAAACAGCAAATTCTTACACACCCTAGATAACTAAACAAAACAAGCTTATATAGAAGTAAATAAGATTTAAAGACAGGCACCAACTTAAATTGAGTTTTTCCTTTCTTTATAAAGTACAATCTATTCTTAGACTTGAAATCTTTTTTCATGTTTGTGAAGTATTGGGGTCATTGTGTAAGTGCTTTCCAAAATAATAGCTTTACATCTTTAGGTTATTAAAACCTTTTGGGTCAGTGAATTATAAGATGGATCAATCACACTATACTTTTGACTGGTCATGCTACTGGAAATGGAAAGAATAGGCTCATGGTACAGATACTTTCAGTATCAATAGGTTACAACTAGTGGAATAATCAATTATTAGTGAGGCGTGAGAGTGTTTGCCTCTTGATACACAATATAGTTCTATATCTTGTTTCTGTGTTTTTTCCTTTTGCAGAAAGGGAATAGATGGAAACATTGAAGTTAACTATTTCTATTGCTTTCGAAAACTTGTTAAGCGTGCAGTCACTGCAGAATAATAATCTAAAGTTCCTGTTTTAATGGATTGAATAAACATATACAAGAAATGAAACAGAAATATTGTACTTAAAATGTTGAAAGATAGAAGGTAGAAGAAAAAAATACTGCAAGTACATTTCAAGGAAGAGGATACAAATGACTGTAACTAAAATGTTTGTATGTGATTATAAAGTATCTCACAAAAGTGAATCCTACCTTCATGTTATTGGAAATATTTTATATCTTTTCATGGGACAACTTTAATACAATACAAAGTAGACAACTTGTATTCCAGTGTAAACTTGGTGGTTTCTCAAGGTAACTCAACACAACTATTGAGGTCTTTACCACTAGCATCAAAAGTGAGTACACCCTGAAGTGAATTATATTGTTAAAGTGTCACCTTTTCATTGTTGTCCCATGAAAATGATATAATTAAATAAATCAAAAATGGAAAGGGTGTACTCCCTTTGGTGAGATACTGTATATGTAACTTTCAGCCTTCAATGAGACAAAATGTGGTGGAGAATGGAGAGACCAGTAGAGTGCTGGTTCTCTGGGACCTATGTTGCTGCAATACAAAACTAAGTTCAAAACAACCATTGCTCATCCACACATTTACAATGATCACATGGCACATATACCAGGCAAGAAAGGTAAGGAAATAAATTGCATACGAATTGTGTACTAAAATTACAAGAATCAGACAGTGACTAAAATGGACAATATGATTAGTTTTTCTTTCTAAAAATTTACAATGTCAGAAAGCTTAAATCTATTGGAATTTTAAACTCAGAAGAATATTGACTCCAGGAGAAGTCTTCTCCAAGCATGCATCTGAGATCCTCTTATTTTGACACACGGTAGATACATTTAAGACATATTTTGAGGACTAAAAAAACCTTCCATGCATCTGAGTGCTTTTTAAAAAAAAATGGAACAGATTTTATTCACAAAAACTTGTGAGCATATATTTGGAGAAACAGTCTTTTATTTCCATTGGGCTTTCTTCTATACCAGTGGTGGCGAACCTATGGCACGGGTGCCAGAGGTGACACTCAGAGCCATCTCTATGGGCACCCTTGCCATCACCCAAAGGCAGTGTTCATCAGACAGGACTTAAGGCCTCTTGCAGCCCAGGACCCTAGAATGAAGCTACAATGATAATCCAAACTTTTTCTTCTTCTTTCTACTGTATTGGCATCCTCAGATGCCTATACAATTCAAACCTGCGAAAGAGCAGGGAGTAATAAGTTACTGCTTAAATTGTTGCCTTGGCACCTTGCGAAAAATACATGGGTTTTGGTTGTAGTTTGGGCACTCGGTGTCTAAAAGGTTTGCTATCACTGTTCTATACTTTTATAGCTCTAACACCTTATAAGTGTAAAAATATAGGTTGAGTCAGACTTCTTTGTTTATTTTGGAGGGTTTTTGTGATTGAAATATATGTTTCTTATTTCTTTAGCATATTAAACACGTCCACGTTCACACTGCACTTCACCCAGCAACTGCTTGAACTTTCTTATAGGACATAGAGGATAAAAAAATAGATGATTATAAAAAGAAACAGGAATTCCTATTAAGCTGTATTAAAGGTGAACAATTTGGGATTTAAGAGAGAAATTTTACGACACAGGTTATTCTGTTTTATATCATCTAGGGATTATGATCTACCATTGGTTTTCATGATAAAGAGCAGGTCATTAACAGTGTTCAATGCTTGTCTCTATGACATCAAGGTATATGAGAGGACACCAAGTTTCTTTTACAGAAGTTGATTGCACTGTTGCCGCCAGCTGAAGTTCATGTTAAAGGCAAAACCCCGGGAGGTTTGAGGAGGTCTAGTCAGTTCTTATTTGATCTTGTTGAAATTTTGTGTCAAAATGTCATAAACTTTTTCTAGGATTTTAATGTACAATAGATCTTAACTTTTAATAAAAGTTGAAAATGACCACAAGTATATTAGTAAGAAAAAGTGAGTCTAGACAGGCCTAAGCAGAGGTCTCAGATAATATTGTAACTGCTAGATATGATGAATTGCTGTTACTGTAGTTTTTCATTATTAAGGAAAGATACCTGCATCTTTTACTCTAAAAGTCGTCTATCTTTTACTAATGTCAGATAATTAACTAGCACTGTAAAATGTAATTAGCGGTATATTTATATATGAAACTTAAAGTTACATGCATTAGCAAATTGCAAGCCCAACAAATCCCTTAATTAACAGTTCTGCCTAAATAATTCCCTTTTTCAACAGAGGCTTTATAACAGTAAAGTACAGGAACTAAAGAGAAATAAAACTATAGGTTCTTTATGAGGTGCGAGTAGGTGCAGCGTACTTTATGCTATACTTTAGGCAGAATGAAGACTGTCACATGTTTGTAGAATATTCCCGTTAGGATTCAGGGGTAGTGGATACTTTGTACCACCGCGGATGATGACGTAATCTGACACCTGGTAGCAGAGTCTAAGTGGCACCAGGTTTTCCCCAGAGCCCGCCACAAAGCAGGTTGGACTTGCTATGGCTTGGTACCACCAGGTCGCTCCACAGGTGTGACTTTATCCGCAGTGGCGGCCAAGTGAAGTACAGAATCGTGAGACAGTATCCTGGTCGGGGACAGGCAGGAGGTCAGGACAGGTGGCCAGCGCCAAATAGCACTATGCTGTCGCTTTAAATCTCAGACGGCTGGCACGTGCATGCCTAGGAGGAGTGGAGGTGTGCTGCAGTGAGGAGATCATCGCTGGAGTGCGGCTGGCATGAGGAGGCACAGCTAGGCAAAAGGTGCGCCTGAGACCCAGAACGTGGGTCGCAGGAGCACCTGTGACAATCCCATTAAAAGTGAAAAATGATTTTTAATTTTACAAACAACTTCACTATGATTTTATAAACTTTTGATTTTTATTAAAATTACTGGTTTACCTGAATTGTTCCCTGCAATGTCACTTTTTGAGTGAAAGGTGTTCTTTTTTGTGGTGTCCAAAAGGGTTTTCTCTAGCTAATCATATTCTTCAGGACAGTAAATTCTGATGTTTCTTTTTATAGATTTTTCTATGTTCTATACAATGAAAACACTTTTCTTAAAAAAAGTTTTTGCGTAGCCAAATAGCTTTTATATATTTAACAGAGCTAGTTGAGGCTTATTTGTGGGAAGAGTTTAAATCTTGGTAGTAGGATTCTAGGTTATATGTAAGTTTAAAAAAAAAATAATTCTTTAATGTGGGTTTAATCAAAAATCAGCAAGTTTTTTTAACTGTCTTCACTAAATATACTGTAAAATGTATAGTCTTGGTCTTTATAAACCCGGCATTTTAATTAATGTAATGTATTTTTTATGGATAATTAATTTTAATTTTTTTAATGGCAAGCTAGGAGTTGCAATTATTTAATCAAACATGTAATTGTGCAGTTAAAGGGGTTGTCCACTTTCAGTAAATAATTGATATGGTTTATGTAAGGAAAAGTTGTACATTTTTCCACTATACTTTCTGTATCCAATCCTTATGGTTTTATATATCTCTGCTTGCTGTACGTCTACAGAAAGCTTTTATGTTTACTTCCTGTGGATAGAAATGTGTCCATGGTCATGTGATGTCACACAAGTGTACGGCTTGGTCATTTTATGGCATTTTACACGATTCTCACCCACATTTATGTCCTTCAGAGTTTCTTTTCCTCTATGCTTCTATGCATCTATATGTATATTTTCAGGCATTCCTTCCCTAATATAAACTGCTAGTTGATTACTACAACTACAACACTATTTACTTATGTTTAACATGTATATATTTGCAGTATACCATTCTTGTATGTGCCCTGTATATATTTTCACTGATTTTTTTACCTCAGCATTTTTCCTCTTTATTTTTTGCATTCACTTTCAATGTCTGAAGAAGGTTTGCTGTTCAGACTGAAACACCACATGAATTTGGATTGTTATACTTTTTGGATCGGTAAAATACAACTTTTTGCATCAATGAATGGATTTTCTTTATTATAAACATGGCCGGTTACAACACACCTGTCTGATTACTCTATGTTTTACTAATGGCTTGTACACCTGCATGTCCATCACAAGACCATGGACAGATTTCTAATCACTGGAAGCAAACATAGAAGCTTCCTACAGAATGACAGCAAGCAGAGATCTAGAAAACTGTGAGGAATTGATAGAGAAAGTATATTGGAAAATTGCATAACAAACTGATAAGAACAAGGGCGTAAATAGGAGTGTCTGGGCCCTATAGCAGACTTCTGAATGGGTCTCCCCTTCCCCTCTTAAAAATATACATATTACAATTACATTTTGATACCAATATACATAAACAATTATCCACACACATTTATACACTCTAACACACATGCACACATATAGAGCATATATACATCACATATACAGTTCCATATACAGATGTACACACAACAGTTACACACAGATATACAGCATATATACATCACATATATGTTGTATACATTTTATGCTGTACAATTATGCTGTACAATAATGGTTCACATCCTCCATTTTTTGTGTCAGTTTGAATGATAGGGCCCCCTGACACTGTGGGCCCCATAGCAGCTGCTATGGCTTCTACCACTGTAGTTACACCCCTGAATAGGAATGGCTACTAAATCTGAATCAAAGTGGAGTGGAAAAACATATACTCATCTTGCACATATCCTATGCCTCCTTTGTGAAGCAGTGGTGCTGGATCAGAACCCACAGCTGACTACAACCCATAGGTCCTTTTAACCCTAGGTATCTGTTTATAGAACATTATAATTAGATTTTTGCTAAATTTTTTTGCTACAGCTGAAGTGATAGTAAAGCCATGGCCAAGGCTTGAATAAAATAACATCTTATGCATAATTTTATTTATGTTTTAAATAACTTAACGATCATTAGTTTAGCTTTGACTTATACATCTTTATAAGTAGTCTGAAATACTGTAGTGGTTATTATTATTATTATTTTTTTTTTGTAGATCATTGTACTACATTATTATTTTTTATGGAGCTTTTACACTATTTTATTTTGTGTTATATATCTATACACATTTAGAAACATTATACACAGCTGCGCCAGCATTCTTTTTCTTACCTGAAAATGTAGGAAGATGATATTTGCTACATTAAGTTTTGTTTCATGATAAATTGTTGCAATTACAATAAAACATAATATTGGATTTATAGCTATTGTTTTAATCTTGCACCATGAATAAAGCACATATTTCAATATATATTTCAAGCACAGCCACAATAAATGACAAAATAACATTTTAGATTACATTATGTACAGTATTTCACACAGAGAACAAACATAGAACGTGATAAAACCGTCATTTATATAATTTTACAACAGCTAAAATAGCGGCAACAGAACACTGTTGGTTAGGAATTAATTTTTGTTATTTTTGCATCCTACAACATGCTGACAATTTACTACTATAAAGTATAGTGTACTAATGCTTTCCACGCAGAAATGTAAATCATTAGTCATAGTCATGTAGTATACACAGTTTAAATTGGTACCTTATTGATACATTTATTTTTTAAATCAACAATAAACATTATTAAGGGGAACATGGTGTGACAATAAGCACATTCTGCCGCATTGGGCGGCTTTCACGCAGCAGAAGTGGGGAGGGGGGACCTTAGAGGACCTTAGGGTCCTCAGGGAAATCAACTCCCATCCTGTCAAACAGGAATTTACAGACTTGCTCCCAGTACCCCTTAACCACAGGAATTTACAGACTTGCTCCCAGTACCCCTTAACCACAGAACAGGACCACAGAAGATGTAGGAAAGTACCAGAGTTTGTGCAGCACTTATGAAAGGAAATAGACCACAATATTTACTATTCAGAATCTGCTTCCACTTCTTAGCTAAAGTGACCTGTCATTTTTTTTTGTGACTTTATTTTTATTTGGTTTTTTAAATGTAATACATGTAGAACAACACAGATGTGTATCATTTTGAATATTATGACATTAAGAAACATAATACATTGTTGACATATGATACATTGCATATGTAGTATAAACATATATGAACAAAGAAAAGAAAAGAAAAGATAACAGTGCCTGTTGTTTAGTGTACATTAAAGATATTTGTTTCGGAGTGATACAACATATATAATAAAAGAAATCAGGTTATGTTAAGGTCTATGCTTGGAGACGTAATTTGTCCAGTCCGCCCACTTTTTTTCAAAGGAGTTTTCATTTCCTTTATGGTATGCTAGTAGGGATTCCAAATTGTAGTTGTTTTGTACAACAGATAAAATCTGATGGATAGAGGGTAGTGTTGTTGAGTTCCAGTTTTTGGTTCCTTGTGGAATTAAGCAGATGTATGATAGTGGTAAGATGAGAGGGGGGTAATTCTTCTAATCTTAATGATAGGAGGGCTACTTCTGGGCCTTTAAACCAGACAGTTTGAAACAGCTGATTCAGTTCTCGATGGAAGTAACTAAAGACCAATTTTTTCTAGAAAAAGTAAGCTTTTATTTTAAAAAATGCACATGTTTCAAAATGATCATTTAGATTCTTATTTAACTGATTGCCATCTGGATCCTTCTTAGGACTGAAACTGATATTTTTTTAATCTCTATATTGTCTCTATTTTTATTCATCTTGTACCTCCCACAATTTATAGGACTATATAGTAGTCTATATATGTATATGCAGAAAGTCCAAGTAGAACAACAATGATAAATGAAAACAGGCAGGTGCAAACGAATTAAGTCTAAGCTGCTAGTCTTCCAGAAATTTAGTAAGAAAAATTCAGCACACCATGCAAGGTACATCAAGTACTGTGTGCTGTCAGATTCCAGCGCTCTATTCATCCATTTCTCATCAGATGTCCCTCATTGTGGACTATCCAGCCCTGTGGTTGGTGTTGGCCATGTAATGCTTACATGCCACTGAGCCATGCATGTACTGTGTGATTAGTACATTTTCACACATGCCAGACAAAAAGGCCCACAATATCAACACTTACCGACAATGGATGTATCAGTACGTTAATGACTTCTCTCATCGTGATGTATTACTACCTCCGGCTTCTGGGACCTGCTCCAGAATGGATCCAGCACCAAAAGCTTCAGGTGACTGTATTTGGCTTACCGGCGGTCTTCTGCTCTAATGGCAGCCCCTGGGTCTGCCAGTGCCTCAGAGCTACACAATGTCTTCCGGGTTCTGCCACCAGGCAGGACACGGCTGTAGCACACTGAGCATATACAGCATGCTCAGTGTGTTACATAACACACAGCAATACATTAGTAAGAGCTTGAAAAAGCGGCCGGAGAGTTCTAAGCCTCGTAACATCATACAAAGACAAGAGGATGCATAAAAAAAAACCTTGTTACCATAAAGCAGAGATTTGGTAAATGTTAGTTATCAAGTAATTATGCTGAATTATGTCGAAAAGGTAAAAAGTTTTGAATTTTGAAAGTTGAGAATTTTTTCAAACTTTCACCAAATATCAGTTTTTTCATAATGATGACTGTGCACAAGTTATGATTAATCTGATGCACTCTGCACACTCCACAGGAAAACTGCACATAGTACACACTGCACTAGTTTTGATCAATGTGGCCTGTTGACACATTCCACAAAAAACATTTTTTAGTACATGTAGTCATATATAGTCACCTTTAGGTGTCTATACTTTTTAACCAGTATCCTCTCTTGTTTCTGACAATCCAGTGCCTCCACTTTGGATGATATACACATACTGTAACCTATTGCTGACAGAGTCATTATTATTTGAAATGGTTAACAGGTATTAATAATATACATGTATATTTTGAATTTATGGCATTTTGCCAATACCTGCTCATAATTTTCTATAACTATTACAGGCTGATTTGAAAACTAGAAGGAAGTTGTGATCACCTGTTATTGGTGGATAATGAAAGGTTTCTTAGCTTAGGAAGTCATGTAGTTAGAACCGAGTTATGAAATGGAGAGCCTGGTGACAAGAAGCTATAGTTCAAGTAGGTCTATTGGAATAAATTTGACGGTAGCATAAGTTTGTGCAGGGAGGATTAGATAGGAATCCATTGGGCTCCAGTCATTCCAGGTTACTGTTAGCAATGACAAGTGGCTTACCAACCTAACCCTCTGAAAGTGTGAAGGGCATTGTTTGCTTGGTAAGGATCCTTTCACACAAATAGTTTTTACAGTCTTTTTTGTATGTACCTGTATATACAGATACAGCTCTGGATAACATGACTGGTTTGACCTGTTGAGCAGACATGATAATTCAGTCTGTAGTGTAAGTAAATGGAGAGAACCACCCAATTTCTATAATTAAAATACTTATTTATATAGAGCCATCATATTCTGTAGCACTTCTGCTTACATATGGGCTACAAAATAATACCAGCCTCAGCTCAATTTTGCACATTTCTTCTAGGAAAAAAGAGATCAGGAGAATGGGCAAATGTCTGAAGAAAGCAGTGAAGCATAAAGCTGGAGTTGGAACACCTTAAGCTGATTAACCCTGGGTCCCAAAAAGGTAATAGAACATACAACAAAGATAAATGTGGACTTTAACTTGTCCCCATCCATCCCCTGATGGTGGGTGCGGGTCCTGAGTTTGCAGCGACATCTTTCAATGTGTATGGAATATGATACTATCTGTCAAGAGGTTGTTAGGCACAATAATGCAATGTTCACAATTGGGGAGGGGGATATATAAAACAGTTCCACATCCTACACCTGTATATGATGTAAACCCTGCCTCTCCACCACTACGGATATATTAGCAGACTCCAGTGCAGGTTATAGCTATTTTGCATTGTGCATGGGACAGAAAGGCCAGGGCTAGCTCACTCCACCACCAAACACAGTCCCCTTCATGCCCCTTCATGGAACTTCATACCCTCTTAGTGTGAAGGTGGGGAAATAAGGCGTGGGGGGGGGGGGTGCCATGTCCAATGTGTCATACAAAGCTATGATTGTACATGACCACAGGTAAACATTACATTGAGAGTTACACGAAAGGTGCATAACAGGCTGTGGATGCCATAACATGGATGTATACCACTGTATATTGTATACAATATAGCCTGCAATTCAGCTATGTACGTCACATATGAATCTAAAGGGTAAAATGAGATGCCCCCAATGTATAAAATGCATAAATTATAGCTAAATAATGCTAAAAATGTTAACAAGAAACTGGGAATTATAATATAAAGTGATGGCTTTTCATTATATTATATTACTAAATACAGTGCATCTTTATCTGATGGCCATGCTTTTAGCAAAAGATTACAAGCCATTTATATTTTTAAAATGTTGTTATATTATTAATCAAATATTCAGTATACTCCCTGTACTGATTTGTAAACACAAGAAAGATGGCCTTAATATAAAACAGTAGACTGATGTTGATATTAAGTTTGTTGCTAGCTAGACAAGATCTGTATGAAAAATTACTACCGAGTAAATCGCGGAGAGTCCTTAATTCAGAAACTGTTGAGATGTACATAAAAAAGAAGTGCTCTTCTGTGAATAGCTCTATTCCCTTCTGCCTTATTATTAAGCAACAAATCACAAGAAACTTTTTATTTTCAATATATTTAAAGAAAATATGTTCACACTATTGAAATATGCGAGGCGCTCTTTATCTGAATTCTATTAAATCATTACAAGGAATATCCCAATGTGCTTATTCTCTCTTTGTGTCTGCCACTTAGTATATTAGATGTATAATGTTTGTGTGCTTATATCAATTTACTTTTGCTTTCTAACATAATTTCCATGTTCTGCTTACTTATATTTTCACTCAGGTAGATTCACCTCTCATACTATTTGCTCCTTGATGTATTTTATATGGTTTTCTGTCAATTTGCTGCATATCACTAGTTGGTTTCCTTTTCCTGACTTATTATCCTATTATATAGTAGACCTGTATTTTTTGTATCTGGATGCATGTCCAATAGATCCAGGTACCTGTATGTATTTTAATATACTGTAACTTGTTTATCTGTTTATGCTCTGTATTCCCTCTTTGGTTGTCAATATATCCTATTTTCTATCTTATTGTGTACATGTCTCAGAGGTGTTTCTATAATGAGGCAACCTGAGACAACCAGGTCAGACAGACAGGTTTAAAGTGATGCCAAAATGAAGGATCTTTTCTCGTGGTTGCTAGGTATAATAATGCTCTGATCAGGCTGGGCTTACCTTGCTCTATTTAGCAAACAGCCCATGACTATGGTTTGTTAAACCTTTTGACATAGAATGTAACATTTGTGCTGAAGCTGCTAACATGGATTTCAATTAATCTATTGCCTGAAATGAACTTCTACTTGTCAAAAAATACGTCTTCTAGGGTAATGATAGAGACTGCTTAAACTTGACACCAGTGACAGTGATCTATAGAGCTATTGCAGGCAGGAAGAATGATAACATTGTCATTTGGATTTTCTTTCTATGGGAGTTGTTTAGGAAAAAAAACAGGTTACTTGTCGTTCCTGCATTCAATTATAGAAAAGTTACTACCATCAATTTAGTATTAGATTATTGTTTCAGATGAAACAGAAACCAGGTTGACTCTAAAAGAATTTGCATTAAATGGGTTGAACTGTAAGTATTGGAAAATATTGCTTTATGAAATGTATAACAATTTGCATATGATCTGTGTTATATATTAATGTGGGAGCATTTTTTTCACTGCATAACTACTGTTGGAAAAAAATTGCCAAAATGTCCTGGCTTTTAAAGTGGAAATCCCCTGCCACCCGTCAGGATTTTAACCCCTTGCATTGGTTGTTCCAAGATACTTCGAGCCCATCTGCTTTACCTGTGGGCTATGAAAGACAGCTTCTTCCATCGAAAGTTGCCTGAGAAAATGCTCCTGTATTGCTGTATCTGTGATCCTATTGTGACCCATTTGCTACGCCTATGCCAGTCACTGCCGATGCCAAATCAGTCTGTTGGAACAGTGGGTCCATGGGAAAATCAGCTGACGGCCATTTTAATGTGAACGCCAAAAGTTCACAAAGCAAAGATTGCAGGACATATTTCTACATCCACCAACTATGTTCCAGTGGTTACATACCTTTACCTACAGTAATATTGGAGTATTTTGTATAAGTGATCAGGCGGCCTATGGTTAAAGTACAGTTAATCCGATTTAAAAAAAAAAAAACAGTACAAATCAACCACCTTTGCCTAGAACACAAATCATAATAAATAAACATAAGCCGGTTGGGTATCGCCATGTGACAAAAGCCCCACTCTATCAAAATATAAAATGGTTATTCCTTGCAGAAACACCGTAATAGAAAATAACACCCAAATGTCCCAGCTGACACTTTTTTTTTGCCATTACTTCACACATTTAACACAACACATTTCGATTTCGGGGTCGGGTTTGATACATGGACATATTGCCAGATTGGCCAATACTGCAAATGGATGACCCTTGCGACTAGCCATTGCCAGGTGGATACAGAAAGCCGAACCCGAACTGAAACTACCATTTAAACAAGAAACTAGTGTCCTTTCTTAACGTGTGGATGCAACAATATTGTGAGCTATGGGGAGGAAAAAATAAGCTGATAAAGTGTAGTATGAATGGTCTATAAAATATATTGAAGCAACATATTTAAGTAATTTTATTCAATTACAATATAATAAAATTGAGAGAGCATACACTAAAATATAAATGAATGGCTTTATCTTATCGTGATCTTATTTGCTGCACTTTCATTTAAACTTTGAACTTTGTTACTCATGAAATGCATCTGCAAATGTCAGTATGCTATATACTGGTCTCCGAGGACAATGTTTTACTTAAACATAGCTTGAGCAATTCAGCCTCTGCTTTCTTCTTCAACTCCCCAAGAAACAATCTACTGCCCTAATAAAAAAGATACAGAACTATTATTTCTTTTCATTCTACTTGGCTTAAAAAAAATGAAGAAAAAGAATCAGAAAAGTTGCTATTAACAAATCGCTAGAATATGTTGTATAGTTGTAAACTCATTTTTAAAACACGCGTAACTGTGCTCTACAATGTCTCAACAGCAAATACATTTCTTGTTTTTATACTCGGTGTAATCAGTTAAAGTTGTCAGCATTCTCACTTCAGTTTCTTATCTGTATCTTATGATAAATTGCACTATAAATCTGTGTCACCGGATATTTAGCAGGTATAGATAACATTGGGGTCTATTTAGTTGTGTTTATGCTGCATGAATATTGTCATTAAAAGATTTAGACAAAACAGTAAAATAAATCCAAATTAGCAAAGATTAAATCTTAGATTTAGCTAAATTTATATTTCAATAGCAAATGCCAAAACAATACTGCTGACAATCATTAAAAACAAATATGTGTTTACAGATCACCAAAATCAATTGCTAATTAACTTCACCAGACAGGAATGGATTTCTGTTTAGTGCTGTGTTTACACACTTCCTTTCTTTGACATTCAAAAGCCGAATGTGTGCTATCATCATTGCCCTTCTGTCTTTGCTCTGGAACATTCTTTTTTTCAGATCAACGTTAAAGTGTTTTGTAAAACAGCCAATTAATTCTAATTATTAATATTGATGAGAGCAATCACCCCATCAATGAGAGAAAAAGTTGCAGACAAAATAACAGAAATGTAGATAATGTTCAACTCCTCTGAAGTTGACTCAAAGGACAAGCGCTGATATAATACGAATGTGAAGCACAGAAAGAAAACAAGGTAAAAATTAAAGGATGGATCGCAAGTGAGCATTTAAACTGTGAAAAAGAGTATGCAAACACATCCCTAGTGCTTGTTGTCTACCTGAAGCCTACTTCTACTATACGGCCTGTGTTTGACATGGGCCCGAACTGGGGCTAAAACATCACAACTTTCACTAATTGTCTGGTGCTTACATTTTTTGTTAGTGTAATGGAGTGAGAACCCTAATATAACAACACCCACAATTATTCGAAGTGCGACTATACACCCTGAAAATGACTGTGGTGGCACCGTTACTATATTGCCTACTGTGGGGTAATTGTTGCTATTTTGATAACATAACTATATTGTAAACCTGTTTCTGGTAACATATCTAATGTATACAGCAACATTGGTTCTGGTAAAGTTTTTATGAAGTTTTTGTGATCCTGGAAACTTATTTTTGTAGAAAGCCTGGTTGCAGTGCTTTCTTACATAATGGGGCTCATTTACTAAGGGTCCGCGGAGCGCATTTTCATCGGGTTTCCCGTCTATTTCCGTTTTGCCCTGCATCACACTGGGGATTGTGTCGCACATGATAGGATTTTGGCGCATCGGCGCAAGCTTGCACGCCACAGAAATCGGGGGGCGGGCTGGAGAAGGGGAAATCCGGCAGACCTCGGTGGGGAAGCGGTGGATGCTGGAACTCGGGCGCACAATCTTCATGGATTGCGCCGGACTCATCCTCGTAGGACCGTCTGAATCGGGGATTGTGACTAGACCAGGAAAGTAAATTTGCCTCAATATGTTTAGTTATGTTCTAGCTTATATATAACAAGTTTTGTTATGTTTGTATTTTTTAAAGACTCAAACCCAGAACTTGTTTTAGACATATAAATGTGGTGTAGTGGCATGATAGTAAGTAGTGTAAGTGTGGAAGGGGGCTCACAAAATTTTCCAGTCAGTGGCCCCAAATTACCTAGTGGCGGCCATGCCCACACCCAAAAATAACTTTCAGATTTGGGTTTGTCCGGACTCAGCTGGACTCAGCTGAACCTGAACAGGTCTGCTCATCCTTAAACATTGGAGTTATGGAAACTGAAAAATGCCATTGTCTAATTCATATATTCAGACCGTATACAGAAAAACCGTCTAATATATTCTAATAATTTTGCTTTTAAAACAAGAATATCTATTTTAGCTATATAGACATATTGGGGGATATTTATCATACACTGGCGCTCGTACCCTGTCACTGCATCTTTAAAGCGTGATACATCAAGAGGCTTCCGTCTGGGAGCTGTGCAGCATTTATTCTATGCCAGGCAGGGCCTGGTGTAGAAATAAACACAGCCGGCGACTTTTCGCATATGAAAAGTCGCCGGCAGCAGCAGGGACAGTAACACTCCGCATTGGCCCACTCCCGGCCAGCTGCGCACTCCGCTGCGACGCGCCTTTACCCCCCCCCCCCCCACTGGCGTGAAGGTGGCGGAGAGGGCAAAATAATTGCAAGTGCTAGCATATTTTGGATTTTTTTAATCTTACTCACAAATAGTACAATGGTTTGCTGGAATAGTGGAATGATTAAAGGGGTCATTTAGTTTTATCAAATGTTATTGTTTGTATAATGAAAAGTTATACAATTTCCAATATAATTTATATATCAGTTCTAGATTTCTGATTGCTATTATTCTATAGGAAGATTCAATGTTTTCTATGAATGAATAGAAATCTTTCCATGGTCATGTGATGTCCAATAGGTGCACAGCTCATTACAGAGCTGTGTGACATTGCATGATGATGGACACATTTCTATTCACTGTAAGCAAGCAACGAAACTTTTGACTTAATAAAATTTCTAAAAGCAAAAGCAAAGCAAAGTTCTAAAAGGCATAGTTTGCTGAGTTTGGTGTGGATGAACTTGACTAGGACCTCAAATGGAACCCTAATGAACCTTATGGAAAGATCATTACAGTTATTGTGAGTGTCACACTCCCTATTCTCAGGGCTGGTGAGAGACAAAGGTAAGGGTTGTTATCTTAGTGCTTCTCAGATGTTACCTGCTTTCCTTGTCAGCAGCTGCCAGGTAAAAGAAAAACCCTCTTATCCTAGGGCCTGCTAGCAGGTTCCAGATAGTTGGTTCACTCATAGGGCTGCAGCACCTATCTCACAGGTCCATAACTTGTCAAGACAAACAGACAGCACTACTGTAAGTGTGTTTGTAAAAGCAAGTTCATTTTGATGGACTGCTTTCTAACAGTATCTTTCAAGTGAGCAAGGCAAAGGCCCTTGAAATAAAAGGAATTGATGTCAGCTTTATATGTCAGCTTTATATATGCACTACAGAAAAGGAGCCATTGAAAAACACCCATGGTAAAACCAATACCACAATCTCAATTAATTTAGGTAGCTGCCATTAGTCATTTAGTTGTAGACTAGACTGTGGTAAGTCAGTTAATAGGTGTTTTCATTCATTGTAAAAACAATATTAGCAGAACATGCATAAATTTTCCCAAATTTACTAGTTAATTAGTTACAGATCAATATAGGATAGTCCAAACAGAGTTTGACTCTTTCCATTGACCCCTCATGATAGAAAGATTAGAGATGTGAATGAGCGGTGCTGTTTTAAGGACTGGTTGATGAGTACAGCTGCCTGTGGTGCTGGGATGATTGGGGTTGCTGAGGAGGTGCATAGCAGAGAAATGATTCACTGCTTCTCGCTCCATAGACTTGTTGCTGCATAGTTTTGAGTGGCTGTCTGACCTTGCTGTAGTCGTGCAGAGCACCTCCTTCTTAATAGTCAGTCCTCTCCTGTTAGTGGAGATGTCTACCCCTGCTTTCTGGACCTATCCAGCAAAGATAGGAGAAAAAGTGGGAGAAGAGTACATGGGAAGTAGAAAGCTGCAAGTGAGAGTTCCTGTCTGTGTTGTGTCCTCCCCATCTGTGATAGTTGCATGCATACTCTTGATCCCTCCCAGGCTGCCCTGATGATAATGGCGAATACAACTGCCCAGTTGTAGGTTAATGTGTCTGAATTAATAATGTGTGTGTATATACATATGTACTCTAAATGTATATATGCCTAATGTAAGGGTCAATCATGTGCTCTCACCCAGAAGGGGGTTTTATACTCCCCCTGGTCAGGTGAAAGCACCTCTCCAATCCCACTCCAGCTAACAATACAGCCACATCATCTACAATTACATAATAATCAAATTCCAGAACCTTCCTAGAGAGATGATCAATGTCCCTAACAGCTTGTGACCTGATGAGGGCACTATTTGCACTTACCAGCCTGGCTATGCATTGGCAGGGGTGTTGCACAATTTATAAAGTTATATGCAGTATTTTAAATATGCATCAAATTTCACTTACATGACTGACTTATTTCTGGCTTCCATTTAATATGTATAAATAAAATGGAAGCCTATGACAATTGCCTCATGCCCTTCATGTACCGTTGATGTTCATAAAAATGACTGCCAGTCAACATGTTCACAGTGCAGTAATGCCACAAGCCATGGCAGTATATGGTACGATTAATCAGACGACCTAGGGTTAAAGTACCCTATGGTGTCTGAAAAATAGTAAAAATAAATAAATAAAAATTAATTAATAAAAGAAAAATTCAAATCACCTCCCTTTCCCTAGATAAATGTAAATAAACAAATAAATAAATAAACAGTAAAAATCTGAAACATTTTAGGTATTGACTTGTCCCAAAATATCCGATCTATAAAAATATTTAACGTTCAGCGTTTAACCCTGAAAATAGCACCCAAAATTCCAAAATGGTAGCAATGTAGCAAATTATGGCAAAGAAAACGTCATCTCATCTCACAAAAGATGACATGTCACACAGCACCATACACCAAAGTATGAAAAAATGATTAGTGCCATAAGATGGCAAAATTAAGATTTTTTTTTTGCACAGGAGGTTTACATTTTTTTAAATGTAATTAAACACAATAAAATCCATACAAATTTATTATCCCTGTGATTGTTCCAATAAAAGAAGAAAGGAGAAGAAAGGAGACATGTCATTTAGGGTACACAGTGAACGCCGTACATAATGTCCATTGATCACTAAGCAATCAAGTATGTTGTTAGGTTGCAACACAAATTACTGTATGTAACGTTATTGTTTTGTTAAAATAAAAAAATACTTAAAAAAAAAAATAAAAAAACCCACAAGAAAATGGTGCAAATGCCTACTTTCCAGTACACAGCATAAAATATTAAATACAGTCACTATGAACTGTAATTTGTTTTGCGGAAAATAAGCCCCCACACACCACTTTACATGTAAAAATAAAAAAGGTGGGAAGTGAATTATGGAAAGGCAAAAACGAAAAAGGCCAATGCAATATATGTATCTATATATAGATATATAAATCTATATATAGATATATAAATTGCATCCCGAAAATAACCCTTTAATGACTAGGGCCTTTTTCGTTTTATATACACCAGTAAACAAGATAAACATATTATATAATATATTATATACATATTATATTTTAAGAATGGTAAAAGACCATAGTAACAAAAAGCTGTGCAGAAGCTTGTTCTTATTTGCATTTTATTTTCAGCTCGTGCATGCGTTTTTTTCCATAGGTCAAAATCTCAGGATGCTCTGCTTTTGCATTTCATGCAGGTTTTTCATGCCCCATTCAAGTCTATGGAGATGCATCAAAAATGCATTACACCTGTGGACATTGTGAGTGCAATGCATTTTAAATGGATGGGTTGCTAGGCAATGTGAAAAAAGGAAGGAAGTGGCATGTGGGTACCATTTAAAGAATCATGTGATTTGAAATCTGCGCATGAAAAACACAAAAATGCTAACGTCAAAAACTGACCAAAAACGTCAGTTTTTCACGCATCAACGTGATCTGCAATGCAAGTGTGAAAGAGGCCTTGTGCTTCACCATATTTATCAAAGTGCTATTACTGTCTAGTATAACTTTGCATTTCCTGTTGGTTGACTTTCTTCATTCCTAAAAAGGTGCCAAAACTATGTTGTATTTGCTAAATTTTAGGTGCACAGCCTTTACCTGTAAAGCCACACCTATTGTCAGAGGTCATGCCCATTTATGTTATGCTAGTAAGGGTGGTTTCACACTTGCCGAATTCAGTCTGTGAACCACGGACCGTGCACTATCCTGCTTCACAACCCAAAGTCTCACTCTGCAAATATGAAACAATCCTACAAAAATGTTTTAAACTGAATTGTGTGGTAGTCAGATTGATATATCTGACCCTATGTTTCTATAAGACAAAAAGGGGCTTCATTTGGGGATTCTGTATTTGCTGGAATAGAGCAGAGTAGTTTTACATTTTTCATGGAGCTAGTTATGGACTTATATTGCAATTTTACTTTTGGGATTCTGATAGCAAAATAAGTCCTGGATAAGTTTGTATGCATGAAGGCTTTCTTCCTTTTGTAGCATTGATCCTGGGAAAAAATCCCATATTTATGGAATCCAAAGTAACCTAAATGGGAGCAAATAAATGCTATGTAAAGTGGCTTAACTATGAGATACAGGGTCCCATAGTGAACTTCTGAACAGGGCCCCATAAAAAATATACATACAGTGTATACACACCATATACATAGACATACAGTATATTCACATCACAAATGCACACATATATGAAATACCCCAGATGCCGGGGGCCCCCTGACTATATATATGAGCTGAACCATGTATATGATCCCTCACATTATCTGTAGAGGCTATTTTATCTATAGTCAATATGAGTCAATATTCTATAATAGAAGATAATATAGAGAACATAGATTTTGCACATAGTCCATAAGCATCTAATCAAATATTAACTATATATCAAATCTGAATGTAATGAAAACAAAAGAAACTGATCTTTAAGGTTATTTTAAAATTTATACGTAAAATTAAAATCATTTTACTTGATTAAAAAAATATATATTTTTAAATAAATGGTGGAAAGTTAGACTATATACACATATACATTTTTTATTGTATACTTGGTGCCCAAAGCCTTAAGACTACAAACATTTTAGATTTAAGCATGAAAATGTCAGGGAAATTTGTATTCTTTTTATTCCTATGGAGATAAAAGGTTACTTGTTCTTGCAAAGATTCGTCCTTGCCATAAGGAGGTACTTTAAATTTGTTAAGAGGAAAAAATTCACCAATTTTCGGACATTAATTATTCAGAATATTTGCATATGCATATTTTAAAAGTGCCCAAAAGCACTGAATATTAAACGTACCTTCTAATTAGCTATATAAAATATAGCAATTTCCCATGAAGGATTGCACAAATTAAGTGTGCTGGAAAAATAAGCCTATGAGCATGCATACAGCTATTTAAGCCATTTACCAATGGCCAATATTTTCATAAAATAATCATATATTATACTTCAGTCTAGTAGACTCTATCAAAGTTTTCTAATTATAATTTACTCATGGACAAATATAGTGTTGCTATGCAAGCCCATTATAGATAGT
The DNA here is from genome assembly GCA_019512145.1 of Engystomops pustulosus. NCBI lineage: Eukaryota > Metazoa > Chordata > Amphibia > Anura > Leptodactylidae > Engystomops > Engystomops pustulosus. Next base: position 58,206,367 of record CM033642.1, read on the forward strand.
CTGTTACTATGTATCTGAGCTGCATATTGGATGATATTCAAACATATCACAACAACATTTTGAGACTAAAATCTGCATTTAAAGTGTCTGATGCTTCAGATTTATCAAACTGTTATTACCGACTAATATAACTTTGTATTTCCTTTTGGTTGACTTTCTTCATTGCTAAAAAGGTGCCAAAACTTTGGTACGTTTGCTAAATTCTAGGCACATACCTGTTATTGTGGTTTGCAGAGGAATGTAGAGGCCCTGTCCTGGCTTGTCAATACTACAGGTTTTTTTAGGTGAATGGTATGAACATAGTAATAATGATGACATGACTCATGCTGCATTTACATCACACACTGTATGTTTGTCATGATTAAGAGCGGAGCTTCCGCGACGCAATTAATGTATTGGAACCTTCTATGATGCGTGTTAAATAAAACTTTATTGAACTGGAGTCTTGGCTGGACCGTGACCTTTTTCGTATTTGGAGTGGAACAATTGCCTGAGCAGCAAGGTGGTCCGTGCCGACCCAACTTCAAGTGCCCATTATCAAAGGAGAGGTGAGCTGGTAATTTTTCTCTTCAAAGTATTTACATCACTCATCCATTTCTATGAGTTTGCAATGACTTTTGTTGTGTCCTCACATTATATATTATGGAATTGTAGATTTAAAAAGGACCTGTCACCCAATTTATCGGCACTAGGAGCTGCTTACTAAAGTAACCAGCTGCTAGTGCTTGAACGGCGGGGTACAATGTAATCATCGGATCACTTGCAAAGCTGTCCGATGTATTCATGACGGGGCGGTCCGAGGTGCTGCCTCTTCCCTGGAGCGCCCCCGTCGCTCCATAGCCCGGCAGTGACTGGGTTGGAGCGTGGCTAGGACAGCTTTGCGATGTTTTACACTGTACCCCGCCGCAGTGTTTGATAGCATTAACAGAGGTTTCCGGTAATGCTATCACTCTAACACTGTGGCGTTTGATCAAGCACTAGGAGCTGCTTACTTTACCTTGTCAAAGATTGATACTTATGTATGTAAACTAGTTTAGCCATGGAAATCTTACCCAGTGTTTAAAAACATAGCTATGTTATATCTATGTATAACAATATCTGGCTGCTGCTGGCTTCATATATCTATCAGGCCTTCTTGTAATAATCTTCATTTTTTTTCCCCTGAAATAGCCAGGCACTACTGAGGCCAGAGCAGCTCACACATATATATACGTATGCACTGTTACACGATAGACCTATTATCTAATACAGCCTTATTACCGCTTTATACACTACCTGCTAAGATAAATTTATCAGACAGGCTGCTCAGCTGATGCCATCACTCTCCCCTATTTTCAAAGTTATAGAGAAAGATAAGAAGGAAGCTTTTGGCATGCAGGTGGACGAGGAGGATGTGTTGACCCTCCTCCCTTCTCTTTAATTACCCAACTGTAGCCTTGTAAATGTAATGAATGTATAGTGCAACTTACCCAACTGTAGCCTTGTAAATGTAATGAATGTATAGTGCAAAAATGTTAGTTTTCAGCTTTTGCAGTTTAGAAAAAACTTTATAAACTTTACAGTTACACTTTAACTTTGATAATATCTTTTTTTAAAAAAGATGCAACTGAGGAGTGTTTTAAAACCTTGCAAGCAAGGATTTTCCACAGGTTTTCTATTAGAACTCTGGTATAGATCAGGACTCTGTGCTGGCCATTTCATTGTTATAATGTTTTCTGTTTCAAGGAGCAGGTGCACCTGTTTTGCTGTGTGAAAGGGGGCAATGTCCTGCCTGAAAATTGTTGGGTGAGTTGTTGAGGAAGGTTCTGATGCACATTTGCATTCACTTTTACATGTTACTGTATGAGAGGTCAAACTCCCTTCAATTGCCTCTGTCAAAGCTGCCAGTGGCAGTAAAAAGCTAGTGGCGCCCATGAAGAGTGAACAGGTGCCTGTAAATATGGGGTTTGGTGATTTTCAAAAAAATTTGAAAAATTACACCATCAATTCTTAGCCCTATTACATCCGAGAGAAATGAGAGGATGTATAAAAAAAACCATGCCAATATAAAGCAAACAAATCAAATGTGATTTATGAAGTTGTTTGGGTACTATGACTATCTGCCCGGTAAAAAAAATGGAACTTTGAAAATTTGCCTAGGATATTATCCAAATTTTCCACTGATTTGAAGTACAAGGTGTGATGAGAAAACAATCTCAAAATTACTCGGATATGTTAAAGCATTTGAAGGTTATAACCACTTATGGTGACACAGAGCAGATTTAAAAAAATAAATAAATAAAAAATCGGGGTTGGTCCAATAGCCAGTCTGAGGTCCAGAGCACCGTGGAAGAGGTTTTCATCCAGGATGTCTCTGTACTTGGCAGCATTCATCTTTCCTTCAATTGCAACCGGTCGTCCCTTCCCTGCAGCTGATAAACACCCCCATAGCAGGATGCTGCCACCACCATGTTTCAATCTTGGCATTGTATTTGGCAGGCGAGGAGCAGTGTCTAGTTTAAGAATTAACACCAAAAAGTAAAATCTTCATCTCATCAGACCAGAGAATTTTATTTCTCATAGTCTGGGAGTCTTTCATATTTTTTGGTATGCAGGCTTTCATATATCTTGAACAAAGGAGAGGCTTCAGTCAGTGCACTCTACCAACCCCTGACTGATGGAGGGCTGCAGTGATAGTTGACTTTGTGGAACTTTCATCTCCCTTTCATCTCTGGAGCTCAGCCATAGTGATCTTGGGGTTCTTCTTTACCTCTCTCACCAAGGCTTTTCTCCGTGATTGCTTAGTTTGGCTGGTGGGCCAGGTTGAGGAAGAGTTGTCATTATCTCAAACTTCTTTCATTTATTGATTACAGGGGCAACCATGCTCTTAGGAACCTTGAGTGTCCTAAGCTCCTTTGGCATTTCCTCAGATCTCATGGTTCTTATGTGCTCTGACATGCACTGTGATCTGTGAGATCTTATATAGACAGGTGTCGCCTTTCCTTTCTCATATAGTAAATGGAGTATGAATGTATCTACTTTTTATGAATAATTAAGTAAAATAAAGTCTTGAAGAAAAAGATTTTTAAATAACACTGGTGCCGAAATCACCTTTTTCACTGAGTACTTTTGCTAATGAAGACCAGATCAGTTTACTTAAACACAGCTGGACTCCAATAAGAAGTAGATGCATCTCAAGGAAGATCAGAAAGAACTGGACAGCATGTGAGTTAAATATAAGTGTCACAGCAATACTTATGACCATGTGATATTTCAGTTTGTCATTAATGTACCAACTGTCTGTATATAATAGCCCCAAATTTGTGTCATATGAATATTATCACAAATAAACATGATTTAGACTACAAGACGGTGGACATATTTACCTTTAATCAAGGTAATAATCAGAAATTACAAGGGAAAGTATTACATTTATATGTTGAAATTATCAAAATGTGTGTAAGAAAACTATCTTACAGTAAATTCATTAATACAATAGTAAATCTGTAGAAATGCTTTGTCACCAGGTGGCACTGTTGCTCTTCAAATGATTTAAAGAGCCACTGCAGAACTTTTAGGTGCAACATTTAGTTTTATAACAAATGTCTGCAGAAAATAAATGCTCCAGCTGCATGCTGGGTGTGATAAATAATTAGACAAATGTTTAGAGTCATAAACATGTAGTTGTGTGTATTCTTTCAAGCTAACCATAAATAATTGTGATGTTACAAACCGCATCATGTAAGTTTTCTAACATGTTAGCAGGGTTCAAGTGTGTTCAACCTGAAAGGGAAAAACTGTGGATGATAATGTGTATACATATTCATCAGAAAATAGCTGTGTGCATGTTTTAGCTAATTTGTTTAATCTTTCCTCATGTTTGGGAGTATAAATACTGTATGTGCATACAATGTTAACATGTATTAACTGCAATTTATTTATATATATATAACAATATTATGTATACAATTTCACAGTGAACACATTGGGGCTTATTTACTAAGAGTCCGCAGCCAAATTTTCATCGGATTTTCGAAATTGTGGCGCAGATGACGTCGGACAATCCGACTGATTCAGACTAAGCGCGGGATTTAACTTTCACATTGGGGCACATTTACTTACCCGGCCCATTCGCGATCCAGCGGCGGGTTCTCTGCGGTGGATTCGGGTCCGGCCGGGATTCATTAAGGTAGTTCCTCCGCCGTCCACCAGGTGGCGCTGCTGCGCTGAAAGTCATCTCAACGCGCCGGAATGCACCACCTCGGACCAGGTGAAGGTAAGGGCTTCACGAGCGACACTTTTTCGGTTTTTAAATGCGGCGGTTTTTCCGAATACGTCGGGTTTTCATTCGGCCACGCCACCCAATTTCCGTCGCATGCATGCCGGCGCCGATGCGCCACAATCCGATCGCGTGCGCCACAATCCCGGGGCAATTCAGGTACAATCGGCGCAAATCGGAAATATTCGGGTAACACGTCGGGAAAACGCGTATCGGGCCCTTAGTAAATGACCCCCATTGTGTCTCAATTCAATGCACTTACATGCACCAGTAAAAAGATGATGAACTCTGTTGGACCTGAGCGGGGAAGTGACACATGCAGGATATCGGGGGGACAATCGTGGCACAGTGCATTATACATGGACAATGCACTTTCAGGTATCGCAACAGGACAGGTAAGTAAATGTGCCCCATTATACATACAATTTCTATTGCTTGCACATACAGTATTTCAGAGATTCAATGCAAAAGTTCAAATACAGTGGTTAATCCCTTCACGACTGCCATATACATTCTATTTGTACTTGCCCCATGTAAAAAAGATTGTTTAGAAATGTCTTGACAGCAGCCATCTTCAAAAGCCTATATCTCCTCTACACCTAGTAACCCAATATAGGCGTCAAATTCATGATTGTTCATGGATGCTTTACAGAACCAGATATAACCACTATTAAAGTAGCAGTAAAAAATGTTAATTCTTATATACATCTTTATGTTTCTTAGACAGTAACTTTAACAATGGATTTCTCTGTTTCTGTAAACCATCCAAACACAATCATGACTTTAAATTAAAGAGGAGTGTCTCCTGCTTAATATTTATGACACCAGATTTGTGTCTTTAGGTGCCATGTTTCCAGAGATATTGGTGTTTGTAGTGTGTCACCTTCCAGCCGGTCTGCTGAAGGTAGAATGTAGAATAAGCTGCAGGAAAGTTGGCAGTAGTACATGCACCCTCTGCATCTAAGGCTTAACCTGGGAAAGGGGGATGGGGTAACACTGTACATAATTATACCATATTTTAAAAAAAAGTTTATTCAGTTTAACTACTTTTTTTAAAAAAAAGACAAAAAACAAAAAAAAATAAATTTTTTTCATTTATAATAAAGAAAAAATATTTACTCCATAAAACGATCCTATCAAGTTTAAGTCTCACATGTCATGAAAAAACTAAGTAAAAATTGTTATGATATGTAAAGGTTTTCCAAGGATATTGTCATTTAAAGAAGAGTGGGGCAGAGATTGACCTGGACATTCAGACATCAATAATCTGCGTTGGGCTGGAGAACTGGCTCACCCAACAGGCGGTATGCTTTAAATCATACTGTAATTTGTAGATGACCCTAAATTCAAAAGCTCCTTCAATCATTTTTGAATGGATGTGCTTAGAGCTATGCTTATGATATGTCGCACTTTGCACACAGTGAATATTGCACACAGAGCAAAAATTCTGTTCTGCAAATCTGTAATGTGATACAGTAGCATTGTAATCTATGGGATTGAAAAAAATGTTCACATATGCCCAGGGATCTTTCTTGGTTCTTAAAAAATGAATAGCACTAACCAAAAGCATATGTGACCACCAAACAAATGGGAAAATGTGACCCAATCTTCACTCCAAAAAATGTATCCACATTGTTACAGATCTTTCTGTGGCCCAGATACACTGTTACATTTCTCTGAGTGAAATTCCTCAGAAAAAAAAAAATCTACATTGTGCCAAGGGTTTTAGTTGCATCACGTGAATGTGATGGTTTAAGAGTCTTAGTATCCACTAAGTTTTGGGTCACTAATTAGCTGTGGTTCCTACCTATTTGTTCTTAGCTCCAAAAGCAAGTGCCTACAGTTCTTGCATTAGTTAGATATCAAGGACCGAGCATAGAAAACAAAAGCACAAAGCTGTAATCAAGGTAATAGCATGGCAGAATAGACTCATTACATAGCTCTATATTCCCATCCTCTGAACTGTGGTTTGTTTGTGAAATCTGGCCCGCGCATCACCCATTTCTAATGAACCAAGCCCATTTTATTTATCACAACCCCAATGGGAAATGGAACATTTTGGAAATACTGAAATGCTACTGATTTGGTTTTGAGTGGACACTTTGAAGTGCAAAGGCTGAAATTTGCGCTCAATTACCATTTTGAGTCCTGATAATACAAAACACAGGTCAATTTTTACCTTTTTCTGCACAATGTGGATGAGATTTCTTAAAGAAAATCTACCATTTGTTTTCATGCATTATGAACCAAGCATACCTTTAGAATGCTGTAGCGACACTGATGCAGGAACATATCTTGTTTAATGCCTGAACCGAGTAGTTATGCTCAAAAAACAATTATAAAATTCAGGATCTTGGGAAAGCTGAGCTGAATGACTCATACACCACAGCATGGGGATGGTGCAGCAATTGATTACCTCTGCCATTAGGGACCACACAGTGATGAAGTATTCTTGGCTTTTTCTGGGCAAGACAAGGTGAGAGCAGTGCATAATTAGGGTCAGGAGAATTGCAAAGCCAGCCAAAGGTGCAAGAGAGCCTCACTATGTGAAGAGGGAAGTGTTTAATATGTCACTTCCTGCCAAGCACACTGACATACATGATACAATGGCTATAATTGGGGACTGGCCCCCATTCAGTTCAACATGACTAAGCCACATATTACATAAGGTGGCAGATTAATGGTTATGCCGGATCCATTCAATTTTGCTAAATGTTCGTAAAATGTTCAGTCGTGGGTGAAATTTCAAGTCAATTTCAATTATATGTGGATTGAACCAAATGCTATTTTTAATCTTACCAACTGTGTAATTGTACTTTACAATACTTATATGAGTCAATCCTTTTCAGTGATTAGACATTGTAGGGATCTTCCCGGGGGATGGTGTGTTAGGACACAGTTCACAGCAGACGTAGATGTATAAAAGATCAACTTGGCGTTTATTTTTAGCATAAACAGTCCAGCAAACATAAATACAGCAACACCGTGCTTTTAAAAGTTCAAACAAAAGACCTACCCGTCTGGGCGCTTACTAACAGGGTGTCTCACCTATCTAACACTCGTAAATACAGCGGCCGCATAGACAGGAAGATGCAGGGCTCCTCCAAACCCACATAGGCTGTTTCCTGGCTGATAGCCCAGACCTGCAAGCTTTGGAAAACTTTTACCTTCACAGGCTGATTAGGAGCAGAGCTCACCTGATCCAAACCCCGAACTGGATCGAGGGGAGGGAGTGGCAAGTCCCACTACCAAACCTACCTGCCACTCCATGTAAATCCAGGCCCGGCAAGATTAAACAACAACTCAGCAGCATAATACTGCTGAGCAACAGATCAATCCTGGACTTACCATCTCACACTACGTAGCAACCTAGGTGAGATGTACACCCCCTCGAGCACTTCTCCAGTGAGATGTCTACAACATGTACAAAATTACTGTAATTAATTGAAACTTTTGATATATATATACACAAAGAACAGAAATTGGTTACTTATGGGTTAAAATGTAAGTTTTAGGACTTTGGACCTGTGTCAAATCAAAGTAAGAGTCACTATTTCCAAATAGAGAAGACAGCAGTTAATATTCTCAGGAGTGACGAGCTTGCCAAATGTAATGCAAAAGCACAGCACAACTCAAACAAGAAGTCACAGTAGACCTTTCTATCCTCAGCTAAGATAAGTACAAAATGACTGCACATTAAGGAATAGACTAGATTAAAATAGGATTCATGCAATAAGCAGTGTAAGAGAAACATGGGGTTATTGTGGTGGTGTTGGGGGGGAAATTGCCCTCTCTGGACTTAGAAAAGTTCTCAATATTAAAGGAACCATGAATTCTATATTAAACATTAAATCCTTGGCTGTTTTCAAATGATCCTGACTTGGCTGCATTTAAGATTTAACATCAGAGCCGTAATGTTTGGAAAATTCATTGTTCTACCGCAACAAACTAAAGCAGTCCTTTTGATAACAGTCAGAAAAATTCCATCTTTCCTGAATTTTTTTTATTCATGTCTACATACAATACAGTAAATGCTTGGCATGGTTTGGCTGAGCAGTCAATATGTAGTAAATAAGAAGTGGGAAGTTACACCCCCCAATGCCTTACCTTTATCTCCCACAGCAATTGTTATTTTAGAATTAACAAGCAAAATCCGTTGACATTTATAGAATTTCCAACATCTAGTGTTTGATTGCTATTGCTAAATTTGGATCTCCATAAAACAATCTAGTGATCCAGTCCATCAACTGCTGCGATTGGTGCTGGCATCTAACAGGTGCACTCCTGGGTACTGCCATCTCTGAATGTCAGTCAGCATCCGCTGTGATGTCAAAATACAGCTCCAGAACTAAGCATAGTACTTAAATACAGCTCCAGAAGCAAGCATAGTACTTAAATACAGCTAAAGAGCCAAACTTGTTACATAAATACAGCTCCAGAATCAAGCACACATGCATTAATACAGCTCCAGAACCAAGCATAGTACATAAATACAGCTAAAGAGCCAAGCTCATTACATAACTATAGCCCCAGAACCAACTGCAGTACTTAAATACAGCTAAAGAGCCAAGATGATTACATAACTACAGCTCCAGAACTAAGCATAGCACTTAAATACAGCTCCAGAAGCAAGCATAGTACTTAAATACAGCTAAAGAGCCAAGCTTGTTACATAAATACAGCTCCAGAACCAAGTGCACATGCATGAATACAGCTCCAGAACCAAGTACACTACTTACATACATCTACCAAACTCACACTTCGTACATAGAACCAGAAGCACTTTACACATCATGATCCCTCCAGAACCAATACTAAACACTGACCCAGATGTATAATTCTGGCTGCACCAATTTTCTGTCTGACTTTGCACTAGAAAGAATGTCTTTGGATCTTGCACATGTATTTATAAAGTGTCTGCGGCACTTTTGCTGCTTCTAATACACATACAGTATTTTTGGACTATAAGGCGCACCTGAGTATAAGGTGCACCATCAATAAATGCCTGCTTAAACGTCTAGGTTCATATATAAGGCGCACTGGAGTATAAGGCGCACCTGATTATAAGGATGAATGACCAGCAGGTGGCAGACCTGTGCACAGTTCAAGGCAACTGTTGTCTGTAAGTACGGTTCATATAGAAGGCGCACTGGACTATAATGCGCACCTTTGATTTCTGAGAAAATCAAAGGATTTTTAGTGCACCTTAGTACGGTACACATCTCTGCAGAGGGCACACAGCAGTGTGATGACACCCCTCCAGTGCACAGCAGGATGATCTCCAGATGGATGCTGTAGGGGGTTAAAGAGTGAAGATCGGGGAGGTTTGGGGATGACTGGGCTGACACAGGTCCGTACAGACTGGACCCGATAGATTACTAATAATTCCTTACACAAACAGGACGGGAAGCTTCTCTCCTCCAGCCGAGTATTAAAGTGTTCATGCAATATTCAGCGCCTTCCACTATTAAGGAGCTCCTCGAGTGTCATGTTTATGGGACACAAGTTAATATTGATTTGATGTTCTCGTTTTTGTAACAACTTGCAAGTGTTATCTGAGAACGTACAGATATCCTGGGAAGAGCGCGAGTCAGAAGAGCAGAGACGCGGCCACTCGGAATCCTGATGAGATGATTAATAAACTCACACAGGGAGGTTGGGAGAGACTATTATCAGAGCGCCGCGCGCGCCTTAAACCGGCCTGAATTATTGAATTTACTTCCCGCAGTCAGAGACAACAACAACTCGACGCAGGGAAATCAGATAAAGGATATTACAGAGTCCTGGCAGGAAATTCCACCAGTGACTGCGGAGCGGCTGTGCATGAAGATGGATTGTGTGTATACAGCAATATCCATCCTGTAAACTATACAGCCATTGAATTAGAGTCACTGCTGCCGGGGACCTCCCCTGTCGTCGCCCTTTAACCCCTATACAGCGATCTTTAGGGAAATCACCGAGTTGCTACCTCCTGACGTGGTCTCCACCAGGTGGCTACCTTTTGACTTGTCGTCCTGGGGTGGAAAATTGCTGGTCTTGGGTCAAAAGACAGCGGTGCGACTCACAACGGCTCAACAAGGAAATAGTCAGGTGCCACCTGAGATTAGGGAAAATGGAGCAGTATGGCACAAGGGGTCAACAAGCAAGGAGGCAGGTGCCATCGGAGATTAGGGGAAATGCAGCAGTATCACACAAGGTTAGGGCAGAATGAGTACTAGCTCACAAGGGGTCAAGAAACAAGTAGCCAGGTACCACCTGAGATTAGGAAAGATAGAATAGTAGCTCACAAGGAGTCAACAAGCAACTAGTCAGGTGCTAGCTGAGGTTAGGGCAGATGGAGTACTAGCTCACAAGGGGTCAACAAGCAAATAGTCAGGTGCCACCTGAGATTAGGGGAAATGGAGCAGTATCGCACAAGGGGTCAACAAGCGAGGAGTCAGGTGCTGGCTGAGGTTAGGGCAGATGGAAAACTAGCTTACAAGGGGTCAACAAGCAACAAGTCAGTTGCCAGGTGAGATGAAGGCAGATGGAGTACTAGCTCACAAGGGGTCAAGAAACAAGTAGCCAGATACCACCGGAGATTAGGGCAGATGGAAAATCAGCCTAAAAGGGGTCAACAAGCAACTAGTCAGGTGCCAGTTGAGGTTAGGGCAGATGAAGTACTAGCCCAGAAGGGGTTATCAAGTGAGTAGACAGGTGTCTGTTGAGGTTCGGTGGAGAGTGAGGATCATGGCTGAAAGCAAACGTTTGTCAGGCTGGAGTCAAAGGTGAGCAAGAGAATTGGAGTAAAAAGCCAGATATGGTAGGAAAATTGGGATACAGTAAATAGGCAAAAGCACAGAATACCCCTAGAGGCTGTAACATGTGAGGAGTTGTTTTTGTTTGTGCACCTTCAGGTGTGGAGAGGTTCCTTCAATAACCTTGGCAACTGCACAGAGAACTCATCAGCCAAGAGTCCTCGAGGAAGCAAGATGGCCACTGAACACCGGTTGTCATATAGCGTTTATATTGTATATGTGAGGGAGGAAAACCATGTTCAGTGCACTGGGGGAGTGGTCTCACACTGCTGTGCTCTAAGCTCTCTGCATTGAACTGCCCAACAGTCCTCTCCTTTGCTCTTAGTTACTTCTGTAGCATCCAAGTAAAAGACGACTACAGCTTTTACTTACAGCAAAGTAAAGGCACTTTGTATCAATAAAAGGCACGGAGCTAAGAGCACAGCAGTGTGAGGACATGTACACAGTGCTACAATCCATGACAATAATTCTCTCTTTCAGTGTTCTCCTGCTACTAACAACATAATCAAATGTATGACTAAACAGGAGGACTATGCAACAGTTCAATACACAGAGCACAGCAGTGTAAGGACAGGACTCCAGGGAATTTTGAGAAACTACAATCTTGGAATATAAATTTGTTTTTCCATTTTGCAGTGAGATAGTCTCCACTGGTAGGGGTCTTGTTTTCACATTTCTCTAGAGACAATATTTAATGCTGGTTTCAGAGAGCACAGAGCACAGCAGTGTGAGGGTACACCCCTAGTGCACTTAGAGAAGCTACAATCTTGGAATATAAAGTAAATCCATTTATCACAGTCCTGCCAATATTGACATTATACACACATTTCTAACTACACATCTCTCCAGGGAAATGCCTAATACTAGGCAAAAAGGAAAAGGCACATGCGGCACTCACCCGGAGGAGACAATTCTTTATTGCGTTTTCAGGATAAAACGGTCCGACATGGTACAGCCATAATAGGGGAGAGGTAGGAGCAGGGGGTCAACAAGGCGACAGCCGTTTCGCGCCTACCGGCGCTTTCTCTAGCCTACCGGCTAGAGGCTAGAGAAAGCGCCGGTAGCCGTTTGCTACACTTGTTCCTTGCACGCTGAGCACCACCCACGGGCTCATTTACTTTAATCTACCATCTCTGAGGACATATATCGTTTGTGGGTTTCACAGGAGTTTCGGTTGTGCCCCCTTTCTTCCTGATCTTCTTTTTGTCAAATGCCTAATACTAGCTGCAGGGAGCACACATCACAGCAGTGTGAGGATACATCACTCGTGCACTTGGAGAAGCTACAATCCTGGAATATAAATTCATTTTTCACAGTCCTGCTGCTACTTACATCATACACAAAGGTCTGATTACATATCTCTCCAGGGACAATACATAACACTGGCTGAGGTGAGGACAGAGCACAGCAGTGTGAGGATACATCCTTGGAGAAGCTACAACCCTGGAATATGAATCCATATATCACAGTCCTGCTGCTACACATACACAAAGGTCTTGCTACACATCTCTACAGGGACAATACACATTGGCTGCATAAAGTGTCTTGACATCTAGAATTTTCTGTCTAGTTTTTAGGGAACAGTTGCCAGATATTGCTTGCTCTACTTGCGTCCACGGTAAGGACATGTCATTGCACCACCATTTTGCTGCACCAGTTACGATACTAGCTCTATAATAACTTCGAAGGTCTGGTACCTCTAATTCTCCCAACATTTTGCATTTGTACACATCTGTTTTGCCAGTCTATACCCTCCCCATATACAGTGGGCCTCATAGAAAAAAATGATTGGGTAACATGCTAGCATAAAATACAGCTCCAGAACTAAGCATAGTACTTAAATACAGCTCCAGAAGCAAGCATAGTACTTAAATACAGCTAAAGAGCCAAACTTGTTACATAAATACAGCTCCAGAATCAAGCACACATGCATTAATACAGCTCCAGAACCAAGCATAGTACATAAATACAGCTAAAGAGCCAAGCTCATTACATAACTATAGCCCCAGAACCAACTGCAGTACTTAAATACAGCTAAAGAGCCAAGATGATTACATAACTACAGCTCCAGAACTAAGCATAGCACTTAAATACAGCTCCAGAAGCAAGCATAGTACTTAAATACAGCTAAAGAGCCAAGCTTGTTACATAAATACAGCTCCAGAACCAAGTGCACATGCATGAATACAGCTCCAGAACCAAGTACACTACTTACATACATCTACCAAACTCACACTTCGTACATAGAACCAGAAGCACTTTACACATCATGATCCCTCCAGAACCAATACTAAACACTGACCCAGATGTATAATTCTGGCTGCACCAATTTTCTGTCTGACTTTGCACTAGAAAGAATGTCTTTGGATCTTGCACATGTATTTATAAAGTGTCTGCGGCACTTTTGCTGCTTCTAATACACATACAGTATTTTTGGACTATAAGGCGCACCTGAGTATAAGGTGCACCATCAATAAATGCCTGCTTAAACGTCTAGGTTCATATATAAGGCGCACTGGAGTATAAGGCGCACCTGATTATAAGGATGAATGACCAGCAGGTGGCAGACCTGTGCACAGTTCAAGGCAACTGTTGTCTGTAAGTACGGTTCATATAGAAGGCGCACTGGACTATAATGCGCACCTTTGATTTCTGAGAAAATCAAAGGATTTTTAGTGCACCTTAGTACGGTACACATCTCTGCAGAGGGCACACAGCAGTGTGATGACACCCCTCCAGTGCACAGCAGGATGATCTCCAGATGGATGCTGTAGGGGGTTAAAGAGTGAAGATCGGGGAGGTTTGGGGATGACTGGGCTGACACAGGTCCGTACAGACTGGACCCGATAGATTACTAATAATTCCTTACACAAACAGGACGGGAAGCTTCTCTCCTCCAGCCGAGTATTAAAGTGTTCATGCAATATTCAGCGCCTTCCACTATTAAGGAGCTCCTCGAGTGTCATGTTTATGGGACACAAGTTAATATTGATTTGATGTTCTCGTTTTTGTAACAACTTGCAAGTGTTATCTGAGAACGTACAGATATCCTGGGAAGAGCGCGAGTCAGAAGAGCAGAGACGCGGCCACTCGGAATCCTGATGAGATGATTAATAAACTCACACAGGGAGGTTGGGAGAGACTATTATCAGAGCGCCGCGCGCGCCTTAAACCGGCCTGAATTATTGAATTTACTTCCCGCAGTCAGAGACAACAACAACTCGACGCAGGGAAATCAGATAAAGGATATTACAGAGTCCTGGCAGGAAATTCCACCAGTGACTGCGGAGCGGCTGTGCATGAAGATGGATTGTGTGTATACAGCAATATCCATCCTGTAAACTATACAGCCATTGAATTAGAGTCACTGCTGCCGGGGACCTCCCCTGTCGTCGCCCTTTAACCCCTATACAGCGATCTTTAGGGAAATCACCGAGTTGCTACCTCCTGACGTGGTCTCCACCAGGTGGCTACCTTTTGACTTGTCGTCCTGGGGTGGAAAATTGCTGGTCTTGGGTCAAAAGACAGCGGTGCGACTCACAACGGCTCAACAAGGAAATAGTCAGGTGCCACCTGAGATTAGGGAAAATGGAGCAGTATGGCACAAGGGGTCAACAAGCAAGGAGGCAGGTGCCATCGGAGATTAGGGGAAATGCAGCAGTATCACACAAGGTTAGGGCAGAATGAGTACTAGCTCACAAGGGGTCAAGAAACAAGTAGCCAGGTACCACCTGAGATTAGGAAAGATAGAATAGTAGCTCACAAGGAGTCAACAAGCAACTAGTCAGGTGCTAGCTGAGGTTAGGGCAGATGGAGTACTAGCTCACAAGGGGTCAACAAGCAAATAGTCAGGTGCCACCTGAGATTAGGGGAAATGGAGCAGTATCGCACAAGGGGTCAACAAGCGAGGAGTCAGGTGCTGGCTGAGGTTAGGGCAGATGGAAAACTAGCTTACAAGGGGTCAACAAGCAACAAGTCAGTTGCCAGGTGAGATGAAGGCAGATGGAGTACTAGCTCACAAGGGGTCAAGAAACAAGTAGCCAGATACCACCGGAGATTAGGGCAGATGGAAAATCAGCCTAAAAGGGGTCAACAAGCAACTAGTCAGGTGCCAGTTGAGGTTAGGGCAGATGAAGTACTAGCCCAGAAGGGGTTATCAAGTGAGTAGACAGGTGTCTGTTGAGGTTCGGTGGAGAGTGAGGATCATGGCTGAAAGCAAACGTTTGTCAGGCTGGAGTCAAAGGTGAGCAAGAGAATTGGAGTAAAAAGCCAGATATGGTAGGAAAATTGGGATACAGTAAATAGGCAAAAGCACAGAATACCCCTAGAGGCTGTAACATGTGAGGAGTTGTTTTTGTTTGTGCACCTTCAGGTGTGGAGAGGTTCCTTCAATAACCTTGGCAACTGCACAGAGAACTCATCAGCCAAGAGTCCTCGAGGAAGCAAGATGGCCACTGAACACCGGTTGTCATATAGCGTTTATATTGTATATGTGAGGGAGGAAAACCATGTTCAGTGCACTGGGGGAGTGGTCTCACACTGCTGTGCTCTAAGCTCTCTGCATTGAACTGCCCAACAGTCCTCTCCTTTGCTCTTAGTTACTTCTGTAGCATCCAAGTAAAAGACGACTACAGCTTTTACTTACAGCAAAGTAAAGGCACTTTGTATCAATAAAAGGCACGGAGCTAAGAGCACAGCAGTGTGAGGACATGTACACAGTGCTACAATCCATGACAATAATTCTCTCTTTCAGTGTTCTCCTGCTACTAACAACATAATCAAATGTATGACTAAACAGGAGGACTATGCAACAGTTCAATACACAGAGCACAGCAGTGTAAGGACAGGACTCCAGGGAATTTTGAGAAACTACAATCTTGGAATATAAATTTGTTTTTCCATTTTGCAGTGAGATAGTCTCCACTGGTAGGGGTCTTGTTTTCACATTTCTCTAGAGACAATATTTAATGCTGGTTTCAGAGAGCACAGAGCACAGCAGTGTGAGGGTACACCCCTAGTGCACTTAGAGAAGCTACAATCTTGGAATATAAAGTAAATCCATTTATCACAGTCCTGCCAATATTGACATTATACACACATTTCTAACTACACATCTCTCCAGGGAAATGCCTAATACTAGGCAAAAAGGAAAAGGCACATGCGGCACTCACCCGGAGGAGACAATTCTTTATTGCGTTTTCAGGATAAAACGGTCCGACATGGTACAGCCATAATAGGGGAGAGGTAGGAGCAGGGGGTCAACAAGGCGACAGCCGTTTCGCGCCTACCGGCGCTTTCTCTAGCCTACCGGCTAGAGGCTAGAGAAAGCGCCGGTAGCCGTTTGCTACACTTGTTCCTTGCACGCTGAGCACCACCCACGGGCTCATTTACTTTAATCTACCATCTCTGAGGACATATATCGTTTGTGGGTTTCACAGGAGTTTCGGTTGTGCCCCCTTTCTTCCTGATCTTCTTTTTGTCAAATGCCTAATACTAGCTGCAGGGAGCACACATCACAGCAGTGTGAGGATACATCACTCGTGCACTTGGAGAAGCTACAATCCTGGAATATAAATTCATTTTTCACAGTCCTGCTGCTACTTACATCATACACAAAGGTCTGATTACATATCTCTCCAGGGACAATACATAACACTGGCTGAGGTGAGGACAGAGCACAGCAGTGTGAGGATACATCCTTGGAGAAGCTACAACCCTGGAATATGAATCCATATATCACAGTCCTGCTGCTACACATACACAAAGGTCTTGCTACACATCTCTACAGGGACAATACACATTGGCTGCATAAAGTGTCTTGACATCTAGAATTTTCTGTCTAGTTGTTTCCGGGCTAGTGGCAATGTGTATCAACAACAGGAGACAGGTGAAAATGTACAGGTCAATGGCAGTGGCCTGATATAGAGGGTCCATTCAGGGATAATACCGATTAGGACCTAGATGGTTTAGCAACCTAATAAGATGCCATAGTATAGGGCAAGGTGTGAGTGTGCCAATGGATCACAACAGGGGACACTTATTAACCTAGTAACTTAGTTACTTTTTTTGTCTTGTTTCTTAGTCCTATTTGTCATGGATTCTCCTTGTGTTAAATTGCACCTGTGCCTGATAGTCTAACATTGCTCCCTGGTGTGGTGGATGTGATTTTATATTTTTTTAAAGTCGCAAATTTTTGTGCAAAAAAGTCTCACAGATGGCGGTCCAATAAATAAATCCCCCTTTCTTTATATAATGCAAAAGAATTGTCAAAATTTGCATAACTTTTGAGGTTTCTAAATATAGCATTTTAGCTCCAAAATGTTTCTTTTGTACTGCATTTTTCATTGCTGTATAAACTTTCTAAAAAAAATTTTAAATGAATTTTTTTTCAAGGTGGATAGACAGGTCAGTGCTGTCAAGCATTTGTGACTCATGTTTTTCCAGCATCATCATTAATTTAACATGTGTTAAATTAGCAACTAGACTAACAAAAATGTGATAGAAAAGAACCTTTTATATTGATTGTAGTTTTGCAATTTCCATATTTTTTAAAATAGCTAAATGTATTTATGTTTTTCACAGAAAATGAAGCAGGGGAGGGGTCTGGTAAAATATCACAATAAAATAAAACACATACTATCACAAAATATTAGGGGAGAGATTATTCTTTCCTTTTTCTAGTTTTCCTATCAGTCGAGTTCCTTTTTAGTCTTGTTTCTTAGTCTGAATTGTCTTAGACAGATTTGCAAATTGTGCTTAAAAAAGTCGCAAAATTGGTTGTCCTGCTTCTCCCTGCCAAGGTCACCACCTGAAGCTTTTGCTAGCTTTTTTGAAACTTTTTAAAAAGTTGCAGATGGCCACTAAGACTAACTTAGTCTAAACAGCTGGATTCTTTAGATAAATACAGTGAATACATCCAAAAGCTGTGTATCACAAGATGTGGTGCAAATGTAGAAAAGTCGCATAAACATATGCAAAAAGCTTAAAAATGTTGTAAGTTTTTTGCAATAACATTTGAAAGAAAAATAAAGTTAAATCTTCCCCTGGTGTTTGCTGATCTGCTAATAACTCAGACACACAATATTGTATTCAGTAATCTTTAACAATAAACTATTGGTAGTAATAAAAATGTGTGGCAATATTTTGCTCCTAATGAAATAATATTTTTTCCTAGAAGAAATGATTACTCTAAGGCCAGTTCCACATGCTGAGTTCAGTTCCTGTTTGCAGCATTCAGGCCGCAAGATCCGGGCAGCACACGTTGTTCAGTGAGGAACCGGCCTAAATAGGAATAAAGCAAGGTCCAATTGTCTGTAGCACCAACAATACTTCACTTTGCATATTCTGCCTTGCATGGTTTTGGAGGTTTAACTTCATTTTTCCTACTTTATAAAGACCTATTGCCTCACCTATATTCCACGTTAAGGACCAGGTCATTTTTCAGTTTTTTCCTTCAAAGCCTTCTACAAGCAATAACTTTTTTATATTTGTTTTACTACAGCTGTGAAGAGTCTTGTTCTTTTTCAGAACAAATTTAGTTTTTAATAGCCAATTATGAGTTCCCTTATGTTATACTGATGAATTGTTATTAACTCTTTCTGTACAGTACACTTAAAATCTACTTATTGTGGCCCCTAAATAAAAGACTCTATAATAAAACTGTTTTTTTTTTCTACAGGTCATGACGTATACAGTGACTCCAAATATTTTTCGGGGATTAACCTCCTTTTCTCAGTATAAGCTGGAGTTGGGGTAAGAATAGAGGAACACCAGAATCCCTATGATTACATTACTCAGTATAAGCTGGAGTTGGGATAAAAATAGAGGAACACTGGTATCCCTATGAGTACATTTCTCAGTATAAGCTGGAGTGTGGATAAGAATAGAGGAACACCGGTATCCCTATGAGTACACTTCTCAGTATAAGCTCGAGTTGGGGTAAGAATAGAAGAACACCGATATTCTTTTGAGTACAGTACATTGAGATGGTTGAAATAGGTACTGCAGCAGGAGATAGAGCCACCGGAAAAAGACGCAAGTCCATCAAGTCCAACCTTTAAGAATTAAATAATTGTTTAATCCCCATAACCAATGATATTTTTTCTCTCCAGAAAGGCATCCAGGCCTCTCTTGAACATGTACACAGAGTCCGCCATAACAACCTCCTGCGGTTTTTTCCTTCAAAGCCTTCTACAAGCAATAACTTTTTTATATTTGTTTTACTACAGCTGTAAAGAGTCTTGTTTCTTTTTCAGAACAAACTTAGTTGTTAGTAGCCAATTATGAGTTCCCTTAAGTTATACTGATGAATTGTTATTAACTCTTTCTGTACAGTACACTTAAAATTTACTTATTGTGACCCCCTAAATAAAAGAGTCTATAATAAAACTATTTTTTTCTACAGGTCATGATGTATACAGTGACTCCAAATATTTTTCGGGGATTAACCTCCTTTTCTCAGTATAAGCTGGAGTTGGGGTAAGAATAGAGGAACACCGGTATCCCTATGAGTACATTTCTCAGTATAAGCTGGAGTTGGGATAAGAATAGAGGAACACCGGTACCCCTATGAGTACATTTCTCAGTATAAGCTGGAGTTGGGGGGTAAGAATAAAGAAACACCGGTATCCCTTTGAGTACACTTCTCAGTATAAGCTGGAGTTGGGGTAAGAATAGAAGAACATCGATATCCTTTTGAGTACAGTACATTGAGATGGTTAAAATAGGTATTGCAGCAGGAGACAGAGTCCAACTTTTAAAGGGAACCTACCACCACAAATCTACCTATAAAGGTAGATCGGGTGGTAGGTGGATCAGTGGGACGTGAGGATAGCCCTTCTCACGTCCCCGCACTTTTTTAGTAATTTTTATCAAACTTTTATGCTAATTTTATTATGCGGCTACTGGGGAGTGGAGTAGCCGCATCTGAGGTTACACGCCCCAGTAGCCTCTTTTCTCCTCCTACTCACCATCTTCGTTTTGCAGCTGCTCGTAGCTGCGCGCCCTTGTCCGAAGATCCTGCAGTCTGCGCATGCGCAGAACAGCAGGCCCGCGCCTGCGCAGTCACTGCTCCGAAGTCGGGGCTGCACAGGCGCGGGCCTGCTGTTACTAAAAAAGTGCGGGGACGTGAGGATTAGCCCTTAAAAGGGCTATCCTCACGTCCCATTGATCCACCTACCATCCGTTCTACCTTTATAGGTAGATTTGTGGTGGTAGGTTCCCTTTAAGAATTAAATACATGTTTAATCCCCATTACCAGTGATATTTTTTCTCTCCAGAAAGGTATCCAGGCCTCTCTTGAACATGTACACAGAGTCCGCCATAACAACCTCCTGCGGCAGAGAGTTCCATAGTCTCACTGCTCTTACAGTAAAGAACCTCTGTCTATGTTGATGGTAAAATCGCCTCTCCTCTAGGCGCAGAGGATGCCCCCTTGTCCTGGTCTCAGGCCTAGATATAAAAAGATCTTTGGAAAGATCCTTGTACTGTCCGTTCAGGTATTGTAATGAGGTCTCCCCTCAGTCTTCTTTTTTCTAAACTGAATAATCCCAAATTTTGTAATATGTCATTGTATTCTAGTCCCTGCATTCCCCTAATAATCTTGGTTGCTCTCCTTTGCACCCGTTCCAACTCACTCAAACTATATCCGTTTTTATACACTGGTGCCCAAACTGTACACAATATTCCATGTGTGGTCTGACCAGGGATTTGTATAGGCAAAACTATGTCTTTATCATGAATCTATTCCTTCTTGATCCATCCCTAATTTTAGTTTGCTTTAGCAGCAGCCGCCTGGCTCTGGTCACAAAATTATTTTACCATCCACCAATACCACCAAGTCCTTTTCAGCTCCAGTTTTACCAGTAATTGCTCTGTTTAGAACATAGCTATACTTTTTGTTTCCATGGCCAATGTGCATAACTTACATTTATCTACCATAAACCTCATCAACCATTTCTCTGCCCACCCTCAAGCTTCAAAAATCCTTCTGTAATGCTAAATTACCGACCTCAGTATTTATTACATTACACAGCCTGTATCATCGCAAATATTGAAACTGACTGTGTAACACGCCACTACAGGTCATTTAAAAAAGATAAAAGAAGTGGGCCCCATAGCTGCCCCTTGTGGCACTCCCTGGTAATTTCACCCCAATCTGAGAATGTGCCATTAATGAAGACCCTCTGTTTTCTATCACTAAACCAATTTTACCAAATACACAGATTTTCCCCTATTCCCACAGTCTCATTGTATATCACAACGTTTGTTAGGCACAGTGTCAAATGCCTTTGAAAAGTCCACATCCACATCGTCCCCCGATACAGTCTTGAAATAACCTTCCACGTAAACCAATCAGATTAGTCTGACAGGACCCGATCTCTCTAAACCCATGCTAGCGCTGGTTATAGGTTGTGCACAGTGATATACTCCAGGATGCATCTCTAACAACCTCTCAATATTTTCCCCACCACAGAAGATAGACTCACAGGTCTTGTTTCCAGGATCGCTTTTTGATCTTTTTTGTATATTGGTACCAAACATTTGCTTGCGCCAGTCCTGTGGAGATAACCAGTCCTCAGTGAATCTTCAATATTTAAAATAACGGTCTGTCGTCATGGTTATAGTTAATACAAAACCTAGGTTTTATGCCATCTGGCCCCGGTTTTATCTATCCAGTGGTTGTGAGGCGGCACTGTACCTCTTCCTGGGTTAACTATTGACATTACAAAGATAATTTACATTCTTCCTCATTGTGTCTTCCACCAGGGATTTTCCGGGGTAAGACAGTTGAGAAGGTGACATCTTAATTGGCCCTTCCTCATCTCCTTCCACCATGACCCCCATGTTATTCCTAAGGGACCCCACTCTCTGTTTTCAGTTTCTTATCATTTATATTTTTGAAAAATAATTTTGGGATTATTTTTGTCTCTCCTTGGCATTATTCCTCGTCCTCTATTTTTGCGGCCTTGACTGCTCTTTACAGGATTTATTTTCTCTCTATAATCCTGTAATGCCTCATCGCTACCTTCAAGTTTAGCACCTTAAACGCCTTATCTTTCTGGCTTATTGCTTTCTTTACAAGACTAGTTAGCCACATTGGCTTTTTCTGTTCCTCTTATGCTTTCTGCTTCCCATAAGGTTGTGTTCTCACAGGACTTTTCAGAATATGAGAAAAAGTCCCATTTTTGGGCGGGGCTTTGTCTTGAGACATTGTCCCAGTCTAGTGACTTTAAGGTCTTCCCTGTATTGAGTGTTGGTTGCCTGCCTTCCCTAACGCTCTATAGAGCGTATACAAATCAATGATAAGTTGATCACTAGTACCCAGGTTCCCCCCAACCGGTAGTTTGATACTCATCAGTGCGTTGGGTAAGGATAAGGTCCAGCAGTGCCCCCCTCTTGTTGGTTCCAGACTAGTTCTGACAGGTAATTGTCTTTTTGGTTGTAGACAAGAACCTGCTGCACTTGAAGGACCCGCATGGTTTTCCCCCAGTCATATCTTGGGTAATTGACAGTCCCCCATTGATAGTACTCACCATGTTTGAAGCCGCATCCATTTTACTTATCAGCATTTCCTCCTGCTGCGCGTCCATTATATGTGGAGGCCTATAACAAAACCTAGAATTCTTATTATTCGGTTTTCCCTCCCCTTATCTCCTCCCATAGGACTCCACATTTACTATTGCGTCACCGATGTCATCTCGCAGAGCTTTGAGGCAAGATTCACATATAAACAACCCCTCCTCCCTTTTTACTTATACGATCCTTTCTAAAAAGACTATAACCATCTATAGTAGCACCCAGTCAAAGCTACTGTCCAGGATGTCTTGCTGATACCCACTATATCATATTTCCGCTCCAACATCAAGAGTTTCCGTCCTCCATTTTGTTTGTGAGGCTTCTGGCATTGGTGTACATCACTTTATATGGTTTTCCCTATTCCTATTCCTTTTGTTTTCATCCCAATCTATTCCAGCCCCCCCTTCCTCCCCCATGGACTGTGACTCTTCCCCCAGCTCTCTATCTGCAATGTCTATTTGCCCTGCACAAGTGTAGTTGTCTCCTCCAGGTCCCTAGTCTATAACGCTCTCCAACCTTCTAACCATTTTTTCCTCCCCCAAAACAGCTGCACCTCCCCATGGGGTGCAGCCCATCCCATTGTAGAGCCTGCAGCCAACAGAACAGTCAGTTCAGTTTCTCCTGAACCCAAAGCCTTCCTTCTTACCCAACTTTTGAGCCATTTATTTACCTCCCTCATCCCCGCTGTCTTTCTGGTGTGGCACTTGGTACAGGTATTATTTAGAGAAGAAACTACCTTTGAGATCCTTGCCCTGAGCTTGTATCCTAAATCCCTGAATCATTTTAAGGACTTTCCACCTACCTCTTACTTGTCAGTAGTCCCATTTGGACCATGCCTCGGTTCCTCACCAGCCCCTCCGTAATCTGTGAACCTGATCCGCAACATTCCGACCCAGAGCACCCGGCAAACAACACACTGTTCGTATGCCGGTCTTTTGTGACAGAATTGCCATGTCTGTTCCCCATAACGAATCTCCCACTACCAGCACCTGTGTGGACCTTGCCTGTGCTCCGATTACCCTTCTTACTGAGCAGACAGTACCCCTGGTTTAGAGGCCACGTCTTGCTGCAGCATTGCTACCCCAAGAGCTGATCCCCCCTCATCCACTAGTCTGGCAAACTTATGGGGTGCACACGATCAGACTAGACTCCCTGACTCTTCCCTCAACCGCTACTACTGTTACCCAACATAGCTGCCCCCCTCACTGTGCACCTCCATACTTCCCTCCCCACACCCATCTTTCCCAAGAGTTTGTGCTCCAGGAGCAGCAAAACTCGCTCCTATTGTCAATTGCCGCACGCCTTGAAACTTGCTCATTAGATCCAGAATCTGGGCTTCCAGATGAGCAATTTTCCACAGCCCCACACAGCAGTTTTCCCCTTCGAACGGCTGTTCAGACAGGGAAACTACATGGCACAGGATTGTACACTGTGTAGCAATGCCACTTATGGATTCCATTGTTCTACAATGGATTACGAAAATACGGAGAAAAAAAGAATTCACAGTAAACGTAACAGTAAAAGTAAACAGCAGTTACCTGCTAAGTTCCTCAAACTTAAGTCCCTTAACCTTAAATCCCACTTTGGACCCGCACACACTTCGGTTCATGCACTCACCACCAAGCTCGCACACTCGCTTTTCTATGCTTTTTTAAAAAGGTAATGTGCCACAAAAATCTGCTGAGCTCACTGCACAAGATCTGTATCCAGCATTGCAAACACGTGCTGCTAACCATGAAAACCATTGCCTAGCATGGATAACATAGCATGGAGACAAACACACAGCAAGTTGTGAGATTGTAGCCAAGACTGAATTAATATAAAAATAAGTGAAAAATGAGATGTCTTTGATGACAGACAAAGTTTCGATATTAGAGCATTTACCAAAATGTTCACCCCTCCTCAATATCCATTCTAACCTCATATCTATCAATCTATCCATCTCGTATCCGGAAGCAATAACAGCCCCTCCAAAAATGTAAAAATGATTTAGAGTTTGGATTTATTCCACAGTTCGGCCTGTTAAAGAGGTCCATGTATAAATGGCTAAATATATGTAAAATCACAAGACGATAATAGGCAAAAGTGTTGATGCCCATACACCAAATTAACATAAAACAGACTTAGAGGCCTCCAGACCCATATAAGTGATTGTCAGCCAGGCGTGTCAAGCTTCTTGTTCACTTTGCATATACCACACACTGCATACAAATGTTTGACTATACTACTAACGGTATGTGTATCTCATAGATTAGACCACAGGTGGATCTACTAAAGTGCTGTATAGAGTCAATGTGTTTGCAGTAGACTCTCTTTAATAGTGCATTCAAATATTTGAGATTTTCATTTTGTTTTAATTATTAAAGGTTCCAGTGTTCGAAGAGCGTTCCTTCTCTTACACACTTCGACTTGTACACAACACCTATAACACTAACGCGTTTTCTGTCTATCTAGAAACGAGAGTTTGATCAGAGGTGTTTCACTGCATGGCTTAAACATGAGGTGTGTAAAAATTATGTCAAAAACATAAGCATAAACAAGATTAACCCCTTAAGTCCGCAGGGTTTTTCGGCCAATTCTCGCTCTCACCCTCCAACTTCAAAACCATACCTTTTTTAACTTTTTCCTTTTTTTTTCCGTGTACAGACCTTTGTGAGGGCTTATTTTGGTGCGTACACATTTACTTTCCGTATGTTATTTATTTTAAAACATGCCGTGTACTGCGTAGCTTGAAAAAATTCAATGTGGAAAATTGAAAAAAAAAACGTCCGTCCGCCAAGTTCTTGTGGCTCATTTTTTAAAAACGACTTTCAATCTTCCCCAATAATCATGCCTACTTTTATGTCTTGGTTCGGTGCGTGGCTGGATACCGATTTTTATGGTTGTTATGGTGTTTTAATACATTTTAAAAATTAAATGAATGTGTCCCAAAAAGTAAAAACATTTTTTTGCATCTTCTGACGCTAATAAACTTTTGTTCTACTGTAGCGCACGGAGATGTTGATGGGTCAATTTTTTGGCGAAATAGGCGAACGTTTTCAATTGCTACCGTTTGTAGGTCGGTGCGATATTTTGATTCATGTGTTAGTTCCTTTTTTATGTTATGTAAGGTGTAAAATCGCATTTTCGGACCATTGGCGCCATTTCCCGCCTCAGGAGGCACCGCCGGCCGTAACCGTTTTTTATACATTTTGATAGTCGGTTGAAACTTGACTGTGTAAACGCACTACAAGGTCATTAATAAAAATAATAAAAAGAAGTGGCCCCAATACTGACCCTTGTGGCACTCCACTGGTAATGTCAACCCAATCTGAGAATGTGCCATTAATGAAGACCCTCTGTTTTCTATCACTAAACCAATTACTTACCCAAATACACAGATTTTCCCCTATTCCCAGCAGTCTCATTTTATATACAACGTTTTATGTGGCACAGTGTCAAATGCCTTTGAAAAGTCCACATCCACATCGTCCCCCAGATACAGTCTTGAAATAACCTCCACGTAGAAACCAATCAGATTAGTCTGACAGGACCGATCTCTCTAAACCCATGCTGACGCTGGGTTATTGGTTGTGCACAGTGAGATACTCCAGATAGCATCTCTAACAACCTACTCAAATATTTTCCCCACCACAGAAATAGACTCACAGGTCTGTAGTTTCCAGGATCGCTTTTTGATCTTTTTTTTATTGGTACCACATTGCTACGCCAGTCCTGTGGAAGATAACCTAGTCCTCAGTGAATCTTCAATATTAAAAAAACGGTCTGTCATCATGGTTACTAGTTCATAAAAAACCTAGGGGTTTATGCCATCTGGCCCCGGTGATTTATTCTATCCTAGTGTTTGTGAGGCGGCACTGTAACCCTTCCTGGGTTAAACTATTGACATACAAGATAATTTACATTCTTCCTCATTGTGTCTTCCACCAGGGATTTTCCTGGGTAAAGACAGTTTGAGAAGTGACATTCGTAGATTGGCCCTTCCTCATCTCCTTCCACCATGACCCCCATGTTATTCCTAAGGGACCCACACCTCTGTTTTCATTTTCTTATCATTTATATTTTTGAAAAATAATTTGGGATTATTTTCTGCTCTCTGCGTTGCATTATCCTCTCAGTCTCCTATTTTTGCGGCCTTGACCTGCTCTTTTAGAGGATTTATTTTTCTCTCTATAATCCTGTAATGCCTCATCGCTACCTTCAAGTTTTAGCACCTTAAACGCCTTATCTTTCTGGCTTATTGCTTTCTTTACAAGACTAGTTAGCCACATTGGCTTTTTCTTGTTCCTCTTATGCTTTTTCCCATAAGGTATGTGTTTCTCACAGGACTTTTTCAGAATATATGAGAAAAAGTCCCATTTTTGGGCGGGGCTTTTGTCTTTGAGAACATTGTCCCAGTCTATGACTTTAAGGTCTTCCCTTAGTTGAGTGTTGGTTGCCCCTTCCCTAACGCTCTTAGTAGAGCGTAATACAAAATCAATGATATTATGATCACTATTACCCAGGTTCCCCCCAACCTGTAGTTTTGATACTCTATCAGGTCTGTTGGTAAGGATAAGGTCCAGCAGTGCCCCCCTCTTGTTGGTTCCAGGACTAGTTCTGACAGGTAATTGTCTTTTTGTTGTAGACAAGAACCTGCTGCCTTTGAAGGACCCGCAGGTTTCTGCCCCCCAGTCAATATCTGGGTAATTGAAGTCCCCCATGATAAGTACTTCACCATGCTTTGAAGCCGCATCCATTTTACTTATCAGCATTTCCTCTGCTGCCTCCATTATATGTGGAGCCTTATAACAAAACCCTAGTAATATTTTATTATTCTTTTTCCCTCCCCTTATCTCCTCCCATAGGGACTCCACATTTACATTTGCGTCACCGATGTCATCTCGCAGGACAGGCTTGAGGCAAGAATTCACATATAAACAAACCCCTCCCCCTTTTTTACTTATACGATCCTTTCTAAAAAGACTATAACCATCTATAGTAGCAGCCCAGTCAAAGCTACTGTCCAGGGATGTCTTGCTGATACCCACTATATCATATTTCCGCTCCAACATCAAGAGTTCCAGTTCCTCCATTTTGTTTGTGAGGCTTCTGGCATTGGTGTACATACACTTTATATGGTTTTCCCTATTCCTATTCCTTTTGTTTTCATTCCCCAATCTCATTCCAGCCCCCCCTTCCTCCCCCATGGACTATGACTCTTCCCAGCTCTCTATCTGCAATGTCTATTTGCCCTGCACAAGTGTAGTTGTCCTCCTCCAGGTCTCTAGTCTATACGCTCCTCCAACCTTCTAACCATTTTTTCCCCCAAAACAGCTGCACCCTCCCCATGGAGGTGCAGCCCATCCCTATTGTAGAGCCTGCAGCCAACAGAAAAGTCAGTTCAGTTCTCCATGAACCCAAAGCCTTCCTTCTTACACCAACTTTTGAGCCACTTATTTACCTCCCTCATCTCCCGCTGTCTTTCTGGTGTGGCACGTGGTACAGGTAGTATTTAGGAGAAAACTACCTTTGAGATCCTTGCCCTGAGCTTGTATCCTAAATCCCTGAAATCATTTTTAAGGACTTTCCACCTACCTCTTACTTTGTCAGTAGTCCCAATGTGGACCATGACCTCTGGTTCCTCACCAGCCCCTCCCAGTAATCTGTGAACCTGATCCGCAACATGCCGAACCCGAGCACCCGGCAAACAACACACTGTTCGGTATGCACGGTCTTTGTGACAGATTGCCATGTCTGTTCCCCTAATAATCGAATCTCCCACTACCAGCACCTGTGTGACCTTGCCTGTGCTCCGATTACCCTTCTTACTGGAGCAGACAGTCCCCTGGTTGCTAGAGGCCACGTCTTGCTGCAGCATTGCTACCCCAGAGCTGATCCCCCTCATCCACTAGTCTGGCAAACTTATTGGGGTGCACCAGATCAGGACTAGACTCCCTGCAACTCTTCCCTCAACCCCGCCTACTACATGTTACCCAACTAGCTGCCCCCTCACTGTGCACCTCCATACTTCCCTCCCCACACCCATCTTCCCCAGAGAGTTTGTGCTCCAGGAGCAGCAAACTTCGCTCCATATTGTCAATTGCCCGCAGCCTTGAAACTTGCTCATTTAGATCCAGAATCTGGGCTTCCAGATGAGCAATTTTCACACATCCCACACAGCAGTTTTCCCCTTCGAACGGCTGTTCAAGGAAAGCATACATGGCACAGGATGTACACTGTGTAGCAATGCCACTTATGGAGTCCATTGTTCTACAATGGATTACAAGAGAAATACGGAAGAAAAGAAGAATTCACAGTAAAAGTAACAGTAAAAGTAACAGCAGTTACCTGCTAAAGTTCCTCAAACTTAAGTCCCTTAAACTTAAATCCCACTTTGGACACCGCACACACTTCGGTTCAATGCACACTCACCACCAAGCTCGCACACTCGCTTTTCTGATGCTTTTTAAAAAGGTAATGTGCCACAAAAATCTGCTGAGCTCACTGCAACAAGATCTGTTATCCAGCATTGCAAACACGTGCTGCTAACCAATGAAACCATTGCCTAGCATGGATAACATAGCATAGAGACAAACACACAGGCAAGTGTGGAGATTGTAGCCAAGAGACTGAATTATATATAAAAATAAGTGAAAAAATGAAGATGTATTTGATGACAGACAAAGTTTCGATATTAGAGCATTTACCAAAATGTATCACCCCTCCTCAATATCCATTCTAACTCCTATCTATCAATCTATCCATCTCGTATCCAGGAAGCAATAACAGCCCTCCAAAAATTAAGTAAAAATGAATTTAGTTGGATTTATTCCACAGGTATGCTGCCTGTGTACATTAACCCTAGATGGTCAGATCGCTGCTACCATATACTGCAATACTTCTGTATTGCAATATATGGCATTTTTGCAGCACATTCATTACAATGAGCCACTGGCTCATTGTAACGAATCTGCAGCTGCCAGATAGCCTCGTGTCAAAAGAAGACACGAGGCTACCATGGCAACCGATCGCCGCCCCCCGATGACGTTCGGGGGAGTGGCGATCGAAAAAAAGATGGCGCCGCCCGCGCGCCGCCGTCTTTTAAATGCCGCCGGCGACTTTGCCGGCGGCAACGGGGGGTTAATAGCCGCGATCGATGCTAGCACCGACCGCGGATATTAGCGGTGGGGGTTCTATGCATTTTGCAAAAACCCCCACCTTTGTATGAAGAGGACTCAGCCCGTGAGCCCTCTTCATACATCCCTTATACCTCTGCGCCGTAGTTAAAGAAAATCTACTATCCCTTATAATAAACCAGGGACAGTTACTCATAGATCCAGGCACTGTGACTGTGGTAATCTTCTTATATTTTTTATCCATGGCCTTCTTAAATAAACTTATCTAATTTTTATTATTATGCTGATGAGCCTGAGGGTCTCTATGGGGTGTTCCCAGAGCCCCTCAGTGATGTTGTTGCACTCTGTGTCCCTGTGTGGTGTATGTAGCGCTGGCCATCACCTACTCATCTTCTCCTCCATGCTGTACTTGCTCTGTTTGGACAAGTGTGCATGTGGTCTTGAAAGAATATTGGCTGAGAATTGTGGAGTAAGTCCCTGCCAGTTACCTCTGAGAAGGTGTATCACCCGTAAGCACAAGGATCAGGTACATTGGCATCTAGCGAGCTGCCTCTGACATGCTTTATGGGCTCCCCCATCAGCTGAGAGTAGGCTGACCAATATGTCAATGCCAAAAGCTCATGAACAGAGTGTCAAGTCATACATTTTGGGTGCTGAAATTTTGTGAAGTCACAGCACAGAGGGACTCTGATAATACCCCCTGGAGCCCCCTGGCTTGATTTTAGGAGATGGCGGCGCCCGCGCGCCGCCGTCTTTTAAATGCCGCCGGCGGCTTTGCCGGCGGCAACGCGGGGGTTAATAGCCGCGATCGGTGCTAGCACCGACCGCGGTTATTAGCGGTGGGGGTTTTATGCATTTTGCAAAAAACCCCCACCTTTGTATGAAGAGGACTCAGCCCGTGAGCCCTCTTCATACATCCCTTATACCTCTGCGCCGTAGAGCTACGGCGCAGAGCGTTAAGGGGTTAATTTATCCGTAGCGGCTGTATGACTTTCACAAGATTTGAGTCGTGGGGAGTCATTTCTATGGATCTCCAGGCCTCACCTCAAGGGCTAGGCCCCGGTGGGGGATGTTGCAGATGCTTAACCCCTTAACGCTCTGCACCGTAGCTCTACGGCGCAGAGGTACAGGGAAAGTATGAAGAGGGCTCACGGGCTGAGTCCTCTTCATACAGAGGTGGGGGTTGTTGCATATTGCAGCAAACCCCCACCGCTAGTAACCACGGTCGGTGCTTGCACCGATCGCGGATATTAACCCTTTCATTGCCGGCGGCGGCATTTAAAAGACGGCGGCGCCATCTTTGTTACGATCGCCGCGCCCCCGAACGTTAACCCTTTCAACGCCGCCGGCAAAGTCGCTGGCGGCGTTTAAAAGATGGCGGCACTCGGGCGCCGCCATCTTTATTACGATCGCCGCGACCCGGCGATTGGTTGCCATGGTAGCCTCGGGTCTTCGTTTGACCTGAGACTATCTGGCATCTGCAGATTCGTTACAATGAGCCAGTGGCTCATTGTAATGAATGTGCTGCAAAAATGCCATATATTGCAATACAGAAGTATTGCAGTATATGGTAGGAGCGATAAGACTATCTAGGGTTAATGTACCCTAGATGTTCTAAAAAATAGTGAAAAAATTAATAAAATATTAAAAGTTCAAATCACCCCCCTTTCCCTAGAACAGATATAAAACATAATAAACAGTAAAAATCACAAACATATTAGGTATAGCCGCATCCCAAGATGCCTGATCTATCAAAATATAAAAACAGTTACGGGCGGTGGTGACCTCCGAGGCGGGAAATGGCGCCCAAATGTCCGAAATGCAACTTTTACACCTTTTTACATAACATAAAAAATGAAATAAAAAATGATCAAAATGTTGCACAGTCCTCAAAGTGGTAGAAATGAAAACGTCGCCTCATTTCGCAGAAAATGACCCCTCACACATCTCCGTGCACCAAAGTATTAAAAAGTTATTAGCGTCAGAAGATGGCAAAATTTTTTTTTCTTTTTTGTACACATTCGTTTAATTTTTGAAAATGTATTAAAACACAATAAAACCTATATAAATTTGGTATCACCGCGATCGCACCAAACCAAAGAATAAATTAGGCATGCTATTTGGAGCGAAGATTGAAAGTCGTAAAAACTGAGCCCACAAGAACGTGACGTTTTTTTTTAATTTTTCCACATTTGGAATTTTTTTCAGCTTCGCAGTACACGGCATGTTAAAATAAATAACATTACAGGAAAGTAAAATTTGTTACGCACAAAATAAGCCCTGACACAGGTCTGTACACGTAAAAATGAAAAAGTTATGGATTTTTGAAGTTGGAGAGTGAGAAATGAGCCGAAAAACCCTGCGTCCTTAAGGGGTTAAAGTCATCTCCTATATATAAAGTGGTGTTATCAAAACAGTGAGAGAAATACTGGCACTACTGCAGTGTGTCATTCCCGTCCAACAATGCACCTTCCACCCAGACCACCACGTGCCCCACTTGCGTCGTAGTGTTGCCCTTCGTCACTTTTCACAAAAAAAAAGCAAAAAAAAAAGTGGGGGGACGGCTTCCCCCCGACTGTCCACCTTCCCCGGCTCTCTCCCTCTCTGCCTCTCCTCCCCACCCCCGTGTTTTTGCCGCTAAGAGGTAACGACTGAGCGGCCTGTTTCTGTTTCTGGTCTGTCACTTGGTCATTTGGGTTTCGCCCCTATTTCCAGGCGATAACCCACTCCTCGCCTTGTGATGTTTCCCTTGGAGTGCTCACTTTTTCTTTTGGTCTTTGGGCCGCATCGCGCGCGTAATGCATGTCGTTCTTGTGCAGTGCTCGCCCTTGATTCTCCCGGGAGGGTTGGCGTCCACGACTTTTGCGATTCGACTGGTACGTCCCTTTCCTTTTCTGCCACCCGCGGCCAGTCGTGGTCTATGTTTGTGAACGCTTGGCTGAATAACGGCTTTTTGTAAATGTTCCGGTAACGGATAGAATGTAAAGAACGGACGTGGGCTTAAGACATCAGGTTACCCTGCCCGTTCGGGTCATCGTGTGTCTGACGAATAAACGGTGTTTATGACTAGACTCACTTCCTGCATTGTTTATAAATTTCTTTAAGGTAATGGTTATTTGTCCTTTTTAAACTTTTTTTAGATTATTGTGATAATAATATTACTCCCTCCACCATTTTTTTTGTTATATTTTTTCTTGGTCTTTGTGTTGTTTTTCATTCTGGCCTGTTATCCTCCTCATTTCTCGCCTTTTTTTCCTACCAGCGTCCGTTGAGCTCTTCGCCCAACTCCTTCTATGTTTGATCAGATGAAGCATGTCTTTCCTAAGTGGTAGAATTACAAAACCTATTCGGGTCCAGCTTAAGCCTCTCGTCTTTGTGTAATGAAAGAATCCACATACTGCATGTTTCTTCTTCCCAGTCTCACTTTATAAGCCAAGTTCATATTCTCTCTGCCTTTCCATGACCCTTGGTTGCGCTCAACTTCCTCCTTCTTGGTCCCCCATTTACAACAGACAGTTATGATGGGGTCTAGACACACTCCTGGACCGCCCATCCGACCGTTCTGCCCACTTGCCGTTCCCTCCCCTCGCCGCACCCCCCTGCTCTTCTGGCTCCATCCGCCACCCCCCCCCTTTTTTTCTTTTTGTTTCAGTGTCCTCCTGTGATCCCCACTTTTTGATTTTTTCACTGTCTCCCCTTTCCCACTTTTTTCGCCCTCTGATTGTCGCCCTCCCACTTTCTTTATTTATAGTATCTAACCGCCCCATCCCTCCCGACCCCCCGGGTGATCTCGGCCTTCCTTGTTCTTAGGTAGTTTCTCACGCCCCTCTCCCGCGCCTCTGTCCCCTTTTCCCTCCCCAGGGTCCCGGTATTCTTTTTTCCCCCTAGGTTAAGCCCAAGATTTGGTTGAGTTAGGTGTACTTTTTTTTACCCTTGGTCGCCTCCCTGGCCCCCCCCGCTGTTTGTTCCGTTTTGCTGACTTCTCGTCCGCCCTGTGCCGCCTGGTCTCTCTGTTTCGTCTATGCACCGTTTCCTCGAATTATCCCCCTCCTTTCTTTTCTTCCTCTCGCCCCTCCTGCTCGCCGCTATTTTTTTTTTTTTCTACCTCGCGATTCTCAGAGTGTAAAGGACAGGAAGCCTGAAAGGATTGGGTAAGTGTTGATAAATGGATAGGACCGGGAGATTGAGCGGGAAGGTAAGTGTCGGGGGGCTAGGAGGTATGGGGATAGGGTGAAACAGGGGTCCGCGAGAGAACGAGAGGTTCAGCTATAAGGTGGGAGAGTATTGAGGAGGCGCTCCCATAGTTGCCTCCGGAGAAGGTTTGGTGTTTTGTCTCTTACCTCTTGCTTTTGTCTTGTGATTTTTTTCGCTCCAGGATCACCTGGGAATTCAGCTGGGGTATTGGGTTGTGTGTTGGGTTGTTTTATGTTCCTTTTCGTCTTCCCCTGTTTCCTTGTCGTTTGGTTAAGGGGGGTATTCTTTGTCTTACCTGTATTTCTTTCACTTGCTTCCGACCGCGCCCCCTCTTATCTCGTCTCCTGTCCGAGTGTGGTCTGCTTGAGCCTTAAAGAATCTGAGTCTCTGAGGGAATCACTTACAGAGGTCATTATTATTTCATATCCATGTAGTATAGAAATTGCATGTTCTGCTGGTGAATTTATAATTGTAAACTCGTGTAAGTATGTAGTCCATGTGCTGAGTTATCATCAGTGTGCATTGTCTGTGGTATTTTAGTTCCTACGCCTTCTTTTCGTTTATATTCTTTTGTGGTCGTGTTTCTTTTTTGGCTGAAATTCTGTGGAGTAAATTTAGTGTAAGGACAACCATTTTTTGGAAGTGGCGGAGCTTATGGCGTAATTTGTGGACTCAATAGAGTGAGTATTCCCGTGTGTGAACTCCGTGAGTGCGTCTTAGTTCGCACAATCTATGTTAAACACTTATGATAATACATTTAGTAGTATTCTCCATTTATTATACACCATTCTTGTCCTTCTCTTATTTTTTTTCGTCTATTTTTGTACTACAGGATTATCCTAGTAGGTCTTCAAGTCAACGAATGGTTCTTGTTCACCGTATTCGTAGGTATTTTTGTCAATTGTCTCCAATATGCTAACTTTTTTCACAGGTAAGGAAGCTAAACATAACATGATGGCTTTAACATCTAAAAATCGAAAAGTTCATGGGGGATTGAACTTTTGCAAGTTTATATATACATATGGTTTTATTTAACTACGGAAATCCGGATATCAGCACCATGGGAGAAGGGTCCTCAGGGAGGAGGGTCAGCACCCCCAGAGTCTGGGAAAAACAAAACCCCGCGTAAAAGTAGATTGCAGGCAGCACTCCAAAGTCCAAAAATCGTTACGGTGTGTGACCACCCCTTTCAAACAATTTACAAGTGACCTTACAAGCTTATATAGGAAAACATCATAGCCAATATTAACATAAGGGCATGTCAATATGCAATATTTTATGTATAGCAGTAATCCAAAAATGATTAAAAAATCACATGTGAAGTTCAAAGCTGCCTGACATTTAGACCTTATCTTCAGACCTCATATGAGTTTAGTGCTAAAGTCTTCATTATAACCATGATCCCGAGCATATCGCGGTAGGTTTAAATATTCATATAATGACATCATTAAGACTCTTTCGGGTTCATGTATCTTAATTTTGTCTCTCTGAGGTAAATTTATGAGACTTTTGGCAGATCTTTTTTGGCCTTATGTTTCTGTATGCTTTTTCTTGTTTCTCCTTTGTCACTAGTTTTTCCTGTCCTCTAGGCGGCACACTTTTTCCTTCTTTTTGGACTTATTGCTGAGGGTTTATGAGCAAAGTGGACACTACTGTAATTTAGGATTTGAGGCCACGTGGGGTTAAGGGTGCGGTCACAGACTTTGTTTTTGGTGCGGTTTGAAAAACCTGCATTACCATCACGTTTAAATACTGCATTTTGTAAACGCAAATTTAACAGTAATGTAATTAGGCAGTTTTACCACCTCGTCCCTCAGCTGTTATGGTTTCCCAATCCACTTCTAGTGCTAATCACCTAAATGCAACGATGACCCCTCAACCATTAGAAGTAACGAATTCATTTTTAAAAAAAAAAGTTAAAAGAAACATTTCTCTTTTCATTTTTCAAAAACAGGTTCTTGCAAATTTTGCTAAATAGGGTCATGAAAAAAAATCCTTCTTTGCACCTACCGCTGGACCAGGTGAAGATTTCACCTAAAAAGTAAAAAAAAAATAAAGCACAAAAGTATACATAAGTGAACAATGCTCAGGTAACATCTGGGAAACACAGCTCATAATGCATTGATGGCTACAAGGTCCAGACCAAAGCGTACTTGAAAACGACGTAGGAAAAGTTGCAAATACGTACAAAGAGTTTTCAAAAAGAACATTGACTAGCAGAAAACTGAAACATGTCCCCCTGATCCACCAAATCAAATCCTCCTCCCATCAGGTGAGAACATCTCACACCCATGTCTGCGGGGCCCAAGTCCCCGTGCATCCTCCATTTCTCACGCGCATTGCTCCCTTCACCACAACTACGCGTTCGCGTAGTGCTCTAGCAATACTATATAATACATATAGGTAATAGTTATTTATTCTACACGTTTTATTCAGCCCAGAACAGTGAGTACAAATAAAACTCAGTTAAAACAATTCTATTCAATTAACTGTATCCATTTGCATTGTGCAATCAATTTTGATCAATTACTGGACATTTATCAAAAACTGACAGATATACCTTTTTTGGAGAACGTCACTCCCTTAGTAAAGTAACTCACAGCTCTGGTAGGTTTTCGCTGTTTAAAATAAGCAACACAAGACATCCACAACCCGTTAGAAAAAAGTTTTATAGCGCTGCATACAAAAATTTCTACGGGCTGTGAGCTAATTACATTCTAAATACTCATCAAAAATAATCTAAATTATTACAACTCATTTTGTATGATAAAAGCTGTGCTGTATCACTTAATAGTTAGTAATGCAGTTTGTGAATGTAGTTAATGGTGTAATGTTATTGATGTATTTTTTCCTAATCGATAAGGACCAAAGAAATATAAACGTGTAAAGTGGAATAGTTATAATGCATTAGTGTATCTTTGTCCGAAATTACTTTCTCATAAATATAATATTTCCGCAACAGTGATATGTGACCATTTAAATTTGAAAAATGATCCACACAACTTAGTTCAGGAAAACCTGATATGGAAAAGAATCAGAATGTTTATTTAACATTCATCTAAATAAATCCTTACTTAGCTACAATCCATGTAAATGTCTATTTCAGTCGAAAACACACTTATAGTCTGATATATGTTAATAACCCTTTATATAAATGGAATCCCCACTGTTTATACCTTTTTTGGCTAACTAAAGGATAATGATTGGCCTATTTTCAGAGCTGCCTCAGGTCTTTTCGCAGGCATGATACACAACACAACATCTGAATAAATTACATGAATTTGAGAAGAGTAACATAATTGAGACTAATACCGATCTTTCAAAGTTCCAAATATGGACTGACAGCAAAAAAATACTATCTACCTCTGCTATGGTATTAACGTGTATCCAAATGGAAAAATGGCCTGGCAATTTGAGTATTTTTGAATAACTTTTTTTTATGTAGATACAATTTGTCATAAAGTATAACACCGTGTAATATTTCCGGACAACGTATTTCAGTCGTCTCCTGAGCCTTTCCATAGCTATCTAACTCGTTTACAGCGTTGTGGTTACTAGCAGTGTGTCCGGGCTTGCGCTCCCTTTCCTCCCCTTTTCTTTATGTAAAAGTCATTCTGAACATGAAAAAAAAAAATGTTAATACATTGCATCTAGAGTAAACATCTTTTTGGTAACATCAAAATCCCTGTTGTTCAATAACTAATCTGTAGCTTTTATATCCTTAAGAATGCTAATCTATGTGTATATACTTTTTACTCAACTCATAACTAAGCCAGACTCATACAATTCCTATTACGGAGGATACTGGACGAATCTTGTGTTAGTGGAGAATACTAACATTTATATTTGTATATTTTTAATAGTAATCATTGAACTATACATATGTACATATGCGTTATTTTTCTAACCATTAAGATTCTTTCATCTGTCAGTCGTAACATACCTGCTGTATTCGCGAATCTTGTTTGTATGGTAATTTGACTTTTGTATACTAAAGTGATAACATCACATGATCGAAGTGGGATCACATGATGAGTAATGTGACGTCACCTGACGACAGTGATCAGCAATGACCCGGGAATTAGTCCCCATGTGAATCAAGGGAAGAGGACTTGCTTATAACCACTAGCTGTATGCTGAGTTGATAGTGTTGAAAAAGGCCAGGAGAGCCAAAAACTAGGTCCAGGAATATTAAATGGAGGCTATACTTTATGAAAATTTTTACCTACAATAAAAGAAGTTACAAATCTACTCGAAGAGCCGGGACTATTTATTTCTTTTAATGCAGGACTTTGTTAATTTTATAGTTTTATCCCCCTGGTTGAGATTGGTCCACTGCTTGATACTCATGAGGTCTGGGGCTCGCACTTCATTAAGACTTACAGAAATCCATAAATCCCTGCAAATATTTCATAAGTTTTGTACTCCAACCAACTAGTGGTGGTGCAGGAGAACAGAAAGCATTTTACGACGCCTGGGATGAAAAGGTTGGCATATTGTGGTGCCATTTTCCTTCCCAATGGCTGAGTGGTTCATGTAAGGGGGTAATTTAAAGATCACTTTGAGATCATCAGAGATCAGGATTTCATCTGTTCTCCTCTCAATATTTTGCCTGAGGCCTGTTTGTCAATTAAGCTCGTTGTTTAGGCTTCTTTACATGATTATGGGGGAGTTGTACAGACTGTAATCCGTCACAACTATAGTAGATGTGCAATGGCTGAACAAGCATACGGATGCCCACCAGGTGCCCCAACATGAACTGTACCACCTCTGTACAGGCCAGGGTATCAACCATCCTCCTTCCCAGTGCGCCAGAATGGCGGGCAGCATATGTTTGTGTGACTTCCCCTTACGGATGTGTGTTGCTATCCTCTAGCTTTAGGTTCTGTGTGTAAGTTTTTGTCAGGGTGAAGTATGGCCATACCTAAAGTCGCGTTGTGTGATATGGTTGTATGTGTTACGTCTTGTATAGGCCACCATGTCATGTAGTCTTAACAATGGGAGTGCAGTGATAATTTATGGAAGTGTGACTGTATGGTTTAGAAGGGTGGCTATAATTCAATTATTTGGATAATAATATTTCATCTATAGAAATACAAAATAGAAACTTTGGTACAGAAGCCAAATTACAGGGTTAG
The DNA here is from genome assembly GCA_019512145.1 of Engystomops pustulosus. Classification (NCBI taxonomy): domain Eukaryota; kingdom Metazoa; phylum Chordata; class Amphibia; order Anura; family Leptodactylidae; genus Engystomops; species Engystomops pustulosus. The sequence continues at coordinate 58,245,449 of CM033642.1, forward strand.
CTGTTGCTATAATCCTTGTCCAAGTGCACATGTTGCTCGCAGAGATTTGGCCCTGTCCTCATAAGGATGCTTCTTCAGGATCTTGCCGGTTTTGAGACTTGAATTTTGTCATGGGGCAACATTGAGTTTTAGAGCTCCTCGCGAGATTTATGATGGGTTCAAAGGCTGAAGACTGGCGCTCAGGACCGTGGAAGTTTCATATGGAGCACTCCTTGTTCCCTGGTGTGGTTTTAGGTTTCATTGCATACTGGAATACCACACACATCTTCAATGTCTACTGAGAGAAGAAGATTGTGTCCCCTTCAATGCCAAATTTCTAAACACAAAAACTAGCCCTTTTAGGACTCCAAGGCAATATAGCAATTGCTATGGGTCGCTGCAAGACCGCTTGGGTATTTACAGGCTGAGCAAATAACCTCAGGCATTATAAGTGCAGATAGAAGGACAGTAGCTTCAACCTGGAAATTTTAAGAAAAATAATGTGTGACAATTTTAGTTGGACGTATCTTATAAAATTGAATAAAAGTTAAGTTTACGGCTCTATTGATTATGTCTGCAGGAAAGTTTTTGTAAATAAAACTCCCTTCAATCAGTGCAGTCTCTCCTCTCACTTTGCAGAACTCACACCCAAAGTATGATGTCCCACACACCCCATGCTTACATTTGGAATGATATTTAAGGTTCTAATATCTTTCTTTTCCTCCAAACTCGCAAGTGGAGTTGATACGAAAATTCTATTTGTTACTCATAGACCAATGAACCCCAATGCCTCCTCTGGATATTCTGATGGTCGAGTGGGGAAATTCAAATGGGCTGGATATGTGTGGCATGAGGCAGGGGATCACCAAGCTTCTGTCATTGACCATCCTCTTTTTTTAATCAATATTTTAATAGTTTTATTCTATTAATAAAACAGGAAAAAATACAAAAATTAATACAATTAATCCATTTCACATAATACAATGTGTGGACCTCCACCATTTCTTGTTCCATTGCTACAATGTCTACCAAAAATTTTATGGTGTGCCCCACCTCAATTTGGCGGTAGATTCCTCCATACCTATTTTAGCAACGCTAATTCCGGCTTGGGTTAGTATTATTATAATAGCTTTAGAAATCAAAACCAAACGCATAGTCCCAAAATTCTTGACAATGGACATTCCCACCAATATGAAACAATCTGCTACAGACCCACATATTCACAAGTCGTGAATATTTTAGCAATTATTCTTGGAGAGGGTAACAAGCGCTAATTTAATTTTTTTAAGAATTAGATTTTTTAGATGAAAATGACCAGGTCTTCGTGACTTTGGGCTGTTTCAAACTTTTTCGTCAGCTTCCCCGATTTCCTCCTCCTTGAACTTTCTCAATCCACTCTTTTACTCCTCTACGTTTTTACATCCCTTGTTCTTGTGAGACCCTTGCGGGAAGCCACAGAGACAGAATAGATGATATCATTAGTGTTTCTTCCATTTTTATAATAATTTGCCAACAGTGTTTGTTGTTTCTCACCAAGTGCTTGCTTATTTTCATTTAGCACATGATCCCTGATGTCTTAGCACAGTCTTTGGTTTGTCCATGGTGTAGAGAGATGGAGGTGTGAATAGAAGGAGCTTCTTAATATAATAATAATCTTTATTTTATAATGCACACAGATTATGCAGTGCTTGCAAAAAGCATTTCAAACTTGTCCCTGTTACCCATGGGCTCACAATCTAATCAAACCTAACAGTATTTTTGGCGGAAACCATAGTACTGGGAGGAAGCCCAAGCAAACACGGAGAAACATACAAACTCTTTGCAGATGTTGACATGGGTGGGATTCAAACCGCCAGGACTCCAGTGCTGCAGAGAGAAGTGCTACCTACCATCGTCAGCCACCATCCACCCTTCTTATATGAAACTAACTGCACTGAGAGCCAGAATTCTGCCATTGAAGAGGATCAATACTTATTTGTGCAATAAAAATTCCACTAATATTTGAAAATCATACAATATAATTTTCGTACTGTTTTTTAGATTATTTCTCACACAGTTTACCTACAAATAAAAAATTTTATACGACCTTTTTTTTTGTAAGTGGGCAAAACAAAATAGGTGTTTAATACTTATTTACACCACTTTATTTACTGCAAACTGGACGAACCGTGGGTGAACGGAGTGAGGTTGAAAATTTCCAGTATCAGTCGCCTCCCTCAGCCAGACATAACTAAAGAATGTTTGTAAATACCTTGAGAACCCCTTTAGTAAATAAATACAACATTATTTTAATTTAAATTAGTTTCTTTCATTATCTTTTGGACTTGAGTCGACTTTGGTGGAAAAATTTGGAATGTTCATAAAACTTTCTGAACTATTGTTTTGATTAACTATTACCTTACACATTGGTCCGTAAGTACATAAAAAATAATTTTATATCATCTGAACTTGTTTAGTATTAATTTGGCTTTCGTGTTGATTACATCTATTTAAATCTTCCAACTTTTGTTCCGTTGAATGTCCTTTGTGCTATTATTTGTGTTTGTAAAAAACTTATATGTTGGTTGGAAAGTTATTCAGCTGTCATTTTGTACAAAAATGGGAATTAGTGTGGGTCTCATTGTTCGCCATGACTTACTTTAGTGAACAGTTTGGCAATTGTCTCAGCTTTATAGAGTAACAGACATAAAACAAAGGCAATTTCTAAGATCTGTTATTGCGTGGAACTATAATGTTACATAGTTTTATGACTCCAATTAATAGTGTTATGGAAGTATATGCTACTCTCCCTCTTATTTTATTGCTAATTGGCCATTTTAGCAGAACCGTTACTGGGATTCTTGTTTTTTTAATTCTACTTCTTTGTTTTTGTGATAACTAAAAATTAAAGCAACTTCAAACTGGAATGTTGTTTGCACCTAATTGTATACAAGTCTTGATCTTATTGATAGATATTTTTTTTCATTCCTGAAAAGGGAATAGAGTCCAGAGACATAGTGGTAATTATTTCCATTGTGAACGTATCTGGTACACCATAATTTTAATTCTTATGATCTGATAACTATACAATTTGAAAACAGTAAGTTCCTGAAATATTAATAACTCTTTAGATATTGCTAAACAGAAAAACATTTGTGCATCACTTTGGGGATCCATTAAGGCTTTTTTTTAAAACAGCAGAAAAAAAAGCAAAAAAAAACAAGGAACTCTATCTGAAAGAGTTTAAAAATAATCTTGTTTTCGCGAATCTGTTTAAAATTAATGAATCAACATGCCACAGTGCACGTCTATGGTAAGTGTTCCATGATTTATTAGCTGATTTTGATGGTAGATTTCCTTTCAGACAAGTCAATTTAGAACAAACACATCACCATAGGAAACTTGATAGATACTATCATATTATATTTATATTTGAGAAATTGTGCTGAAAAACTTGACTTATACTCGAGGTATAACTTTATTTGAGGTTCGCCGTATTTTATAGCAGGAACTACACTCTTAAAGCCGTCCGACCTTACACTGGTGCCCTGCTGTGGTTGGGTTTGATGGATAAATAGTACCCACCCTCTCTCAGCCGCAGCCCTGGCCGTCTGGGTCACTAGAGTAGTGGATGTCAAGTCCAGTTACTTCTGTAGGCGGCATCCAGGAACTCCTTTATTATATTCACGTCTCATTTACATGCTGATATACTGTATCCTACATACCTTTCCACTGTTGCAGTTATTTCTTTGCTTTCTGTCTATCTAATCTCTGCTAAATTTTACTTGAACCTTGTCTCTAGTAATGTTAAATTCTGCCTTTGCCGCCATTTTTATTTTACCTGGTACTGTACGATCTTGCTTGTTTTTCGTATCTGTAGGTTTGTCTCTCTCTGTTCATTGTGTGAAGTGGTTTGTTGGCACCATTCTACCCATCTGCTCCACTGTCAGCAGTTGCCAGGTGAATCAAGTTCTCCCTATCCATTATCAGGTTTCATAGTTGGTTTCTTTGCTACAGGTTTTCTATCATATGGAAGCTTATTTCTTTAGGCAGTTCTTAGCCTGCAGGACTTAGCAGGTGAGTTTACCACCAGTTCTCAGTTGACAGCTTACGCCGGAACACATTGAATATGTAGTCACATTCCAGGGAAGGCACCAATGGGATCTACAGCCGCATCACGCAGTCAGCTGACTGGGATGCCAACAGCTACTAGAAACAGTGTATGGAAGGTCTTGGTAATACACAACCATTCAAACCCGGGGGTTGGTAAGAACAGCTGGTAAAACTTAAGGCATGCTTTGGAATAATGCAAAGCGATGCTGACATTGGACATTGAGTTGGGAGTATTCATTCAACTATCAATGTTAAAATAGCTATGAGAGGTGAGTTTTTTATTCTTCAAATTTGGATAGCATATGGAAATCACATGTGGTTTGTACATATGTACACAAATAACTATTAAGAGGACATTGGAAAATACAAACCCTACTAATTATAAAGAGTATGGGCCTAGGCCCCAGGCTCATGGGTGTATGCACATTATACAGAGCAATTATTTGTATTTATAAGGCTCATACCATCCTGTTTAAATGAATGATTAAGATTACTAATAGTGGGGTACTGTCAGATCAAAAATAATTGGGGCATATTATCAGGACCTTCTGCCTACATCAGTGCAGTGTATGCCCAGAAATAATCACAATGCTAGCTTATTGCGGGGGGGGGATGACTATGCAATTATTGCCCTATCTGCCCCCTTCATCACATACGCCAGTGGGGCATGAAGGGGGGTTAAGGGAAGGCCTAGTGTTGATGCAGCCAGCGGAAGGGGTCGCGTGGGGCGTTACATTTGGAAAGTCGCCGGTCGCATTTATTAAAGCATTCTAGCAGCCCAGCATATGATAAATATCCCCCATTGAAGAATTCCTAATGACACTGTATATACTAATGCTATAAGAAACTTAAGTAGTGGACATTTTGTTATGTTTTATGTAGGGAGTAGATTGGGAGTGTACCACACTGGGGCGCATTTATAGCTGTCTGAAGTCAGATATTTATAGTTACCCATGGCAAAATCATACTCAGCTTTCATTTACCAGTGCCTATGAATATTTATATGGGAGCTGTGATTGGTGCCATGGGAACTAGAAATATTCTGACTTCAGACAGCTTGATTAAATCTATCCCACTGTCTGACTTATATTCTGTTTCTGTTTGGTTTCATATTTTATAATCTTAATATTATGGGTGTGTAGTGTATCTCTTCATTGGCCCCCGGATTGGCTACATAGAAGTGTTTCAAAAAAAAGCTTTTTGGGGCTTATTTATAAGGGCTTTTGACTTTTGTGGATTTTCTGTCGTTTTCGGGAATTGGCCCACTGTGAACAGGTAATTAACTGGGGATTCTGTCGTAGGTCGATAGAGGGGCTCGGCTGTGCTGGCTCTTTATGCAAAACAAAATCTGGGGGGGTGCCGTCGGATAATCCCACTGTCTTCGGACTGAGTACGAGGATTTAAACTGTACAAATTGTCCAAGATCAAGCACTTCATGCACTGGAAGAAAAAGGTGAACTCGTCAGACCCGATTGGGGCAGCGGCCCATGCAGGATTACAGATACCACGATCACAGTGAATGGCACAGAGTGCATTATAACATGGAACGCGTCAGGAGGGGTAAGTAAATGTGCCCCTTGTGTCTTTTATATATAAATCATATGATACATTTTCCACGGTTATGGATGTGGTAAGTGGCATTTTATAATCTGTCAAACTTTTATATTTCCCTTTCAAGTATTTTTTTTTTGATTAGTGAACTTAAAAAGATATTTTTGATTTTATCATTGGCACTCGTTGGTGAGAAACCCAATGAAACCACATGTGGAAAGAAAAAAGTTTCCAATATACTGTCAGTGATAGAATATTAGTTTTTAGTGTTTAATAAGTTATTATATTATATTGGGTGAAGATGTCAGAGACCAGTATTCCCAAAGTTTATATTATAGTGAGATTCTTATTTTCCGCAATACTGTCACTCCAGGAACATTGACTAATACAAAACCTTCCCTCCATGCTTCATTTGAAGTTATAGGCATTAATTTTCTATTTCAAATTGAGATTTTGTCTCCATGGACCTGTCTGTGTTATTATCTATAACCACGTAATTGCCTGCCTGATTACATTAAGTATGGTAAAGGAAATGTTGTTAAATGACTACCTATAGCAAATTATCTAAAAGGTAGTTGAAAAATGATCACTAAACGATTCATCTTTTAATCAAGTAATCACTTGCTTCATCTTTTATTGGGCTACACATTGTTTGCACATCATTGAATAGTATTTTTACTAATTTATACAGAAATACTCACCCTTTCTGCTGTGGATTAATGGGATATGTTGGAAATATGAAAATTGATTACTGTGTAACTTGTTAGCGTTCTGCATTTAGTTATTATTTAACATTGTTAGCAACGTCATTTTACCTAATAATTTACATATTTTTAATTAAAAATCAATCTATCAGGGAAGAAGTAATTTTAATAGGAATTTTTCAGTTAACATACATGTTGCTGAGTTCTAGGTGATATGGTCAAGTGACTAAGGAACTCAAAGCTGATATCAAAAGGAGTAAATCTCAGACGGCAGTTTACCCATATTTAAGTTAGGCTATACTGATATCAATCTGGTAGAACACAAAAATTGGGATACGTTGATAAATATAGAACTACTTTCTCATTCTGTATTAAGCCACGAGTAATGGCTCGGTGCCATGCGCCGGTAGACAGCATGTAGCTTATTCATACATCAGCATGAGATCTACCCAAATGTTACAATACAGTCGTTTCTCTTCCCTGGAGACTTTCAGAAATCACCATAAAAATATAACTGGAGTTGCAAAGGTATAATTCCAATACAGAGAAGATAATAGCTCCACATACCCCTAATTTGTGTCAATTTGACCAATAAGTTATTATAATAACAAGGAACATCCAGCATTCTAAGAGCCATATGGTTAAAATCTTTACATTATTGCATATATGTTAATACATGCTTAATAATGCAATAAGAACAACATCCATACATCCTCAGAGACCTAAGCATGCCTTGGAGCAAGCCTTATTAATAACCTCATTGGTCTTGACTACAAGGAAATGAGGGGTGTGGGGCATCACAGTCCAAAAGTAAATCTGTCACAATACGGGTGCCTATTTCTAAGACCTCCCAAAAGCACGCTGAAAATGAATCCCAAAACACCACAAAGGCAGCAGTCCAGCTTGGGAAGGAAATTGAGGACTAGCGTGGTAAGAGTGGTTAAGAAAGATGGTAAGAATAGAGGAGGAACACCGCGGTATTGATCCTATTCATTGGTAGAATAAGATAGAGGAACTAGAGGAAAAAGAATTAGAGGATAAGAGGTGGTAAGAATAGCGGAACAAGGAAAACCGTTTTTTTTTTATTATTCCCTTATGGTATGAGTTGGTGTACATTTCTCAGATAAGCTGGAGTGGGCAATGATAAGAATCTTTGGGATACGAAAGAATAGAGGAACACGGGGGGTGGCGGTACCCCTAGAGGTACATTTTCAGTATTATACGCTGGAGTTGCGTGTTGGTGGTGTAAGAATAAAGAAGGTAGGTGATAGAAGGTAAGACTAAAAGAATAATATAAGAAACACCGGTGGTAAGAATAAGAATCGGTAAGAATGGGGTAAGGAATTATAAAGAGTAACGAGGTGGTAATAGGGTAAGAATTGGTAAGAAAAAAGAGAATAAAGGGTAAGAATTTAAGAGGGTAAGAATGGGGGTATTTCAGAAAAAGAAAACACCGGTGGTGGGTGGGGGTATCCCTTTGACGCTTACACTGATCAGTATAAGCTTGGAGTTGGTGTATAGGGTTAAGAAAGAAGAACAGAGATATATTTTGAGTAGTAGTACAGTACATTGAGATGGTTTTTTAAAATAGGATTGCAGCAGAGGAGACGGAGACAGAAGTCCAACTTTTAAAGGGAACCTACCACCACCAATTACCTATAAGGTAGATTGGGTGGTGTAGGTGATAGGGGACGTGATGGAGGATAGCCCGTCGCAGTCCCCGCACTTTTTTAGTAATTTTTATCAACTTATGCTAATTATATGCGGCGACTGGGGAGTGGAGTAGCGCAACTGAGGTTACACGCCCCCCCCAGGCCTCTTCCCTCTACTCACATCTTCGTTTGCAGCTAGCTGCTCGTAGCTTGAGCGCAATTGTCCGAAAGATCCTGCCAGTCGGCGAGATGCGCAGCAGAACAGCAGGCCCGCGCCTGAGCAAAGTCATGCTCCGAAGGCGGTGACTGCCAGGCGCGGGCCGCTGTTACTAAAAATTGCGGGGACGTGAGGATTAGCCTTAAAAGGGCTATCCTCACGTCCCATTGAATCCACCTACCATCCGTCTACATTTATAGAGTAGATTTGGTGTGTAGGTTCCCTTTAAGAATTAAAACATGTTTAATCCCCCATTCAAGTTGCTATTTTTCTCTCCAGAAAAAAGGTTATCAGGCTTCTTGAACAATGGACACAGAGTCGCCTAACCAAACCCCCTTCCTGCTGGCAGAGAGTTCCATCGTCTCATGCTCTTACAGTAAAGAACCTCTGTCTATGTTGATGGTCAAATCGCCTCTCCTCTAGGGCAGAGGTGCCCCTTGTCCTGAGTCTCAGGCCTAGATATAAAATATAAAGACTTGGAACGATCCTGTATGTCCCGTTCAGGTATTGTAATGAGTCTACCCTCAGTCTTCTTTTTTCTAACTGAATAATCCCAAATTTTGTCAATGTCCTGATTCTAGTCCCGCTTCCCCTAATAATCTTGCGGTGCTCGCCGTTGCACCGTTCCAACTCAACTATATCCGTTTTTATACATGGTTGCCCAAACACTGTACACAATTATTCCATGTGTGTCGACCAGGCGATTTGTATAAGGGCAAAACTAGTCTGGATTCATGAGAATCGATTACTCTATTTGATCCATCCCATTAATTTTATTTTCTTTGCCAGCAGCAGGCCTGGCTCTGTCATTTTAAAATAATTTTACCATCCACCATACCACCAAGTCCTTTTAGCTCCAGTGTTACCAGTAATTGGACTTTGAGAACAAGCTATACTTTTGGTGCCAGGCCCAAGGATAACTTACATTTATCTACATTAAACCTCATCAAACCATTCTGCTGCCCTCCTCAAGCTTCAAAAAAATCCTTTATGTAATGCTAAATTACCGACATCGATTTATCCATTACACAGCATGGTATCATCTGCATAATATTGAAACTGACTGTTGTAAACGCACACTACAAGGTACCTAATAAAACATAATAAAAAGAAGTGGCCCCACTATGACCTTGTGGCACTCCACTGGGAATGTCAACCAATTGGAGAATGTGCCCATTAATGAAGCCCTCTGTTGTCTATCCTAAACCAATACTTGACCCAAATACAAGATTTTCCCTTTCCCAGCAGTCTCATTTTATCTACAAACGTTTTATGTGGCCACAGTGTCAAATGCCTTTGAAAGTTCCACATCCACATCGTCCCCCAGATACAGATCTTGAAATAACCTCACGTAGAGAAGCAACCAATCAGATAGTCTGACAGGACCGATCTTCATAAACCCATGTGCGCTGGGTTATTCAGGTTCGGCACAGTGAGATCTCCAGGAGTTGCATCTCTACAAACCCTCTCAAATATTTTCCCACCACAGAAGATTATAGGGACTCACAGGTCTGTAGTTTCCAGGATCCGCTTTTTGATCTTTTTTTTTTTATATTGGGTTGGTACCACATTTGCTAGTGAGCCTCACCAGCAAGTCCTATGTGGGAAAGGATAAACCAGTCCTTAGTGTGAAGCTTCAAATATTAAAATAACGGTGTCTTTTCTTGTTATTCGTATGTCTTATCATGGTTAATAGTTTCATGCAAAAACCCTAGGAGGGGGTTTATGCATCTGGCCCCCGGTGATTGGTGTGCCCCCCCCGGTGGTGATTTATCTATCCTATGGTTTGTTGGAGGTGAGGGGGGGCACTGTGCTTGTTTGTTTCGGCACGTGTACCTCTTCCTGGGTTTAGTTAGATTTTTAAATATTGACATACAAAGATATTACATACTGCCTCATTGTTGTCTTCCACCAGGGGATTTTCCTGGGTAAAGACAGTTGAGAAGGTGACATTCAGTAGATTGGCCCTTTCCTCATCTCCTTCCACCATGACCCCCATGTTATTCCTAAGGGGACCCACACTCTCTGTTTTCAGTTTCTTATCATTTATATATTTGAAAAATAATTTGGTATTATTTTTGCTCTCCCTGGCAGCATTCCTCTCAGTCTCTATTTTGCGGCATTGATCTGCTTTTTACAGGATTTATTTTTCTCTTTATAATCCTGTAATGCCTCATCGCTACCTTCATGTTTTAGCACCTTAAAAGGCTTATCTTTCTGGCTTATTGCTTTCTTTACAAGACTAGTTAGCCACATTGTTTTTTTCTTGTTCCTCTTATGCTTTTTCCCATAAGGTATGTGTTTCTCACAGGACTTTTTCAGAATATATGACAAAAAGTCCCATTTTTGGGCGGGGCTTTTGTCTTTGAGAACATTGTCCCAGTCTATGCCTTTAAGGTCTTCCCTTATTTGAGTGTTGGTTGCCCCTTCCCTAACGCTCTTAGTAAAGCGTAATACAAAAGGTTACCCAGGTTCCCCCCAACCTATAGTTTTGATACTCTATCAGGTCTGTTGGTAAGGATAAGGTCCAGCAGTGCCCCCCCTCTTGTTGATTCCAGGGCTAGTTCCGACAGGTAATTGTCTTTTGTTGTAGACAAGAACCTGCTGCCTTTCAAGGACCTGCAGGTTTCTGCCCCGCAGTCAATATCTGGGAAATTGAAGTCCCTCATTATAAGTACTTCACCATGCTTTGAAGCCGCATCCATTTTACTTATCAGCATTTCCTCTGCTGCCTCCATTATATGTGGAGCCTTATAACAAAACCCTAGTAATATTTTATTATTCTTTTTCCCTCCCCTTATCTCCACCCAAAGGGACTCCAAATTTGCATTTGCGTCACCAATGTCATCTCGCAGGACAGGCTTGAGGCAAGAATTCACATATAAACAAATCCCTCCCCCTTTTTAATTTATACGATCCTTTCTAAAAAGACTATAACCATCTATAGTAACAGCCCAGTCATAGCTACTGTCCAGCCATGTCTCGCTGATACCCACTATATCATATTTCCGCTCCAACATCAAGAGTTCCAGTTCCTCCCTTTTGTTTGTAAGGCTTCTGGCATTTGTGTACATACACTTTATATGGTTTTCCCTATCCCTATTCCTTTTGTTTTTATTCCCCAATCTCATTCCAGCCCCTCCCGCATGGACTATGACTCTCCCCAGCTCTCTATCTGCAATGTCTATTTGCCCTGCACAAGTGTAGTTGCCCTCCAACAGGTCTCTAGTTTAAACGCTCCTCCAACCTTCTAACCATTTTTTCCCCCAAAACAGCTGCACCCTCCCCATTGAGGTGCAGCCCATCCCTACTGTATAGCCTGTAGCCAACAGAAAAGTCAGCCCAGTTCTCCATGAACCCAAAGCCTTCCTTCTTACACCAACTTTTGAGCCACTTATTTACCTCCCTGATCTCCCGCTGTCTTTCTGGTGTGGCACGTGATACAGGTAGTATTTCGGAGAAAACTACCTTTGAGATCCTTGCCCTGAGCTTATATTTTAAATCCCTGAAATCATTTCTAAGGACCTTCCACCTACCTCTTACTTTGTCATTAGTCCCAATGTGGACCATGACCTCTGGTTCCTCACCAGCCCCTCCCAGTAATCTGTCAACCCGATCCGCAACATGCCGAACCCGAGCACCCAGCAAACAACACACTGTTCGGTATGCACGGTCTTTGTGACAGATTGCCCTGTCTGTTCCTCTAATAATCGAATCTCCCACTACCAGCACCTGTGTGACGTTGCCTGTGCTCCCATTACCACATAAAAGGTTGGTATATAAAATGAGACTGCTGGGAATAGGAGAAAATCTGTGTATTTGGGTAAGTAATTGGCTTAGTGATAGAAAACAGAGGGTGGTCATTAATGGCACATTTTCAGATTGGGTTGATGTTACCAGTGGAGTGCCACAGGGGTCAGTATTGGGGCCACTTCTTTTTAATATTTTAATAATGACCTTGTAGTGGGTTTACACAGACAAGTTTCAATATTTGCAGATGATACTAAGCTGTGTAAAGTAATAAATACTGAGGTCGATAGTTTAGCATTACAGAGGGATTTGTGGAAGCTTGAGGAGTGGGCAGATAAATGGTTGATGAGGTTTAATGTAGATAAAGGTAAAGTTATGCACTTGGGCCATGGAAACAAAAAGTATAATTATGTTCTAAATGGTCAATTACTTAGTAAAACTGGAGCTGAAAAGGACTTGGGGGTATTGGTGGATGGTAAACTTAATTTTAGTGACCAGAGCCAGGCGGCTGCTACTAAAGCAAATAAAATTATGGGATGTATCAAGAGAGGAATAGATTCTCATGATAAAGACATAGTTTTGCCCTTATACAAATCCCTGGTCAGACCACACATGGAATATTGTGTACAGTTTTGGGCACCAGTGTATAAAAAGGATATAGTAGAGCTGGAACGGGTGCAGAGGAGAGCAACCAGGATTATTAGGGGAATGGGGGGATTAGAATACACTGACAGATTAAAAAATTTGGGATTATTCAGTTTAGAAAAAAGACGACTGAGGGGAGACCTCATTACAATGTACAAATACCTGAACGGACAGTACAAGTATCTCTCCAAAGATCTTTTTATACCTAGGCCTGTTACCAGGACAAGGGGGCATCCTCTGCACCTAGAGGAGAGGCGATTTTACCATCAACATAGACAAAGGTTCTTTACTGTAAGAGCAGTGAGACTATGGAACTCTCTATGGAGGTTGTTATGGCGGACTCTATGTACATGTTCAAGAGAGGCCTGGATGCCTTTCTGGAGAGAAAAAATATCACGGGTTATGGGGATAAAACATTTATTTAATTCTTAAAGGTTGGACTTGATGGACTTGCGTCTTTTTCCAGCCTTATATACTATGATACTATGATACTTTGATACCCTTCTTACTGGAGCAGACAGTCCCCTGGTTGCTAGAGGCCACGTCTTGCTGCAGCATTCCTACCCCAGAGCTGATATCCCCCTCATCCACCAGCCTGGCAAACTTATTGGGGTGCACCAGATCAGGACTAGACTCCCTGCAACTCTTCCCTCTACCCCACCTTCTACATGTTACCCAACTAGCTGCCCCCTCACTGTGCACCTCCATACTTCCCTCCCCACATCCATCTTCCCCAGAGAGTTTGTGCTCCAGGAGCAGCAAACTTCGCTCCATATTGTCAAATGCCCGCAGCCTTGAAACTTGCTCATTTAGATCCAGAATCTGGGCTTCCAGATGAGCAATTTTCACACATCCCACACAGCAGTATTCCCCCTCGAACGGCTGTTCAAGGAAAGCATACATGGCACAGGATGTACACTGTGTAGCAATGCCACTTATGGAGTCCATTGTTCTAGTGGGGATTACAAGAGAAATACGGAAGAAAAGAAGAATTCACAGTAAAAGTAACAGTAACAGTAAAAGTAACAGCAGTTACCTGCTAAAGTTCCTCAAACTTAAGTCCCTTAAACTTAAATCCCACTTTGGACACTGCACACGCTTCAGATCAATGCACACTCACCACCAAGCTCGCACACTCGCTTTTCTGATGCTTTTTAAAAAGGTTATGAGCCACAAAAATCTGCTGAGCTCACTGCAACAAGATCTGTTATCCAGCATTGCAAACATGTGCTGCTAACCAATGAAACCATAGCTTAGCATGGATAACATAGCATAGAGACTGAATTATATGTAAAAATAAGTGAAAAAGTGAAGATGTCAGACAAAGTTTCGATATTAGAGCATTTACCAAAATGTCTCACCCCTCCCCGATATCCATTCTAACTCCTATCTATCTATCCATCTAGTATCCAGGAAGCAATAACAGCCCTCCAAAAATCAAGTAAAAAAGAATTTAGTTGGATTTATTCCATAGGTATACTGCCTGTATAGAGGTACATTTAAAATGGCTAAATACAGGCAGTCCACGGGTTACATACAAGATAGGGTCTGTAGATTTGTTCTTAAGTTGAATTTGTATGTAAGTCAATATTGGGTTGTCATAAGAATCAATATTAACACTAAAGCTTCATTACAGACACCTGTGATAACTGTTACAGCTGATTATTGTAGCCTAGGACTAAAGTACAATAAATTACCAATATCCAGAGGTCCGTTTGTAACTAGGGGTCGTATGTAAGTCGAGTGTTCTTAAGTAGGGGACCGCCTGTATATGTAAAATATATGTATAATAGGCAAAAGTGTTGATGCCCATACACCAATTAACATAAAAACAGGCTTAGAGCCTCCAAGGACCATATAAGTAGATTGTCAGCCAAGGAGTGTCAAGAATTATTGTTACAACTTTCATATACCACAACACCTGCATACAAATGTACTGTACTACTAACTGTATGTGTATCTCAATAGATTGGACCACAGGTGGATCTACTAAAGTGCGGTAATAGTCAATGTGTTGCAGTAGACTCTCTTTAATATTGCATTACAAATAGTTGATATTTTCATTTTGTTTTAATTATTAATAGGATGCCAGTGTCTCTTACACACTCTACTTGTACATAACACCTATAACACTAACGCGTTTCTCTGCTATTTAGAAACATAGCAGTTTATCAGAGGTGTTTCACTGAATGCATTACAACATGATGTGATCCCCCCAAAAAAAATTATGTACAAAAACATAAGCATAACAAGATTGATTAATAAAGAAATTGTACGTCACATGCTTGACAATATGTTCTTGATTTTCTGAAAAAAAAAGAAAAATAATATCAGTAATAATCAAAATGTAACCCAATCTATTTCAAGCTTCACCCATTCCAAAGAAAGAATAAAGAAGCCAAAAGGTTAACACACATTAAAGGAAATCTACCACCAAGATCAAGGATTGGAAACCAAGCACACATACTTGCAGATTTGTGTACCCTCTGGAAAGATCCACTTTTTGCGTTTACATATCCACTTATATTTACAAATCAAAGGCTTTAAAAATTTATCAAATTTTGCTCCTGCCTCCACCTATGAAGGCTGGGGATTTGCAGGCTCATTTACATAATACTCAACTCCATTTTTTGTACATAGCCAGGGACAAAGAAGCCAAAATAAGAGCTGATCCTGCCAGAGGGGCTACACATCAGAAGTAACAGTGTGCTCAGTTTGCACTCCTTGATCTTGGTGGTAGATGTCCTTTTAGTTTAAAGTCAATGTTTAGACCCTTGGGACTTAACATATCCAATGTAAAGATCCATCATGTCTTCACATTCTCGATCTGACCCTCTGTGTAAGGGAGGTATATGATCTATAATTCTACACTTAAGATGTTTTTTCTTAATGTCCTGCACGGGAACAGGAAAGTCTCTTAGTTTTGAACAAATGTTCTACCAATGTTGAGCAAACCAAAGTGGTGTTATCAAAACAGTGAGAGAAATACTGGCACTACTGCAGTGTGTCATTCCCGTCCAACAATGCACCTTCCACCCAGACCACAGGCCCCGCTTCGTAGGTGCTCTGCTCAAGGTTCACATGTAAAACATCCAGTCCAATATAGAAGATAGTGAAGCAGCACTCACCAAAAGCGTGTTCAATCTTTTATTCAGCAGAGTGGTAACATGTACAAACATCAGACCGTGACAGGCGACGGGCTGTTTCGTGCCAGACAGGCGCTTTCTCAAGTCTACCTTAAGAAAAGGTTAGGCCTGAGAAAGTGACTGGCGCAAAACGGCCAGTCGTGGTCTGATGTTTGTCCGTGTTGCCGCTCTGCTGAATAACACTTTTAGTGAGTGCCGCTTTACTACCTTCTATATTGATGACTGAATAAACTGGTGTTATGACCAACGTCACATGCTGCATGTTTATAAATTTCTTTAAGGTCATGGTGATTGCTTTTTAAACTGTTTTATTTATGTAATAAAGGAAATACTAAGTGTTATTACATTTATTATACCACATCCATTAGTAGGTATATTATGTATGTTATTCAGCAATAATTGTTCATTGTTCAATTGTCATCCTAAATTGCATAAACTTTTTTTCACGGAAAGGTAAGCTAAAATACATACATAGGCATGGTTGGCTGTAACATCTAAAAATCGAAAAGTTCATGGGGTATTGAAACTTTTGCAAGTTTATATATACATATGGTTTATATATACACTACGGAAAGTCCAGATCAGCACCATGGGAAGAAGGGTCCTCAGGAGGAGGGGTGCAGCACCCCCATGAGTCTGGGATAAAAACACCCAGCAGTAAAAAGTAGATTGCAGGCAGCACTCCAAAGTCCAAAAATTGTTTCGGTGTGTGACCACCTCTTTCAAACAATTTACAAGTGAATCCTTACAAGCTTATATAGGAAATACATCATAGCCAATATAAACATAAAGGGCATGTCAATATGCAATATTATTGTATAGCAGTATACAAAAATTATTAAAAAAAAATCATATGTGAAGTTCAAAGCTGCCTGACATTTAGACCTTATGTCTAGACTATATGAGTTTAGTGCTAAAGTGCTTCATTATAACATGATCGCGAGCATATCTCGGTAGGTTTAAATATTCATATAATGACATCATTAAAGACTCTTTCGGGGTTCATGTATCTTAATTTTGTCTCTCTGAGGTGAATTTTGAGACTTTTGGCAGATCTTTTTTGAGCCTTATGTATGATCATGTCTTTTTACTTATGATACATGTTCAGTTTTTCCTATCCTGGCAGGCGCACATTTTGACTTCTTTTTGAGACTTATTGCTGAGGGGGTTATAGGCAAGAGTGGACACTACTGTTAATTTAGGATTTGAGGCTGTGTCCTGCATTTTTAAGCATTGTAGGCACACCCCAAGGAGATGACGACATATGAGGCTGCGGCCACGTGGTGTTAAGGGTGCGGTCACACGTTGTTTTTGGTGCGGTTTGAAACACATGCATTAACATCACGTTTAAACTGCATTTTGTAAACGCAAATTTAACAGTAATGTAATTAGGCAAGTTACCTCCCCTCAGCTGTTGTAATAGGTTTCAAAGTGCAATTATAGTGCAACTAAAATGCAACGAGTGACCTCACCATTAGAAGTAACCAATACATTTAAAAAAAAAAAGGAAAAGCAAACATTTCTGCATTTTCAAAAAAACAGGTTGCTTTGCAAATTTTTGCTATAATAGGGTCCATGAAAAAAATCCTTCCTTTGCACCTACCCTGGACCAGGTGCAGATTTGCACCTAAAAAGTAAAAAAAAAATAAGCAAAAAACTGATACATAAGTGAAAAGTCGCAGGGAACATCTGGGAAACAAAGCTACATAAGGCAAACTGCACAAGGTCCAGACCAAAGCGTACTTGAAAAACGACTAGTGAAAAGTCGCAAATACGACAAAAGTTGCAAAAATGAGACAATTTGACTAGCAGAAATAATGATACATGTCCCCCATGATCCACCAATCAAGACATACCTCCCCACCAGGTGACACATCTCAAACATGTTGCAACAAATCCCCGGCATCCTCCATTGCTCACAGCTAGCGCATGCGCTCTAGCTCTAGCTAATATATATATATACACAATAAGGTATATTTATTTATTTATACGTTTATTCAGCCCAGAACAGTGAGTACAAAATAAAACTCAGTTAAACAATTCATTCAAGTAATGTATCAACTTTGCCATTGTCCAATCAATTTGTGATCAATTACTGGGACATTGATCAAAACTGACAGATTAATACTTTTTGGAGAACTCAAATCCCTTATAAAGATAACTACAAGCTGTGGTAGGTTTTCGCTGTTTAAAATAAGCAACAAATACATCCAACACCTGTTAGACTGTTTATAGACTGCATACAATAAAATGTCTACTGGCTGTGAGCTAATCCATTCTAGAATACTCATCAAATAATCTATAATGTATTACACTATACAGCTATGCTGTATCATTAATATTCTATAATGAGTTTGTGAATGTAGTTTAATGGTTTAATGTATTGATGTATTTTTTCCTAATCAATAAGCCAATGAAATAAGAAAACTGTGAAAGTGGAAATAGTTTAATAATGCATCAGTGTATCTTTGTCCAAATTACTTTCTCATAAATATACATATTTCCAACATGTGATTGTGACCATTACAATTTGAAAAATTATCCACACAACTTAGTTCAATGAAAGACCTGTATGGAAAAGAATCAGAATGTTTAATTTAACACTATTTCTAAATAAATCTCTACTTAGCTAAATCCTGTAAATTTATTCTCATAGTCTGAAAAACACCACTTATAGTCTGATATATTGTTATAACCCTTTAATATAAAATGTGAATCCTCACTTGTTTATACCTTTTTTGGCTAACTAAAAAGGTTAATGACAGTTGCATATTTTTCAGACTGCTCAGGTCTTTTCGTCAGGCATGATACACAACACAACATCTGAATAAAATACATGAATTTGAGAAGAGTAAACAATAATTGCAGTAACTAATACAGATCTTTCAAAGTTCCAAATATGGACTGCACCAAAACTACTTCTTACCTCATGCTCATGGATATTAACAGTGTATCCAAATGAAAAAAATGGTCCTGGCAATTTGAGGTAGCTTTTAACTTCTTTTTATTGTAGATACAATTTGTCATAAAGTATAGCATCCGTGTAATATTTCGGACACGTTTCAGCTCTCCTGAGCCTTTCTCAAAATCTGACTCATTTACAGCTTGTGGTTACATAGCAAGTTCCTCTTCCTCCCTTTCCCCCTTTTCTTTATGTAAAAGTCATTCTAAAACATGAAAAAAAAAAAATGTGTTAATACAATTGCATCTAGAATAAACATCTTTTTGTTAACATCAAAATCACTTTGTTCCAATAACTACTCTGTAGCTTTTAATTGCTTAGAATGCTAATCGAGGTGTATATACTTGTTACATCAATAGTAACTAGCCAAGAATCATACAATTCCTTATTACTGGAGGACTACTGTGACTAATACTTGTGTTGGTGGAAATACTAACATTTATATTTGTATATTTATTAATAACAGTAATAATTAATACTCTACATATGTACATCATGCGTTATTTCTAACAATTAAGATTATCTTTCATCTGTCAGTCGTAACATACCTGCTGTATTCGCTGAATCTTGATTTTGTATGGATACTTTGGACTTTTGTATACTAAAGTGATAACATCACATGATCGAAGTGGGATCACATGATGAGTAATGTGACCGTCACCTGACACAGTGATCATGCAATGACCCGGAAGTTATTCCCCTATGTGACCAAGGAGGAAGAGGAACTTGCTATATAACCACTAGCTGTATATGAGTTAGATAGCTGTTGAAAAAGGCTCAGGAGAGCCAAAACAGGTCCAGAATATTAAATGGATGCTATACTTTATGAACATTTTTTACCTACAATAAAAAGAAGGTAAAATCTACCTCGAAGAGCCGGGAGCATTTCTTTCATTTTAATGCAGGACTTTGTTAATTTTATGGTTTTATTCCCCCCTGGTTGGGATTGGGTCCACTGCTGTGATGACTTCATGAGGTCTCGGGGCACATTCATTAAGACTTACAGAAATACATAAATCCATGCAAATATTTTCATAAGTTTGTACTCACAAACTAGTGGTGGTGCAGGAGAACAGAAAGTCATTTGACAGCTTGGGATGTAAAGGTTGGCATATTGTGGTGCCATTTTCCTTCCCATGGCTTTAGTGGTTTTATGTAAGGGGGTAATTTAAAGATCATACTTTGAGATTCACTCAGATGATCCAGGATTTCATCTGTTCTCCTCCAAGATATCTTTGCCTGAGGCCTGTTTTCATTAAGCTGTGTTAGGCTTCATTTACATGAATGTATGGGGGATGTATGTACAGCTGTAAGCTAGTCACAAACTATAGATAGATGGCAATGGCTGAACAGAGCAATACGGTGCCACACCAGGCCCACATGGCACTGTACCACTCTGTACATGTCCAGGGTATCAACCATCCTCCTTTCCAGTGTGCCAGATGGCGGGGCAGGCATATGTTTGTGTGAATTCACCCTTACCCTGTGTATGTGTGTATGCTAGCCTCTAGCTTTAGGTTCTGTTGTAAGTAGTTTTTGTCAGGGTGAACTTATGCCATACCTAAAGTAGTGTGTGTATGGTTGTATGTGTACTGTCCTTGGAGTAGGCACCATGTCATGTAGTCTGTAACGATGGGTAGTTGCAGTGATAATTGTATGGAAGTGTGACTGTATTGGTTAGAAGGGTGGCTATAATAATTATTTGATATAATTATTTCATCTATAGAAATACAAAATAGAAACTTTGGTACAGAAGCAAATTACAGAGGTTAGATGTTTGCTATAATCCTTGTCCAAGTTTGCACAAGTTGCAGCAGAGATTTTGGCCCCGTCCTCCATAAGGATCTTCTTCAGATCTTGCAGGTTTTGAGACTGAACTGTTTGTCACTGGGCAACATTGAGTTTTAGCTTCCTTCCGAGATTTCTGATTGGGTTCAAGGCTGAAGACTGACTACTCAAGGACCTTGGAATGTTTCATAAAGAGCCACTCCTTAGTTGCCCTGGCTGTGTGTTTTAGGTCATTGCCATACTGGAATACCACAAGCCATCTTCAATGTTCTTACTGAGAGAAGAAGAATTGTGTCCTCCCTTCAATGCCAAATTTTTAAACACAAAAAATAGCCCTTTTAGGACTGCCAAGGCAATATAGCAATTGCTATGGGTCGCTGCAGAGACTCGCTTGTGTATTTACAGGCTGAGAAAATACTCAGCATTATAAGTGCAGATAAGAAGGACAGTAGCCTCAACCTGGAAATTTTAAGAAACAATGTGTGATAAATATTTAGTTGGAGTATCTTATTAATTGAATAAAAGTTAAGTTTAAGGCTCTATTGTGTCTCAGGAAAGTTTTGTAAATAAACTCCCTTCAATACAGTGCAGTCTTCCTGCTCACTTTGCAGGAAACCACACCCAAAGTATGATGTCCCACACCCCATGCTTTACATTTGGAATGATGTTAAGGTTCTAATTATCTTTCTTCTTCCTCCAAACCCTGCAAGTGGAGTTGATACGAAAAATTCTATTTTGTTCTCATATGACCACATGAACTTCTCCAATGCCTCCTCTGGATTATTCTGATGGTCAGTGGGGAAATTCAAATGGGCCTGGATATGTGCTGGCATGAGCAGGGGATCACCAAGCTTCTGGTCATTGACCAGGTCCTCTTTTTTTAATAATATTTTAATTGTTTTTCTTATTAATAAAACAGAAAAAATACAAAATTACATACAATAATCCATTTCACATAATACAATTTGTGGACCTCCACCATTCTTTTTCCATTTGCTACCAATGTCTACCAAAATTTTATGTGTTGCCCACCTCAATTTTGGCGGTATATTCTCCATACCTATATTTAGCAACGCTAATTCCGGGCTTGGGGTTATATTATTATTAATAGCTTTAGAAATCAAAACAAACGCATAGTCCCAAAATTCCTTGACGAATGGACATTCCCACCAAATATGAAACAGATCTGCTACAGACCCACATATTCACAAGTAGTGAATATTTTAGCAATTATTCTTGGAGAGAGGTACAAGCCTAATTTAATTTTTTTAAGAATTTAGATTTTTTAGATGAAAAATGACCAGGTCCTCTTGTGTAATTTTGGGCTGATTTCTGAACTTTCTCAGAATCATACTTACCCCACGAGGTGAGACCTTGCGTGGAGCCACAGACAGAAGAGGATTGATAGTCATCTAGTGTTTCTTCCATTTTTATAATAATTATGCCAACAGTTGTTGTTTTCTCACCAAGCTGCTTGCTTATTTTCATTTAGCACATGATCCCTGATGTCCTTAGCCAGGTCTTTGGTCTTGTCCATGGTGTAGAGAATGGAGTGTGAGTAGAAGGAGCTTCTTAATAATAATAATAATTCTTTATTTATATAATGCACACAGATTATGCAGTGCTGCAAAAAGCATTTCAAATTGGTCCCTGTCCCATGGGGCTCACAATCTAATCAACCTAACAGTATGTTTTGGAGGAAACCAGAGTACTGGGAGGAAGCCCAAGCAAACACGGAGAGAACATACAAACTCTTTGCAGATGTTGACCTGGGTGGGATTCAAACCCAGGACTCCAGTGCTGCAAGGCAGAAGTGCTACTCACTCAGCCACCATGCCACCCTTCTTATATGAAAACTAACTGCACTGAGAGCCAGAATTCTTGCTCATTGATAGAGGATCAAATACTTATTTGTGCAATAAAATGCTAATTTGAAAATCATACAATATAATTTTCTGGACTGTTTTTTAGATTATTTCTCACACAGTGTACC
This sequence comes from Engystomops pustulosus, assembly GCA_019512145.1. Taxonomy (NCBI): domain Eukaryota; kingdom Metazoa; phylum Chordata; class Amphibia; order Anura; family Leptodactylidae; genus Engystomops; species Engystomops pustulosus. Next base: position 58,267,928 of record CM033642.1, read on the forward strand.
TACAATAAAAATTACAGACCTTTCTATTTTTTGTAAGTGGGCAAACTTACAAAATAGGCCTGGTTTAAATACTTATTTACCCCACTTTATTTACTGAAACTGGACAGAACCGTGGGTGAACAGGAGTGAGGTGAAATTTCAGTATCAGCTGCCCCCCTCCAGCCATACATAAAAATGTTTTAAATACCTTGAGAACCCCTTTAGTAAATAAATTACAAAATATATTTTAATTTAAATTAGTTCTCTTCATCTACTTTTTGGACTTGGTGACTTTGGTGAAAATTCTGAGAATGTTCATAAAACTTTCTTGAACTATTGTTTTTATTAACTATACACATTGTCCGTAGTACATAAAAAAATAATTCTTATATCAATCTGAACTTGTTTTAGTATTAATTTGCTTTCGTGCTGTGATTACATTCTATTAAATCTTACCAACTTTTGTTCCTGTTGATGGTCCTTTGTGCTATTATGTTTGTTTTGTTAAAAAATTATATTTTGGTTGGTAAAGTATATTCAGCCTGTCGATTTTGTACAAAAATGGGACATTAGTGTGGGTCTTATTGTCGCAATGACTTACTTTAGTGAACATTTGGCTAATTGCTCAGCTTTATAGAGTAAAGACATAAAACCAAAGGCAATTTCTAAGATCTGTATTGCTGGAACTATAATGTACATAGTTTTATGACTCCTAATTAATAGTGTTTGTAAAGTATAGCTACTCCCATCTTATTTTATTTGCTAATCTGGCCATTTAGCTAGAACGTTACTGGGATTCTTGTTTTTTTTAATTCTCTTCTTTTGTGCTTTGTGATAATAAAAATTAAATCAACTTCAACTGGAATGTTGTTTGACCTTAATTGTAGACAAGTATTGAATCTTAATTATAGATAATTTTTTCATTCCTGAAAATGGATAGAGGTCAGTAAGACAATATTGGTAATTATTTCTATTGTGACAAGTATCTGGTACACCATAATTTTAATTCTTAATGATCATGATAACTTATACAATTTGAAAACATGTAAGTTCCTGAAATATTAATAACTCTTTAGATATTACTAAACAGAACAAACATTTTTGCATCACTTTGGAGATCATTAAGGCTTAAATTTTTTAAAAAGCAGAAACAAAATGCAAAAAACAAGGAACTCTACTGAAAGTTTAAAAATAACTTGTTTCGAAATCTGTTTGAAAATTAATGAGATCATTGAAAAACTTTTGTTTATTTTAACCCTAAAATATAATTTCTTGATTGTTTTTGCTACTGTGCCCATGCACAGTTCATTTCCATATACACCCCAATCCTTCCAGTAAACAATGGCAATTGGTGGTTGATATAGTAATACAATATTAATTAGTTTTAGGGAAATGTAAAGGAGAAACCTAAAACACATTTTAGATAATGGAAATCTACCATATAAATCAAGCATGATAAACCAGGAACCCTTACTCATAGATCCAGGCACTGTGAGGGTGGTCATCTTCTTATATTTGTTTTTTCAAATGGCCGTCCTCCTTCTAAATCAAGCTTTTTTTAAAAATGTAATGTTATGCAAATGAACCCCATCTTTGACTTGAACTTCAGGATGTATCACTATTCTACCCTCCCTCCTCCATTCCACTCTGCCCCGCTGCGTTTATGCACATGGCAGCCACACACAGTGGGAGGGTAGAGGTGCTCCTCACAGTGTAACAGCCTGTGGAAGAAAAGCACAAATGTGCTCTGGTAATGCCCCCAAACCCATTAATAACTCAATTAAGGAGATTGAGAAACAAGAAATAGAGGCACTCACCAAATCCATTATCTTTATTCGCGACTTTAAACACCAGCAGGCAGCGGGGGAAAGCAGGGGAACAGTTATTTATGATTTCCTGTATGCACCCCTGTACTCTCAACCGGCTACCATCTGCTGCAGTGGTAATCGGTTTAAAGTGCCAGGCTATTTGCTGCTATCCTGTGTTTCAGATTATTGCATGTGGAACTGCTTAATATGCTGTGGCATGCACATACACTTATCTGAATTCTGCCTCATGGGCATCCTTCAAATTCTACTTACCAGGAACTTAGGACACCTTGTTTCACAACTATGTGTTTTAATTATCGCCGTTGTGTGTTCTGCGTCTGCTTTTAGATGGCAAAAAAAAACTTTGCCATTTGCACTCTGCCATTGTAAGTCAATGGGCTTTCTCCAGACGTTTGCTTTTTTTTTGACAACCCATCCCACTTTTTTAATGCACATTTAAATGTCACACGCATGAAAAACGCACCACACAAGTCTATGGAGATGCATCAAAAATACACACAAACCTTGAGAACATGTAAGTTCCATGCAATGGGCAATGCGTTTTTTCACCTGATCACATGCCATAGACAAAGATAGAGCGTCAAGTCCTGGATCCCTTCATGCGCATTTTCTTGCATGTGAAAAACACGTGAATTGCATGAAATTGCGTATAAAAAGGGTGTGATCAGACACTCATGGACTAAACGTGAGTGAAGCTCCGAATGAAATGGTTCCAGGTTTATCACTGACCAAAACCCTGAGTTGGCAACCCATTGATCAGACTCTGGATGTCATCTCAAGTGTAGGCTTGAATTCTTCTCATACTACTGGGATCTAGTGAAACAGAAATAGAACACGTCACAATGCCTGGATTCTATGAGTAAGTGTTCGCTGATTTATTATGCTTGATTTTGATGGAATTTTCCTGTTCGGACAGTCAATTTAGTAACAAAAAATCGCCCATGAGGAACTTGATAATTTGATCATATTTATTTATTGTGGAAGTCTACTTATAATATTTACGCCATGGCCTTCTTCCTTTCAAAAGTTCTTTACAAGTTATTCTACTAAGCCAGAAGGGTGCAACCAGAGCCCCTTTCGCTGCTGGCTTTACAGGCTGTTCAAGAGTGTTCTGCTCACATCCCCTTGCACCCTGACAAATTTCCCCCTCCTTCCTCTGTTGATTGTTGGACGGTAGTAGTTTTCTTAAAGAAAAATATTTCGATAAATTTGTATAGAAATTGGATAATACTGTTATTAAAAGGATATTATTAGTCTCTGTAACAGTTTTTTTTTTTTTTTCATATTTTTTCAACAAATCTTTAACCTTAATCCTTAACTATTGACCTGGAATTCCGCTTCAAGCTTTTTTTTTTTCTCAAAACGGGACACATTACTGAAGTGGGTCATACCTTAAATATCGTTTCTCTTCCTTTCACATAGAAAAGTTTTTGTAGCTGAGCAGCCAGTTATAAATTCCACTGTTAGCTTTTGATGATCACAAATAAAGTTCACTATCTTGGCGATTATGATACCTTTGTTTGACTAACTGAGAATTTTAAGATGTTACAGGCAAGCTTTCGGTACAGCTATGGTCTTCATATCGGACATGGGTGACAAGCTAATGGTCTCGTTCTCAGGCATAGGTACTCATACTTAATATTTTAAATGTCCCCCTTATTTTCAGCATGTTTTTTATCGTTCCTCTTTTCCTCCCCATCTCCATTGGGGCCTCCCTCTTTCTCCCGCTTGTATCCTTATCTCTCCCCGAGCGCAGGTTTTGGTGTCCCAACCCATTTCTTCTTTTGCACACTTCATTTGCCTACCATCTGTGTACCTTAGGGCCCTTGTGCCCTCTTTCCGAGGCATCGGATGACACATTACTACCCTCCTTCCCTACTTGCACTGTCCCTCACTCACATTTCCCCCCCCCCCCCCCCTCTTGGCCTTTGCAATTTTCCACATGGGTTTTTCTCCTCATTCCTCCCACACCTCTGTCCTCTTTGGGCCTGCACTTTTTCCTGTGCTCTGTCATTCTTCTCGTTGCCACTGGCACTTGACGTTTTCAACGCACAACTGCTATTCACTAGTGCCAACATGTGAACCCACCATGGCAACTTTCCACCCCCCCCCCCTAGTTGGGCTTTATTCAACCATTTGTGGGCCACCCAATTTTGCTTTCTCTCCCTTCTTTCGCTTTCTATTTTTTCTTCTTTTTCTTTTCTTCTGTTTTTCCTTCTTGTTTTTGCTTACGCCGTTTCTTCTTTTTCTGGGTCTGTTTTGCCCTTTTTTTGCTTTTTTCCCTTTTCTCTCTCATGCAGGCACAGGTACTATTCCAGCCGTGATTGATACATATCTCTTTTGACGACTTTGTATCTAGTTATCAAAAGATAGCCCTGGCTTGCACACATTTTAACCCAGGTTATTGCCTCATAACTCACCAGTCATCGGTGTTCTATGGTAAGTCTACTGTTCTGCTACTCATGCCATACATAACTCTTGTTTTTGCTCCACTTGTTTAAATCCATGCTTACATCCCTTAGAAGATTTCCCTGTGCGCTTCAACTTTTGGGGTCTCCAGTGGTTTACGTGATGTTCCGATCTAGAACTTTTTTCAATGTTTATACGTCACGTGTCCATGCCTGACGGTGAGTTTGCACTCCCCAGGAGACTCCGTGTCCTATCTCACATGCGTATACCAAAAACCTTAATATGGTTGGTTATATAGAAATTTATATGGTCCATACTGACAGTTTAAGTACCCATTAATTTTGATATTTTATAATTATCGGCATTAACTTACAACACATCAATTATTTGGTAACAAATCTATATGGAAATTATAATGAATATCTTTTGACTGAATGTTAAGGATACTGAGTGTGTTGGGTGAGTGTGCATGGGCCCCATGCAAGATATAGTTTCATGAGTCGGTGATTGGATGTGCCTGTACCAGTGTGTGACAGAAATTCATTTTGGACTATCATGTTGTTATTATTACCATGCACACGATGCTTTATTTGCACTAGCCCATTATGATTTACATTTCACTATGCACCACTTTATATATACTGGTGGTTTGCAACTCTTTTATTTTGTTATCCACTTCGTCAACGGTTTGCGTTTTCATGAGGCACCCCCATATCCCGTCTAGTTAAGATTAGGGCTCCTTAAGGTTCACACCTTTCCCCTTTCCATCATGGCAGCGTCTTCGGCGTTGCCGGGATGCGGGGTTTGGAAGCGCGCTTGCGCGGGTGGATAGGCAGGCCCGCCGGTAGCGTTGTGACGTCATACCACGCCGTCGCTACCTCCCCGTTTCGGGACGCCGACTCTGGCACAGCCCTGGCACTCACACAAACCGATGCAACATCATTTTTACCACGCTACAGGTATTATGTTTGTACTAATCAGCAGGGCACCCCTGAGGAAGCTGCAATGGCGGTGGGAAACGCGTGGGGCGACCTGCTGCCGGACTTACCTCCACCTCACACCCTGCCGTGTAATTCTAGCTTGGATAGTGTGTGTGTGGGTCTATATTTGCTACCAGCCATCATGGCATAGAGGAAATCATGCACATATTGGCACATATTGTTGTATATCCTCAGGACCGGATTGGCTTGACTGTGATCACCACTAACTATTAAAAGCTGCAAACACAGCGCCCAGCCTATACTATAATATGTTGTTGAACCTAGTGTTGTGAGATTGTGCTTGGGGGGCGCAGTCTGGATAAACCTGACCTTATCAGCTGTCGGGTCGTCCAGGGTGGACTGTGTATGCTCATGCGGTGCACAGGGTGCAATCCTTTGTCAAATGATTTTATCATTTGTGTCCTGTTTGAGATATTTGGTTGTACTCCCATTCTTTTCAATAAAAGAAATAATTTCTTTGAAAGTGCTGTTTTGCTTACTTTACACATGCTTGCCTTTCTGTTTTTTCAAATTTTGTATAGTTCAGTTTGGCGCATGTTGTATACCTTTGACTGGGTTAAACACCCCTTGTTTAGATCCAACCCGTTCACAAATGGTGATCACAATGTCAAGAGAACACGGATAGGAGAGCGGCTCCGTTTGCACCACCCCTGGGTGTTGCAAGAGTCAAGAGTTAACATATGCTCCTGGAGGGGGACCCTGTGTCCTGTATGGGAATGGGTCCCAGTCGATTTAGGTGATGGTGTCAAGTCCTAACAAGTGAGCGAGGGTGAATGTAAATGGAAGAAGGATGGCACTCACCAAGGTTCATGATGATCCTTAGACCAAGTAAGCAAAAACGAGTCGTCTTATTAGGTCATCAAGGGAGTAATACCAAGGGGGAGGGAGGGAATGTTCCTCCTGCGGTGTCAGACCTGGAGCGACGGAACGTTTTGCGCCTAAGGTGGCTTTCTTCCGGCTTCCCTGGTATGTAATCCCTTGATGCGAGTCTATAAAAACTGGTGTTTTTGGTTACATGTATAAGGATCCGTTCGTAACCTTGGTGAGTGCCATCACACTTCTTCCAATTACATAATGTCATCAGAAGGTTTAACAAATTTTAAACGAAACCTAGGACCTATTGCTTTGAGTTATAAGCCTAGGAGTGGGAAATGCATGTTGTAACAGCTCCATGCAGTACTAGAGCAAGCCAGACCATTGCCCCCTATAAAATCCGGCCTATAGCCCCCATACTAAACATAGCCAACGCCAGCCATGCCCCGAGATCTATAGCCTGCCAGATCCCATGCCCAAAGTATAGACAGCCAGCTCAACACTCCTACTATATAGTGGCCTCATGCCCGTCTAGTAATATACAAGCTCAATGCATCAGCGTCCTGCCCTACCAGTGTCATAGCTCGCTTCCTTCCACGTATAAGGACACCACTCGGCCCCCCATATGACGCAGCCGCCGTGCCACAGTATGTAGCAGCCCAAAATCCCCCAGTATAAGCCGCCTCCTACTCCCATAGGTCCTAACCATATAAGAAAAATGACTGTGGTCTTCATGCAGGTCTTCTTCTTTGACATCATAGATGTGAGCACCACCTTAACCTGGAACCGGTTCTTCTGCCGGCGCACACACTATGATGTCAGCAGGGGCTGAGTCATAGTGTGTGCTGGGCCAGTGACAAGGTTGCTGCTTGTTTGGGTTTGATTGGATAAATAGTCCCACCTCTCTCTAGCCCAGCCCTGGCCATTAGGGTCACTAGAGTAGTGGATGGTCAATCCAGTTGCTTCTGTAGGCGGCATCCAGGAACTCCTTTATATAATTCCCAGTCTCAATTTACCATGCTGTATTACTATGTATCCTCATACCTTTCCCTGTTGCAGTTATTTCTTTGCTCTTCTGTGTATCTAATCTCTGCTAAATTTACTTGACCTGTCCCTAGTAATTTAATTCTGTGCCTTTGCCGCCATTTTATTTTTACCTGGTACTGTACGACTTTGCTTGTTTTCTGTATCTGTAGTTTGTCTCTCTCTGTCATTGTGTGTAAGTTGGTTTGTCTGGCACCATTCTACCCATCTGCTCCACTGTCCCCAGTTGCCAGTGAATCAAGTTCTCCCTATCCTTTATCAGGGTTCATTAGTTAGGTTTCTGTAGAGGTTTTTCTCTATCTGGGAAGCTTATTTTCTTTAGGCAGTTTTTTAGCCTGCGGGACTTAGCAGGTGAGTTTACCACGTCTCAGTACTCAGCTTACGCCGGCAACATTGAATACTGTAGTCACATTCCAGGAAAGGCACCATGGTATACTACAGCCGCCATCACCAGTCAGCTGACTGGGATGCCAACAGCTCTAGCACAGTGTATGGAAGGCAGTTGTAATACACAACACATTCACACACCTCGGGGTTGGTAGAACAGCTTGGTAAAACTTAAGCATGCTTTTGGAATAATGCAAAGTGCCGATGCTGACATTGACATTGATGTTTTAGGGATTATTCATTCAACTATCCATGTAAAAAAATAAGAACACAGTCACAGTGCCTGGATCTATGAGTAAGTGTTCCTGATTTATTATGCTTGATTTTGATGGGAGATTTCCTGTCGGACAGTCAATTTAGAACAAAAATCACATAGGAACTTGATAGATACTTGATCATATTATATTTATATTGTAGTATATTGTGCTGAAAAACTTGACTTATACTCGAGTATATACTTTATTTGATGTTCCGTATTTATTAGCAGGAACTACACTCTTAAAAGCCTTCTGGACCTTACACTGGTTGCTGCTGTGTTGGGTTTGATTGGATAAATAGTACCCACCTCTCTCTAGCCCAGCCCTGGCCAGTTAGGGTCACTAGAGTAGTGGATGGTCAATCCAGTTAGCTTCTGTAGGCGGCATCCAGGAACTCCTTTATATATATTCCCAGTCTCAATTTACCATGCTGATATTACTAGTATCCTCATACCTTTCCCTGTTGCAGTTATTTCTTTGCTCTTCTGTGTATCTAATCTCTGCTAAATTTACTTGACCTGTCTCTAGTAATTTAATTCTGTGCCTTTGCCGCCATTTTTATTTTTACCTGGTACTGTACGACTTTGCTTGTTTTTCTGTATCTGTAGTTTGTCTCTCTCTGTCATTGTGTGTAAGTTGGTTTGTCTGGCACCATTCTACCCATCTGCTCCACTGTCCAGCAGTTGCCAGATGAATCAAGTTCTCCCTATCCATTATCAGGGTTCATTAGTTAGGTTTCTGCTAGCAGGTTTTCCTCTATCTGGGAAGCTTATTTTCTTTAGGCAGTTCTTTAGCCTGCAGGGACTTAGCAGGTGAGTTTACCACCAGTTACTCAGCTTACGCCGGCAACATTGAATACTGTAGTCACATTCCAGGAAAGGCACCATGGTATACTACAGCCGCATCACCAGTCAGCTGACTGGGATGCCAACAGCTACTAGCACAGTGTATGGAAGGCAGTTGTAATACACAACACATTCACAACCTCGGGGGTTGGTAGAACAGCTTGGTAAAACTTAAGCATGCTTTTGGAATAATGCAAAGTGCCGATGCTGACATTGGACATTGATGTTAGGGAGTATTCATTCAACTATCAATGTTAAAAACTTATAGAGAGGTGAGACTTTTTATATTCTTCAAATTTGGACTATGCATATGGAAACACATGTGGTTGTACAGATGTACACAAATAACTATTAAGAGACATTTGGAAATACAACACCTACTAATTATAAAGAGATTGGCCTAGGCCCAGGCATCATGGTTGTATGCAACATTATACAGAGCAATTATATCTGTATTTATAAGCTCATACCATCCTGTTTGAATGAATGATGTATAACTTATAATATGGGGTACAGTCAGAATCAAAATATTGGGGCATATTTATCAGGCCCAGAAATAATCGCAAATGCTAGCTTATTGCTAGCACTCGCAATTATTTGCCCTACTCTGCCCCCTTCACGCCAGTGGGGCATGAAGGGGGGTAAGGGAAGGCCTAGTGTTGGATGCAGCCAGCCGGAAGTGGGTCGCTGTGGGGCGTTACATGTGGAAAGTCGCCGGTCGCATTTATTAGAAGCAATTCAGCAGCACCAGCATATGATAAATATCCCCCATTAGATATGTCCTAATGACACTGATACTACTAATGCTATTAAGAAAACTTAAGTAGTGGACAGTTTGTTATGATTTTTATGTGGGAAGTAGATTGGGAGTGTGACACACTGTCTGTTTATATTCTGTTCTGTTTGGTTTCATCATTTTATATTGTAATATTATGGGTGTGTAGTGTATCTTCATTGGCCCGGATTGGCTACATTAGAAGTGTATCTCAAAAAAGCTTTTTGGGGCTTATTTACTAAGGGCCTTTTGCACTTTTGTCGGATTTTCTGTCGTTTTCGGGAATTGCGCCACTGTGACAGGTATTTAACTGGGGATTCTGTCGTACGTGATAGCATAGGGGCGCGGCTGTGCAGGCTTTCATGCAACAGAAATCAGGGGATGTGCCGTCGGATAATCCGACTGATTCGGACTGAGTGCAGGATTTAACTTTCAAATTGTGTCGCAAGATCAAGCACTTACATGCACTAGGAAGAAAAAGGTGAACTCCGTCAGACCTGAGTGGGGAAGCGCCCATGCAGGATATCAGATACCACGATCACAGTGAATGGCAGCAGAGTGCATTATACATGGACAATGCACTTTCGGGAACGCGTCAGGATGGGTAAGTAAATGTGCCCCTTTGTGTCTTTCAAAATAAATATATGATAACATTTTCCACTGTATGGGATGTGGTAGTGCATTTATCCTTTTCTAAACTTTTATATTTCCCTTTCAAGTAATTTTTTTTGTTATGTGAACTTAAAAAGATTATTTTTTTATTTTATCATTGCACTCGTATGGTGAGAAACCAATGAAAACCACATGTGGAAAGGAAAAACAGTTTACCAATATACTGTCAGCGAGAGAATTTATTAGTTTTTAGTGTTTAATAGTTATTATATTATATTTGGTGAAGATGTCAGAGACTCAGTATTCCCCACAGTTTATATTATAGTAGATTCTATTTTCCAATACTGTCAACTCCAGGAACATTGTACTAATACAAAACCTTCCCTCCATGCTTCCATTCTGAATGTTTATAGCATTAATTTTCTATTTCAAAATTAGATTTTGTCTCCATGGACCTTCTGTGTTATTATCTATGAACAACTGTAATTGCCTTGCCTGATTACATTTAAGTTATGGTAAATGAATGTTGTTAAATGACTATCATAGCAAATTATCTAAAAAGGTTAGATTGAAAAATGTAACTAACAGATTATTTTTTAATGAAAATATATTTGCTATCATCTTTTATTGCTGCAAATTTGTTTGCAGCATCTATTGAATATGTATTTTACTTCATTTATACAGAAATACTCACCTTTTCTGCTTGTGGATTAATGGGATATGTTTGAAATATGAAAATCTGATTACTGTGTAACTTTGTTACGTTCAGCATTTAGTTATTAGTTTAAACAATTGTTAGCAACGTAATTTTACCTAATATTTACATATTTTAAATTAAAAATCAATCTATAAGGGAAAGATAGTCATTTTAAGATTTTTACAATGTACATACATGTGCTGAGTCTCAGGTGATATGGTCAAGTGACTAAGGAACAAAACAGATATCAAAAGGAGTTAACATCTAGCAGACTGCAGTTTACTCCATATTTTAAGTTAAGGATATACTGAATATAAATCTGGTAGAAGTAAAAAATTGGGATACAGTTAATAAAATATACATACTTTTTCATTCTGTATAAGCCCCGAGTTAATGCTGGTGCCATGCCGGGTAGATCAGCATTGTAGCTTATCTCATACATCAGCAGTGAGATCTACCCAAATGTTACATACAGTAATTTCTCTGGAGATTCAGGACAATCACCATAAAAATATAACTGGAGTTGCAAAGGTAGAATTCCAATACAGGAGAAGATAATAAGCTCTATTGTGTCAGTTTGACTCAATAAGGTCTCCTTAATAACAGGAACATCCAGCATTCTGATATACATATGGTTAAAATCTTTACATTATTGCATATATGTTAAAATAGATGTTTAATAAGCAATAAGAACACCATCATACATCCTCCAGAGACCTAAACATGTCTTGGTAAGCAAGCCTTATTAATAACCTTCATGGTCTTGACTACAAGAAATGAAGGGGTGGGGCAGCACAGTACAAAAGGTATCCTGTCACAATACGGGTGCCTATTTCTACAGACCTTACCCAAAAGCACAGCTGAAAATGAATCCACAAAACACCACAAAAGCAGCAGTCCAGCTTTATCTTGGTGATACTATCTTTTTTCACTGTTGGCATGGAGTTTGATTATTTTAAAACAAAGGTGCTTAACAAAGACACCAACAAACCTAAGTGTGGAAATCAATCCTCAATCTAAGTCAAGACCATAAAGGCTATTAATGAAGCTTGATTAACAAAACACATAGGGTCTCTAGATGCTATATGTTGGAGGCATTCTCAAAACCTTGACAACATGTGAAGTATATGTGCACTCACTGGCTGAGTTCGCTTCATACACATTAGATGTCAGCAGCATTATACAGCAACCACCCACAGTTGACACCAGTGATCATTGCTGTCACTGATCGCGGGTGCTTACCTCTTAAGTGCTGTCATCAAATGTGATGGTCGCACTTATGCCATTATCGTTGATCTGCCCAATGCCTATAGGTGAGCGCCTGCTATATGCTATAACAGCCAGGGCCCTAACTGAGGGATCCATGGCTGTCATAGCAGGATCTGCTAAAGAGCCTGCCATTATCAGGCTCTTTTACAGAACTGGTAATTTTACAATATAACAAATTACAGTAGCATTGGATAATATTTTGTGTGATCAGACCCCATAGGGTTCAAAAACTAAAGTTGAAATCACCCTCTTTCCCAACAACTTAAATAAAAATAAGTAAAGAAACATAGCCATGGTAGTTAACACCTTGCCACAAAAAGCCCGCTATTTCAAAGGAAAAAATTGTTATTTCTGGGGATGTACTCCATAATGGAAAATATCGCCCAAATGTCCTATTGGCCTTTTTTTTACCATTACACAAAGCATAGAAATTTGAATAAAAAGCAATAAAAATGTCATATAGTACGAAAAAAATATATATATACAGATCCATATACCAAAGTATGAAAAAGTTATTGGTATTAGAAAAGGGCACAGTGATGATATTTATTTCTGTACAAAAAGTCCTATTTTTTAAAAATCTACTGAAACCTTATAAAACCTAAATAAAATTGGAATTGGAAAAAGTCCACAAGAAAATGGCGCAAACCTGTTTTTTTGTAAATTTCACAACATTTGGAATTTTTTTCTAGCTGTCAGTGCAAAGCATAGGATATAAAATACTGCCATTAGGAAGTGCAATTTATTACCTAAAAATAAGACCTCAAATAGCTCTGGAAAAAAAAAGTTATGGATTTTCAAAGATGGGGAGCAGAAAACAAAATAAAAAAATGGAAAAGGTCCATTGGCAGCAAGGGGTTAAGCACCTATTTTTTTTTACTTTTATAGAAGAAAGTGAAGACTTTAACATTATGGACTACATATCTGGCACATTGGATCCCACAGTACAATTCAAATCAAAATAGGCAACAGCACACCATAGATAAAGTGCAAAATTTCATTTTATTTGACTCAGGGCCAGATCTATTAAACTGGCTACACCATTTTTTTGTCTGACTTAGCCCTAGAAAGAACATCTTTGGAGCTTGTACATGTATTTAAGAAGTGTTTGCACCAGTTTTGTGTATGAAGCATGAAGAAAAGTGCGCCACTCACCGATTAAAAGTCCATAATTTTAATTTAAAAATCCTTCATAGAAAACAGCAGCAGGAAAATTGAGAATTGAAAAATGTCATAGAGGCTATCCTATGACATTAATCAATGAAGCCTATCATGTCTGCAACCAGCAGATCTCCTAGGACAGTGGTGGCGAACCTATGGCACTGGTGCTAGAGGTGGCACTCAGAGCCCTTTCTGTGGGCACTCGGGCCATCGCCCCAACACACCAGACAGGACTCGAAGAATCTTCCTGCCGTTCCAAGCTACTTAAAAGATGCTGCTTTCAGTCATATTTTCATACTTACTTCTCTACTTGGGACTGTAGGAAGAGGGAGAATGAATAGATAGAGCCAAATTATCTTTGGAGGACCTCCTGTTGGCACCCACAGGTCTACAGAGGGACATTGGAAAGAAGCTAAAATAATGCAAGTTTTCCATCTTTCTACTGTCTTCAGGAGGCCAATATGATTGTTGAAGAACAAGGAGCAGTAAGTTACTGCTTTATTTTTGGTTGGCACCTCGCGCCTCGGGGGGTTTTGGGTGTCTTTTTGGGCACTTGGCCGCCATCACTGTGTTAGGAAATAAGGGTAAGAAAAAGAGGAAGTGTAACAAAGACAGCTTTTTTACATTCTCATTTGATTACAGCAATGTGGCCTCTCAAAGGACTGCAAAAAAATTGGTATATGCTTTATAAAGAAATGGTTCAAAAATCACCGATTGTCCCTTTCAGAGAGCTATAACGGAAAAGGATGAAGTAGTCCCTAGAAGACTACCAGCTCAGACTAGGAATTGGTTACAGAAAATGGTTCCACAAGGGAACTTCAATATTCGGTATAGGGAACATTGTAGATCCGCCCATACAGGAAAGGGAGAACTAAGACTGAATGCTCATATAAGGCAAGTCCATGGTGGGAATGGATTTTTTTTTCATTTTTGTCTACACTGCACTGGGCAACAGGAACACTCATTTAAATTTATGTACTTTGCATAATATCTGTAATTTCATTTTGGTTGGCTTAAAGATGAATGCGTAGATCATGGTATTTGGATGTTTTTCACTTGCAGTGTATATATACTTTATTTACAGAGTATAATCAACGATGGGCGGTCATTGTTTTATGGTATTTCATAAAAAGCTAAGTTTTAATTTAGTTGATCCATCTTGCTTCTACTGTCATATAGGAAAATAAAAATGAAGGAATATTCACAGGCAGATCCTACATGATATTTAAGTTCTTTAAAAAATTAGGTGACCTATCATTCATCTTCAATATGAAAAAGGAAACCTGCACAGCTTAATTATCTAAAGGGTACAGTAAAATATGTAACAAGGCCAGCACACTATTGTGAGTAACAGGCCATTTCACAAAAGACAAAGAAAAGTTTGTATAAGCAAAAGATATCTACAAAACTTTTTATCACATAACCACACAACATATAAGGTGTATTTAAATTTATATGTTGTGTAGTAGTGATATGAAATAAAGTTTTGTAGATATGTTTTTGCCTATACACACTTTTCTTTGTCTATTGTGAAATGGTCTATCATTCATCTTCCACATGGGGGTGTTAGCAGATCCCCTCTGTGCTGTAGCTTCACATGTTGTAAAACTGTGTGGGAGCACTTTCTCCTTTCTACTTTGTGCGATTACAGCAGGAAAAGGGACAGAGGAAGTGCAGATAGAGGGCAGAGAGGAGGAAATGTGCTTCTGCACACTGTAACACCCTAAGAAGTAAAAGCATGGAGGTGCTCTGGTAGTGCCACCCAAAGAGCCCTTCTGGCTCATTTGCAGAATTTTAAAAGTTGATTTTAGAAGAAAAGAGGCCACGAATAACAAATATAAGAATGTTACCACAGTCACAGTGCTGGATCTATGAGTAAGTGTCCCTGGTTTATCATGCTTGATTTTGTTGTGGCTTTGTATAATATCAATGATAAAGAATTGTGGTATTTAATAATTAGAGCCAATTATTAACCTTTTATTACAATCTTCAAAGTTCATGGGAAAGAAACCTTCATGTAACTTGAAAATGCGGGAGTACCTGTTTATTATGTATGTCAGTTTTCAGCAACTTCTATGTCCATTAATTGTAAGTTCTAAAACTGATTTAGCATAGGTGTTGCATCAGGTTGTAATTATCTGAAATAAATGCAATCTTTACAAGAGTTACTCTACATGATATTTTCTTGACCTGCACTTTGCACTTTTTCCAGATTTGATATCCAGTGTAAAAATAAAAGCAATTCGGAATAATAATTCAAGCTTCAGCTAACCGATATTTTTAGAAAGCCGCCACTACAAAGTATATAACATAGTCACAAGTTTTAAAGGTTTCCCTTATAATGTTGCATATGCAGATGGATGGAAACCATTACATTTTACTTCCAAAACATCAACATTTTGAAGTGATTTATTTATTTACAACCTTAGATGTTCCAGGCCCACATGTCCTTCTGAGATCTTAAGTAATATTTTATGAAATAGTGAATCAAACCTGCTTGCATTTATTGCTAACTGGAAAGATGGTGGCATCTGGCCCAGCCTACCCTTTTGCCTGTTTGTCATCATAAATACACACAGTCACCAGCTTGTGACATATGTTTCCTTTTGAAATTTATTCTTAAGATGGCTGTCAGAGCTGAAAGTCAACTATTACTCATAATATTTTTTGCACATTCTGGTCACCAGGCATTTTCCCAATCCAAACCTAACAACATAATGATAGAGGTTATAAGTTTCTGGCTCAGCTTACACATGCTTTCATTTCCATTTTTATAGACTTGTTAGATTGCTTTGCTATCAGTGTCTGCATTCGTTCCCTTCTATGTGCAGTTATACATTTCCTCAATCTAAAAGGAATATACAAGTAAAAGGCCTTTTTTAATCAATATTAAAATGAGTGTCCAATTGCTTTGAGCCACAAAGGTTCAATCATTGCATCATACTTACTGCAATAATTTTTTAATCTTATACACAAATATAGAATCTACTCTCTATGATACAATGCATCAACTATATGTCTTATATTAAAAATTACTCAGAAATTGTTAGTGTAAAATGTACTTTATAGCAATATGCAATAAATCACAATGTCTGCTTATATAAATATTGCAAAACATAACAATTAATAATATTAAAATATGACTTCCTACACTGATTAAATGATGTAAAACAGGAATAAATCACATGAAATGTAAAAATAATTTTTAACAGCTTCATCTTTTAAAAGTTAAAAAAAAAATGACAGTACCATTTTCTATTAAAAATGTGATATCAATTCTACTTCTTCTGACATAATAAAGAAAAAAATTCTGACACAGGAAAATCACATCCTACTGGTTCTATCTGTCCTTTATTGGTTTCCAGATTGAAAAAAGATTACATTTTACCACCTCTCCTTCCTTGCTTTACTTCTTCATGCATCTCCCAGCTCTCTTTTAATCAGCCAGCAACACATCCCATACAATCAAAATCCAAATAACTTTGCGCTTACTCAGGCATAACTTGATGCTTACTGAACTTTTTAACCTGTTCATCGTCAAACACAATAAAGAGTTTAGTTTTTTTTAAAATATGGAGGCTAAAGTATAAAAACTGGTATGGTTTGTATATTTCGGCTGTTGAGTTATTCATAACAAATTATTCATCATTTCTAGGATTTTGTAAAGCTTATGGATGTTAAGTAAAGTTACAATATGAGGCAGTGTTTTAGCACATTTTTTTTCGATTATAAATGTATTTAATAAAGTGTAGCTAAAACACAAATTTTTTATAGATGCTTTTTGCAATCAGGCAGGTTTTGGTTACATCAAAAACTTTTATGTGGTGTATCACATCTTTTAATGATTTTTCTATTTGAACAGAAATATTTTGGTTTAAACTCCATGGGGGATATGTACTATCCAAGATGTGCCAAAATTCTGATGCATTGTGCCAAACAAATTTAACTAGTATTTTAGGGTTTTATAAAAGGTGCAGATTTTGACACAAAAAACCCTGCGTCCCTTTGGTATAAGGAAATAGTTTAGGATGGGTTACTCAAAAATGTGCAATGTTTTTGCAAACTTATAGGGGGTCATTTATCTTATCTCTGTTTGTTTTTGTCATTTTTCCATCTGCTTCTTTGGTAATTTATCAATCTCACTTTTTCCTTGTGCTAAATGTTTTTTTTTTTTCGTGCAGACCTCTTTTTTTAGACATTTGTTACAAATGTCGCAAAAATGTCGCAAAAATCTAGCACAAATGTTGCAAGTCACTTATTTCCATTTTCTAAGTTTTCCTTAAGTATGGTTTTGTCTGGAGTTTTTTGCGCCATAAAATATTGCAAATATTAGACAATTTTAAATGATAAATGTCATTTGCAATATTTAGCACATAAATAGAAGATAAATGTGTCTTAGTGCTGAAAAAGACCCAAACATTGCAATGCACCAAAATATGTCTGAAAAAAGAAAGAAAAAACAGGAAGAAAAATAATGATAAATGACCCCCATAGACTCATATGCCCGATTTATCACCCTCTAAAATAAATCATACAAATCCCCCCACCCCTCCAAAAAAGACAGGCACATATTTCCAGTATATATATAAATGACCCTAGCTCAATTTTTTTTTGTTATGAGGATTTTCTTATAAAAAAAATTTCATATAATTTAAAAAGGGTCAATTTCCAAGGAGTTTTGGAAGTGTTTAAAATATTGCATTTTTTTTTAGTGAGAGTCATGCTAAAGTGCAGAACAGTGGCAATGAAAGGGATATGCTTTTGCTACATGCGCATGACATCCAACTAAATAAACAACAAAATAAATGAACAGACCTTTTATCATTAATAAAGGAACATAGAAGACAAGGAAGCACACACATATAATGATTGGGAGATCAGGTGTCAATTTGCCATAAGTGATGAGCACAAGGAACTAATATCTTACAAATATAAAAACAGAAAACTAAGACAAGTTCAAACCAGTAGACATATTTATTAGCCATACATAAAAAGATGCTGAAGCTAGATATTGCTGCAAGCAAAGATTGAACTTGAAGTAATAGTAATATGAATTGATCTTGTTACATTAAATGTGCAAATAGAAAATATACTGTAAGTTGCAGGCAATCCACTTCACTCCTGCAGGACACCACTCTGAATGCTAAAAGAAAAATAAGAGATACAAAAAATAAATAAAGCTTTGATTCAACTCTTGGCATAGCTACAAGTTAGAACTTTGTATAAGTCAAACTTTTTGTGTATGTATACATTTTTTATATTCCTATGGTAATTATTATACGACTGAACACATCAGTTTGTGGGTTAAATTTTTCACTACCTGCATTCCTAAAGCAATAACGATTTTATGCATTTACAAATCTATATGAGGACTTATAACCTGCATGAAAATTGTACATTCAAGTGTCAGTATTTAATATTCCATGCTACATACCGGACCTCTGGAAAAAAAAATATATATATTTTTTTGTTAATAATTTACTTTATAACTTTTATTTTTATTATTTATTAGGCCCTATTGGGTACTTAAACCCAAGGGGAGTCTGTTTGCTGATAGAATAAACTGCAATAGTATATTTCACTATATTGCCACTTTGCTGCATCTATATTAGATCCTGCGGGTCTTTTACACATTCTGCTAAGGGTCCCGGCTATGAAAGCAACCAATTAATGCCCCCAATGACATCATGGGGCACTAATCAGATCAAATTATCAATTGGTCCAAAAGAATGCAATGGATCCATAGGCTAATGTATTTTAAGTTACTTCATCTCATAATGCAACAAACAATCACCTTGTTAAAAGAGTGCTCAAACCCTGAGCCCTCTCCATACACCCTTAACGTCCCTGTGCCATAATAATATGGTGCACATCATTAATGGATTAATGTGACTTGATTTCTTGACTCCTTAGAATACCTTTCAGCCTTTGTGCTTAACTTTGTAGTTCTTGCATAGCGGAATTAGCTTATGGATTGCTCAAGCTGTGTGGCCAACCCCTGCATTTACTGTCTTTATTGTATCAATTTAGTGGAGGATGTTCATGGGGTGCAAGCTGACGTGGGCACACTGGGAGAAATTTGTTAATCTACTTGCACCAGACTTTTGGCATATTTGCACAAAGAATCCTGTCTAAAATTCTTCTTTATACCACATTTATCAAGGCTTTTTAGTCAGGAAAATGTGGCATGACATTAGAAAGGGGCATGATTTATTGAAAAGAGTGGAGTGATTAATAAAAAAATTAATTAAGAGGGTGTGTCACCATCTGGCACACAGTTTAGGACTTAAAAAAAACTAAAAGTAGGTCTAAAGTAGTACTCAACAGTCTTAAACTGTGGTCAAATTCATCATCACAGTGATAAATTTTGCTTGGCAAAAGTCTAGTCGATGACACACTGATAAATTCCAATATGAAGGAGAAGAAAGCTGAGGCACTCGCTGATGTAGATCAAACAGATTTATTCTGGCCTGTAAGGTGCAGTGAGATACTTAAAACACTACTTGACTGGGGTATAAGCCAAGGGTGGGAAATGCACTGGTCACAGCCTCCCTGTATATAGCCAGCAAGTCCCCGGTAGTATGCAGCCAGTCTCCAGTAGTGTATAGCCAGCCCTCTGTAGTATATAGCCAGCCATTCTCCTGAAGTATATAGCCAGCAAGCCACCATTATTATATAGCTAGCCACCTTTAGTATATAGCCAGCCAGCACCCTGTGGTATATTGCCAACCCCCTGTAGTATATAGCCAGCCTCCTTTAGTATATAGCCAGTCCCCTTTAGTATATATCCTGCCAGCCCCCTTTAGTATGTAGCCAGCCCCCTTTAGTATATAGCCTGCCATCCCCCTTAAGTATATAACCAGCTCCCTTTAGCATATAGCCTGCTAGCCCCTTCAGTATATAGCCAGCTATTCCCCTTTAGTATATAGGCAGTCCCATTTAGTATATAGGCAGCCCCCATTAATATATATCCAGCCCTGTGTAGTATATAGCCAGCCCCATGTAGTATAACACCAGCCAGGCCCTGAGTATATAGCCAGGCTGTGTGGAGAATATAGCCACCCCCATGTAATATATAGCTAGCCATCCCCAAGTTTGCCGAGCACAAAAAATTGACAAAGTACTCACATTTCTGATGCTCCGGGCAGGCACTTTTCTTGTTAGAGGCGACTTCCATCATAGCTGCACACCCGCTTAGAAAGTCCAGAAGATTAAGATGTAAAGAAAATATAATTTTGCACAAAAACAGCATCTTCTGTTTCCCAACAAAATTAAGAAATTCAAGCAATATTCTAAAATCTTTTTATGATTTATACCTTATCTGCTGGCTACATCTTGGTCAGAATAATTGTACCTAAGTTACAGTATTTTCCATTCTTAACAGTGAAAGTTGTTTTCCACAGCTTCAATTTCTATGCAATGACACAGCAATTTTCTTTGTCCTTAAAAGTAGTAAGATTTTGTTTCTTGTTGGTATTTGTTTCAGTGTTTTTAATCGTTTATATATTCAGTTGTATTTAACCCACATTATTATTCACACTAGCACATTTTGACTTTGTTTCAGTTTTTACATTTAAAATCCATTCATATTCACAGACAGTTTTTATTTTAAAAAAATATATAATAATAATAATAATTTGTGATAGCAGTGTTGTAGATGTTGGTTCGCACTTTCTTTTTCAGTTTTACATTGTTTCTTTTAAATTCATAACAGCAAAAAGTTTAAGGCCAAAAGGGTGGCGGGGCCTTTTTGTGTTAAATTGATAATGTCAAAATAGCAATGATGTTGCTAAATGCTCATAGGCCCTGTAACATATAATCCCCATTAGAGTATAAGTGGGGCTTCAATGCAATATATAATTGTAACTGGAACTCCATTAACGTTCTGATGCATTCAAATATTAGGAAAAAATATTAGTGGAAAAACCAAGAAAATCCATGAGGGCTCTCAGAATATGGGTTTGCTGAGATTTTTTTTATATGTGTTTATGGTTTCTATAGGTCTAAATATATAATATAAATGTAAAAATGCTTCCCAACTGTAACATCTACATGCACTTTTAAGTTTACTCATTTCAACATTCAACAATGTAATTATTGTTAAAAATGGTTCTTTGCAAAATACACACATCTTATAGGTGAATTTTAAATTTGGTTATGTGGCATGTGTGCTTCATAATTTACTGTAAGCTATGCAAAGGAGGACATCTGCTGTAAAAGACACATTTTTTGGTTTTATAATGATAAAAAGAACTCCTCCCACCCCCCCTCCACCACTCACAAAAAAACAATAAAGATGTTGAGGGACTTTTGTTTTTCTATCCTCAATTAAAAAACATCTTACACCGTATATACTCGTATATAAGCCGAGTTTTTCTGCCCAAAAAATGTGCTGAAAAACGTCCCATCGGCTTATACAAGAGTCATTACACATGTCAATGGACTTAAAAAATAATAAACTTATATACTCACCCTCCGGTGGCCCCGATGTGCAGCACTGCTCCCCCGATGTCCACGCGGGTCCTCTTCTGGCTTCCGCTCCTGTCTTCTTTCTTCTGTAACATCACGTCATACTATGCGCCTGCCGCCTGGGAGAGAACAATGGCAGCGCCCAGCACGATGTTACAGAAGAAAGAAGACAGGCGCGGAAGCCAGAAGAGGACCCGTGTGGACATCGGGGGAAGCAGCGCTGCGCATCGGGGCCACTGGAGGGTAAGTATATACTTTTTTTGTTTTTTTTTTTAATTCTGGGCTGGCTGTATACTACTGGGGACAGGCTGTATACTACTGGGGGCAGGCTGTATACTATTGGGGGCAGGCTGGGGTGGCTGTATACTACTGGCGGTAGGCTGTATACTACTGGGGGCAGGCTGTATACTACTGGGGGCAGGCTGGGCTGGTGGTATACTACTGGGGGCAAGCTGGGCTGGATGTATACTACTGGGGGGCAGGCTGTATACTACTGGGGGCAGGCTATATACTACTGGGGACAGGCTGTATACTACTGGGGGCAAGCTGGGTAGGCTGTATACTACTGGGGGCAAGCTAGGCAGGCCGTATACTACTGGAGGCAGGCTGGGGTGGCTGTATACTACTGGGGGCAGGCTGGGTGGCTTTATACTACTGGGGCAGGCTGTATACTACTGGGGGGCAGGCTGTATACTATAGGGGGCTGGCTGGCTATATACTGGGGGGGTCTGTGACCAATGCATTTACCACCCTCGGCTTATACTCGAGTCAATAGGTTTTCCCTGTTTTTGGTGGTAAAATTAGGGGTCTCGGCTTATACTCAGGTCGGCTTATACTCGAGTATATACGGTTTATTGAAGTAAATTGGCAAATACAATGAAAAATATTTGCCAACAGAATCTACATCAATTGATGGTCTAGAAAGTGATTGTACTGTTCTCCAAATTTAAATGCTAACATATCTATCCAAGTTACCTGCTTCTCACATTTTTTCGGTTCTAACCTTCCCACTCTCCTGACCTTATGAAGCAACAGATTTTAAAGATATGTCCAGCTAATACAGAATCAGAACCCATGAAATTGAACACAACCTAATTATTCTTTTCTGTATTCTGGTCAGGATTCAAACCCTCACTTTAGCTCAGTGTATTAAATTTGCCAATGAATTATTTCTTTTGTTTGTGACACGGTATTTTTAGGTTGTGTTGTCTTACATTTCTTTGTGCTGACCTACAATAAAGAATATTTTATCACCACGGTGAGTGCCACTATGTCTTCTTTGTAAAACCTCTGTTTTTGCTCTCTCTCTCGTCTCGTAGTTCCAAACACATTTTTTGCCTTTCGCATTGTATAAACCTCTAAAATTGTTTTAACTACTTTATTGTTACTAAATCTTTATGCAAATGTACACTCTATGGGCCACAAGCAGGGGAATGTGATCTCCCTACTTGTGGCCCATCTGACCACCGCTGAAGTCAATTGAGAATGCCTTCCAATGTTACAAAGATGGGAAAGAATATGATCTGCTCTGTAATTTGTGGAGTTGTATGCAATTGTATGGGTCATTTCTGGGATCTATCATTTTGGAATCTAACAAGAAAAAACGATAGTTACTAAACAATCTATTAAAAGAAAAAGCAATGGTGCATATGTGTCATAGGTTTGGCTTTGGTCTTTAGTGAATTAGTGACTTTTGAAAACAAAGTCACAAAAATTCTCCAAAAGTTACAATCAGTTCCAAGCTAATGTCTACACCTGGTATGGCAACCGTAGATTTGCGTAGGAAATACTGCAGAAAACTAGACAATGGCGAACTTTGAAAGGAGATTGTTTTAGACGAAAAAAATGTTGCCACAGTTGGTTGCCCCATCACTCCAGTAGTGGAGAAGACAGCCATACATACATTTCAATGGAGCAACGCCCTCAGCAATCTCTGTCAGCTCCATAGAAATGAATGGAGCAGAACAGTCATGCTTACTGTCTGCTCCATTGCTCTCCCGAAGTGACGATGGATCCGACTGAGGTAGTTGGGATCCCATTAGATCCCTCACTTTCGTGATCTGTGGGGGATCCCAACTGATCAGCAAGCTAGGCCCTATCCACAGGATACAAAGAATGATCAGACCATATAACAATGAAATGTGTAAATACTAATCATAGAATTGTGTCAACAGTTTTGATGATTACAACAATTAGTAGCATTGATGTGCTTGTACTTTACACGTAGTGTAATTTATCCAACACTCATCTGCCATAAAATGTACATTTCCACTGTTATTTCCACATATATTTTGCATGTATCTGTCCTATTTCTTTAATTTTTAGTTTCTGCATGAATAAAAATTACTATATTTATGGCAATTATGTCAGTAATCATAATATCATAGCAATAATTATGTTCAAAGTGGCTAGATGAAATTTTTGAGATATAGCCTCTTAAAAGGATGATGGTTGATGTACATGTCAAGAAGGAAAAAACTCTATTTTTAATCAACTATTTCTAAATATTAATTAAGCAAACATTACATGCATACACGGAGAAAAAGGTTTGTTTGCTCAGATGAATGCCTCAACCTCAGCTGATTTGTTTTTCATATGTTTCTGGCAATGGTGAGATTACTGGAGAGGGAATGTCCCAGTGTTACAATTTGTCTTTCAATATACTTTTCAAGTTTTCAAGAGTTTTTTTCAGTACAAGGATGACATAGAGCATGGGGTCAAACACCAGGCCCAAGGGCCAAATCCATCCAGAGGCATAGTGTTATGGGTTGTCTCTCCCTGTCCCCATTATTTTATTTCCCAAGGCATGACATACATTGGGGGAAGGGAAGAGATCCTACAGACCGGGGGCTATTTGGCTGCTGGTCACGGGAACACTCTAGCTGTTGTTGTGGGAGCATTCTAACTTATGGATGCTGGTGTGAGGACACTCTTACTGTTGGCTACTGGGTGGAGGTCCACTCTCTAATGGCTGCACATACTGGCCATGCCAGTGTCTCTGGTTATTTTACAATATGTTCCACTTTGTGGATGATTATAATAGCAATACTCTAGAAATAAAACTACTTAGCATATTGAGTACATGCATTTATTTAGTAATAAAATGACCCTGCGAGCCCCTGGTGAAAATTAGCTTCACACCCCTGGCATAGAGGATACAGCTCTCCTTGCCAACAATGTTCAGAGGTTGTCACTTTATATTTAAATCTTTTCACCCATTCTGGCGCATTGGAAAGTGACCCATTTAAATAAAGTCACAACTATGTATATTCTTTATAATGATTAAAGAATGAATTTACAATTACTTTATTTATAAGCCCTTCTCAATACTACAATTACTGTGCATTTCACAGTTAAGCTGGTTATGCTATGTTATCCTTGAAATAAATAATGCAGGTTGTAAATATAACAAAGAGATCATAAATTACTACTAAGTTGCTGGAATTATACAAAGTATTTGACTGAAACACAAGGATAAAAATAAAAATGTTTGTGTTTATAAATTTGTTGTAGAGAGCCACTATATAAACTCCTTATCACACACGTACGCGGTGGTTTACAACAAGCTACAACGTGAACAGCTCTTTTGATCAGAGCACGAAAAACATCCTAGGTTGCAGAAAATTAAAAAAGTGAGATCAGTGTCTGACATAAGCAATAAAAATGTCACTGTAGGTGAAGAAATTACATTTCTGATCTTTGTTGGATGCTGTTGACAACCGTATATTATTTACTGAAGCAGAGTCTAACAAATGCATCAATCTTCTGCTAAACTTGTTTCTCCACTTAAAGATTGCATGTCATGTCTTGCATCCCATTTATAATTTAATAAGTGCAGGAGAAGCTGATGGTCACTGTGATAAAATATGTGAGGTGCTGAACTGCAATATTAAGACAAGATAAGAAATGAAATAAAAACTGAAATCTTACATTTTATGCATGGGACATTTTCAGGTGTTTAAAATGATATTATGGTTTAGTTATTATTTGTATTCTGGTGCAGTATGTCTCACTAAAGTGCAGAGTGTGCAAGGGTAATCAAACTGTTGCACAGTCTTCATTAATCTGGTGCACCCTGCACTGCTCGGGAAGTGGTGCACCTTTAATATAGAGCAAGTTACAGTAAAAAATGTGGTGCACAGTCCTACTGTGCAACGGAACGTCCCTTCAATCAAAACGCCCCATAATAATAAATAGTGGCACACAGTCTTCATTATTCTGGTGTGCTTTACACTGCTTGGGAAGTGGTGCACCCTTAACATAGAGCAACACAATTCTGTCAAGTCACACTAATAAATGTGGTGCACAGTCCGACTCTACACTGGAACGCACTCTAGGTGCAGGATTTTGTGGCGCTCCGGGCATGGTGCAGCTGCTCCAGTAGTGGGGATAACATCGTCCCCACGATTAGACAGTGTTATCCCTGATTCTGGAGCAGTGTGGATAAGGCCCATGAGACACCTTTTATGATAACTATATTAATTTAGGCTTATTTCAGCTTTGAAATGTTAAACTGTGACAGCAATACATTTATAAGATGTTCCCCCATCTAAATATTGGCCATCCACTTTGTATATGTTTTACTTTGCATAACCTGTATAGGATGTAGATTGACTTTATTATGTATGCTCACAGGTACCAATGGAGATAACCCGCTTCTGTGTATCACTATGGCCTGATATGTAATTGATATGCCATTTTTATACCTTTTCATGAATAAAGATTAACATTTAATATATAAATATTATTGCAATATAAGACATGCTCTCCTATTAATTGTCTTACTTTATGCAAAACAAAATTCTGACTGGCCGGCAGTATTTCTGGCGCTCTGACCTTTTTTGAAACAGGGCTACGCCCCTTTTCGCAGGCCATGCCCTCTTTTCAAGCTAGCCGTGGAGAGACAGAAAACTACCTAGAACAGTTTAGAAATGTGGTGCAGACAGTTTTTAAGTGCAAACTGTGACAGAATTATGTTGTAGACAGATTAATAAATCTACCCCATTGAATTTTTAAATAATCTAATTTCTTATAATGCAGGGCTGCACTTCAGGATATTGTAATGTGATCAGATACTGTCACATTACAATACTAATGTTAAATGGGAAACATTCAAATCTATACTGGGTCATTATACTTTTAAATTTATTCCTATAAGTAACAAGTATAGACGGGCTACATTACAGCTAAAGTGAAAAGGCCAATAAAAAAATCAATGTGTGCAAGGGTCCTGGAATAGATGGGTTTCACCCCAGAGTTCTTAAACAACTCAGTTTTGTAATTGCTATACCACTGTCTAAAATCTTCAGAGATTCCTTAATGACTGGTACGGTGCCTGGTGCAAGGTGAGACGTTGTGGGACTAACCTGAAAAGGTGAGCAGATGCGGGACAGAGGATGTTCTGTGGATATTGGGGCACATTTGCTAAGAAAGACAGAAACTTCACTAAAAGTGCTCTTTCCGTAATGCTGGGTGAGACAGATTCATTAAGAACATGCACCGGAAATCATAAATATGTTGCTTCCCCGCACTGGCCCGACAAAGTTCACCAACTTTTTTGTGGTCCCCCTTTAACATAGGGCATGCGACACAATTTGCATGTGAAATACGGTTCTCGGTGCGACGCCCTTACTAAATGTGCCCCAGTGTGTTCTTGGACTTTGCAAAGGCATTTGACAATAAAATAAGGTCTATTGTTTTGGCAGGAATCTATTTGCAATTGGGTTGAAAACTGTATGAAGGATCATATTCATACGCCTATTTTCTATAGGTGTCAACTTTTTGAGTGAGATTGTTTTCAATGTTAATGTGCACATCTAAAAATAGATCTACTTTTTAGGGAAAAAATTTGTGACAAATTAGGCGCAATTCAAAATACATTTCCTAAGGCAAACCAATAACTTACATAAATTACAACACACAAACCTGAGACACAGTGGGGCACATTTACTAAGAACTTTGCACCAGTTCTTTGCTTGTTCTTTTAAGTGCAAACTACTTGCACAGGTATTTAACTCCGGTAGGTCAGCTGCGAGTGAATGGAGAGGGCTCATGGGCCGGTAAGTCATGAATTGGAACTATAGTGCTATAATTGCCTGCAAAATTATCCTACTGGATCGGTGTTATAAGGATACGATAACATCTTTAATTCCACCACTAATTATTACCAACGTCATAGAATTATTAGAGAATATAAGAACACTGTGTGGAGGCACTAGTGGCAGGGTTCTTTTAAATACTTTTTTTACCCCATAATTTTGCAGAGCATATGTCCTGTTATTAACCCCACTTTTCAGCAATCTATCCTTTACTACTCTCATTTTACTGCCAATTTTAAGTCACAAAGTTTGAGTCGCCATTAATTTCTATCCAAGCGGAACTTTTGTTTGAAATTTGGCTAAACAGAGAGTGGGTTTGTGAGTGGGATATGATTTGGAGTCTTTCGTGAATAATTTAGTACAACATCCAGAAAAAATATTGCTAGTGGGGAAGGAGAGCTGGTTGCTCTGTCCTTATGGCACAGTGGGGCACATTTACTAAGGGTCCACGGACCGCGATTCCGTTGGGCTTTCCCGAATATTTCCATTTTGTGTCATTTTCCGCTGAATTTCCCCGGGGATTTGGATTCTGCAGCTTCGGGCCGGCTTGCATGTGACAGAAATCGGGGGGGAAGGGGGGGGGGGGCTTCGGAGAACCCGACGGAATTTAAAAAACGAAATGTGTCACAAGATCACGTACTCACATGCACCAGGAAGAAGAAGGTCCGGTGGACCTCAGCGCAGAAGTGACACCTGCAGGAAATTGGACGCACGACCTTACTGAATTGCGCCGGACCCAAATCCTCATCAGACAACGCACTGCGGGATTGCAACAGGACCTTGTAAGTAAATGCGCCCCAGTGTGTTTTCTGTAGGGAGAGGGGTTTGCTAGTGGGCCAATGTGGGTGAGGACAACATGGTTCCTGTGGAGTTTACTGAGGGGTCAATTGCTTGAAGTTGGATGCTCTACTGTAGGAGGTGTTGTGCTTGAAGACAAAGTTTTTTGTTTACTTTTGGATTGAAGGTACTAAGTTTGATTTTATAAGTAAGATCATTTGACTCATAACACCCTGTTTCCACAGTAGCAGGGCAATCTCTGACTAGTTGGCCAGTGATGATGCCAAGTATGACATAATGGGGGACCAGAATTTTATGCATTTACCTGATGCTAATGAGTGCCAAATATCATACTGATTTGTTACAGATACTGATTTGGGTCGTGAGACCTTGTATCAAACATTTTTGTTGGTTATTTATCACATTTTGTACCCGGAAACTGGGAAACAGATTTCTGCTCATCTTTCACATTCTATGCTGCGTTGCGCTGGCAGTTTTTTAAAATATTGGATACAGTTACCATAAAAATGAGAAGGTCAAGGAGAAACCAAGGGGAAGGGTTGAGGGTCCAACTCCAAAACATCTGTAAAGAAATTGGATGTGTACTTATTTGGCTGTTATAAAAGTGCTTACTTTTGCTCCAAAAGAGCTCACGTGGTCAATACAGTCAATATACCATTCTTATAATAAAGTTATAAAGATTATATTTTATTACTAAAACTTAAAGGGGACCTACCCCCACAATTCTACCTATAAAGGTAGAACGGGTGGTAGGTGGATGAATGGGATGTAAGATAGCCCTTTTTGGGCTAATCCTTATGTCACGGCTATCCTTTTGTAAACTTTAATGTCTTTATATGCTAATTTTTTTAAGCGGCTACTGGGGCGTGGAGTAGCTGGACATGAGGCTACTAGTTGCGGCTACTCCACACACCCATAGGCCTGCGTTCTGCGCATGCACAGATTACATGGTAGGCGACGAAGACGCCCCGAAGATTACATGGTAGGCGGAGGAACGAGGCTACTGGGGCGTGGAGTTGCCGCAACTAGTAGCCTCATGTCCGGCTACTCCACGCCCCAGTAGCCGCTTAAAAAAATTAGCATATAAAGACATTAAAGTTTACAAAAGGATACCCGGGACGTAAGGATTAGCCCAAAAAAGGCTATCCTTACGTCCCATTCATCCACCTACCACCCGTTCTACCTTTATAGGTAGAATCATGGTTGTAGGTGCCCTTTAAGATCTTTAGATTCTATATTGGAAGTTAAGCTATGGGGAAAATATTCATATAAACATAATAACTCTTAAAACAAATTGGAATTCTTCTGTATAGCAGTGTATTATGCTTATCAGAGGAATCCAAAGAGGTGCTTCCTTAAGTAATGTCTACTAACTTGAAGAAGACAGATGTTCATTCAATAAGAAATGGCCTTGGCATCTAGAATTTTGAATTCCCAATGACACCCATTTCTACAGTAGGTCAGATTTGCTATGTAGTTAAAACCTGTTGTCCACCTTTAAAGCTCAGTTCCTGATTCTTCACAATCATATAGCAATCAACAAATTTTCTAAAAAATACTAGTTTAAACTTGTTTTTCAGATATTATGTAAAATGAATGCGCATATTGGACAACTTTAACAATAAAATCTCTGCAAAACATTGCTGACAATAATTTGGAACATATAACCTTCAATTTATGTAAAAATTATGGTGTGACAATGTGACATTGCTAAAAAGACTTTCCTTTTTCTCAGTGAAAGAATATCTTCTTAGTCTAACAGCAGGAAGTAGTGACACAGGTTAATTTGTAACCCAATATTTAGCTACTTAAAATGATAATGAATTCTAGCATTTTATTCTGTAAAGAAACTAGTCATTCACAGTTCTTGTACACAGTAAAAAAGACCTAAATGTGATCAAAAATTGGAAACCACAAATAGTCTAATTATCTTATGATTTATGATTATCTAAATATCATATGTGAGATAAGTCCTATTTTGACTGTTAACTGGCTCAAAATAGTGAAAAGTTCGTAAACTGTTTGTTGCTGTCACAATTAGAGATGAGCGAGCACTAAAATGCTCGAGTGCTCGTTATTCGAGACGAACTTTTCCAGATGCTCGAGTGCTCGTCTCGAATAACGAGCCCCATTGAAGTCAATGGGAGACTCGAGCATTTTTCAAAGGGACCATGGTTCGGGAATAAAATGTGTTAATTAATTGAAAAAGAATGTCTTCTGATAAGTTAGCAGATGTATGCAAACATCTGCAATCTATTCTTCACTGTTCCGCGCGTATATTATCTCCCGACAAGTTAGCAGATGTGAAGAACAGTGAAGAATAGGATCATTTAAGTGAAAAACACAGTGAAGAATAGATTGCAGATGTTCGGCACATCTGCTTACTTGTCGGGAGATACGCTGTCTCCGTGCCCCGCTGTCTCCGTGCCCCGCTGTCTCCGTGCCCCGCTGTCTCCGTGCCCCGCTGTCTCCGTGCCCCGCTGTCTCCGTGCCCAGCTGTCTCCGTGCCCCGCTCTCTCCGTGCCCCGCTCTCTCCGTGCCCCGCTCTCTCGTCATGGCCATGCTGTTGCCCATAATTTTGGCATAATGGTGCGATTAAGCAGCCTCAGAGGCATCCATGCATGCTGCCCCTGCTGTTTCCTGTCCACTTCCGTGGTGTTTCCATCCTTTTCTGAGGTTCCCTGGTGTTTGGCCAAGCTTCCCTGTGCAGAGCCTTGGTCCCCTTGAAAAATGCTCGAGTCTCCCATTGACTTCAATGGGGTTCGTTATTCGAGACGAGCACTCGAGCATCGGGAAAAGTTCGTCTCGAATAACGAGTACCCGAGCATTTTAGTGCTCGCTTATCTCTAATCTTGACCCCTCTCTACCCAAAAAAGATTTTTTCGAAGACTGAACTTTCTACCACCTGCTAATAAACCTAATCCTGACATCTCCATTTTATGTGAGTATTACCCATTTTATGGGTTTGAATGTCCTTGAAGGCATGGAGAAACACTTATTCTCCATCGTCCAATAAAAGCATAAACCCATAACATTTAAAAACAGCATGTTTGAGCAACCAACATTAATTTGAACTTCTCACTCACATCTCGCGAACTTCTCCTGAGCTGCATCTATTCTTTGGAAGGTAATATCTTGATCTAATATGTAACTACTAAGCTTTCAAATATACCCTAAAAACCCATTTTTTTCAGTCATACCTATTACTTTCCCTAACTGCATATAACTTTCACTTTCTTTCTTCTAATCCTCCAATGATTTCTCCACCTGTCTATGCAATCCCTCATTACTTGATACAATTAAACAGGGTTCTCTGTAGACTATGTTTGGGCAGTAAGTACGCTGTCCGAAAGTGGCTGGTTGCAGTTCAAGCTGGGAAGGTCTTTAGGCAAAGACAAGTAGGAGGTTATAGAACTGGTCATTTAAAAGCATAACGTGATGGTGGAGAAGACTAAATATTCTCCATGTCCCTATGTGGACTGTCGCAGGTATCGTGACGTCAGCAGGTCGCTGACATCATACTGTGTGCCGAGCGGCTGACGTCACGATCCCTGTGAGGGACAGCGCAGGGCAGCGCAGATAGTATAATCATTTCTCTTCTCTACATTAGATTTGTACAATCAATGCACCAGTACTCCAGCTACCATTAGTGTTAGTGCAGTGTGTAAGCTTCCCTTATGCTGCACAGAGAACCATAGCATATTTGCTGAGTAACAGAAGGCATTTCAAATGTTTTCTGGAAACATTACATGACTTGACAGACAAATTTTCTGCAGCAAAGATATTCAATGCCATTAATTACATTTTCTGGAAACAATGCAGCAGTTTAATACATTTTCTGTAGAAATGTTTAGTAAAACAACTGACTTTTATTTCATTTTCTATAAGGAGTGGCAGAATTTTGCATATTGTCTGTGGCACACATAAATCTTTGGACTGCTGTCATTCCATGTAACATTTTCTTTCGTACTAAAATTTTCTTGAAACTTGGTTTCAACATGGCTATACATGGCTGTTAAAAATACTGCCATCTTTAACCTGGATCATGTTATATTAAACAAAAAACTACTGAAAAAGTAGCTACTATTACTATAATCCCTATGGGATTCCTTAAGCCTATGGGGCTTAAGGAAGAAAACTTATGTCCCGATCAGGGCATGTACGCCTGAAAACTGGGAATTCCTTTGAAGTTTGTAATTCCTGGTGCACATGAAGGAGTGGTCCCTTTTTGCCCCCTAACGCCACCTCCACGTCAAATGAACATGCAGGGGGAAGAAGGGGGCATGACCGGTAGTGCCCATTCAAGTAAAGGCTTTAACACAATATTACACCAGGCTGGACCCGGCGTAAAATTATCACCCTGGCACAGCATAGCCTCCTGCCGGATATATAAGGGGGCTGGAGCCTGTTTAACATGTATATTTCCCTATGAAGAACCCTTTTAAGCAATCATCACATTTATTGTAAAGTAATAAAAGAGAATTCTAATTTCAGATATGATCATTTATCTATTATCTAAAATCCGAGAACATAAAAGCTACAAGGGATAAATTTTCATGTGCTGATAAATGGTGGAGTACAAGGCAGAATTAAGTTACTGCTAATGTGCAGCAGAAATATATAGTCCAATTTTCTACTTTGAATTTTATTTAAAACTTTTTAATGATTAATGAGATACTGAATTATTTTTGCTGTTTAAAGTAACACTTCTGCAATAACTGCTTAGTTCTATTTTCTGTGAACGTTTGCTTCAATTAATAGTGACATTAATTGAGGGAAAAGTTGTGAATATTTTATGCACAGTAGATAATTTTATATATAGAGCATTTGTAGCAAATGTGATTTTCTTGTACTGTGGTAATATGTAGAAAATGATAATATGTATCCCTGCTTTCTGTAGAGTTGTTTCTTATTACTATCTATTATACTGAAGCTGCAATCTCCACTCTGCAACATTAAGAAATATTTATTACTTAATCATTTAATAAGTACTGATAAAGTTTTAGCTTTGATTTTCTTTGTGCTACATCCTTATGATGAAACATACAGAAATACAGAGTAACTGATTTTAGATCTTACTTTTTTTTAAAATCACTCAGCAAATGTGCGCAAATATTTCCGAAGTTTCTGATGTACAGCTCATATGTTGACATATTTTTATCTTACATTGCTCTCATTCTAGGCTTTTAGAAAAGCAGATTCCACTTTGATACGTGTTAGTTGTCATCCTTTATCATAACCACAGCATCCCAACACAACTGTAAGATATTTTAGTGTAGTTTAATGACTGCTGATATTATTATTGTTAATATTAATGATATCCATAAAAACATCATATTTATGTCATCATTTATAGCATTATTGTTCATTGTTCAAATGTAATAAAACATTTCCATACAAAATCTACCACATGGATGCAGTTGCTTCTAAGCCGAGCACACTTACATGTTGGCATGTGCCCCCTGAAACAGGATACATTCCTCTTCTTAGTTCTAATAGCTTCATGTTTGAGAAAAATATATATTTGAAAACTATGCAAATGAGCCTCAGAGGCTTTTGGCTATGTCACAGAAACCCCATCTTCTAATTATTCGTACCTGCATTCAGAATTCCTTTTCAGTCCATGAAGTGTTAATTTTGTTTCTGCATCAATGTTTTTCACATCTTTGGCATTACAGCTGCTTTACAAAAATGGATGGGTGTCAAAAATTAGATGGCAAAAACATTGATACAAAGGTATTATATGAGAACATAGCTAACGTCTCTGTTAGCTATGTTATGCTGTGTTAGCTGTGCTAGCAATTTTTTTGCTAACACATTACTAACACAATAGCTGTGTTAGCTATTTTTTTGCTAACACATTGGGGCACATTTACTAACAACAGTGGAAACTGTACTTTATGCAGTTTGCCTGTGTAATGTGCAGGGTGCACCAGATTTAGGATTTCTGATGCACGTTCTGAATCAATCTGGCACAGCTCTGACAGCGTGCACCACTTTTTTTTGGTGCACCATTAACATGGGTTGTGCATTAGCACCGCAACAACCGCTAATTTGTGTTCCATGATGACTAGTGCAGCCGTTCCACAAAAAGGTTGTGTGCAACACAAATTTAACACAGGCACTTCTCAAATATCTGTGCAAGAAGTTTGCACTAAAAATATGTGCAAATCCGACAGAAAACTAGCGCACGGTCCGTTTTTAGAATTCCATAGTCTGCATACTTGAAAATATATGTTGCATTTCTTTTTACTGAAAAATAGCCCATAGAAAGTAATGATTTATTTGGCTGCCATTCAAAAGTGAAAAATTGTTGTCTAACTAAACCATTTGTTATATAATTTACTGAAGAACATCCCTCCTCCCCTATCTGATCCGCTTCCATTACTTCACTCTATGATGGACACATTTGACCTACTTAGGAACTGAATTTCTACATACATGTGGCATGAAAACTATGAATTAAAACATGTGGAATTATATACTTAACCAAAAAGTGTGAAACAAATGTAATTATGTCTAATATTCCAGGTTCTTCAAAGTAGCCACCTTTTGCTTTGATTACTGCTTTGCACACTCAAAGCATTCCAACATGGGGAGAGAAAAAGAACTGGACCGCACATCCACACATCACACAATGATCTACTGCCGCTAGGCTACATTATCTAACGAACTCGAGGTTCTTAGTTACATTTTGATCAAATTGTATAAGCCCACCAACCACTGCACGGTGACCTCTTTATGGTGGGTCCCTACGCTATTAAGTGCGGCATCACATGGCACTGCTGCAGCACAGCACCATCAGGGACCAAGACCTGGTTGCCCCCCATCACCCACACTGGCAGGCATAGCCCCCATGGCGTCCACCGTTTCTGTGGTGTGGTGCCGGTGGGAGCCCGGGGCCCGGAGCCATGGGGGCTATGTCTGCCAGTATGGGTGCTGGGGGGGCAACTGGGTCTTGGTCCCTGACGGTGCTGTGCTGCAGTGGTGGTGGAAGCCATGTGATGCCGCACATAATAGCGTAGGGACCCACCATAAAGAGGTCACCTTGAAGTGGTTGGTGGGCTTATACAATTTGATTAAAATGTAACTAAGAACCTCGAGTCCATTTTATAATGTAGCCTAGCGGCAGTAGATCATTATGTGATGTGTGGATGTGCAGTCCAGTTCTTTTTCTCTCCCCATGTTGGTTTAGTACATTCTATCCCTTCATTTATTTAGTTTTTCCTTGTACCAGCACTCCGCCCCATTCGACCCATGTGTTTTTAAATTAGCAGGAGACTGCATATAGGGGCAGCCTACTTCCTC
Organism: Engystomops pustulosus; assembly: GCA_019512145.1. Lineage (NCBI taxonomy): Eukaryota > Metazoa > Chordata > Amphibia > Anura > Leptodactylidae > Engystomops > Engystomops pustulosus. Next base: position 58,303,679 of record CM033642.1, read on the forward strand.
TCAGCTAGTGTCTGAGACCACATGGAACAGTGAGTATTCAACACCTGTTCACAAATGGTGAGCTTTTTTCCTGTTCACATGATGCGGTATTGCAAGGCGTCCGCCGCTTCTGTGGTGCGGTGCCGGTGGGAGTCCAGGGCCTGGAGCCATGGGGGCTATGCCTGCCAGTATGGGTGCTGGGGGGCAACCAGGTCTTGGTCCCTGCCGGCGCTGTGCTGCAGCGGTGGTGGACGCCATGTGATGCCGCACATAATAGCGTAGGAACCCACCATAAAGAGGTCACCGTGAAGTGGTTGGTGGGCTTATACAATTTGATCAAAATGTAACTAAGAACCTCAAGTTCGTTATATAATGTAGCCTAGCGGCAGTAGATCATTGTGTGATGTGTGGATCTGCGGTCCAGTTCTTTTTTTCTCTCCCCATGTTGGTTTAGTACATTCTATGTCTTCATTTATTTTGTTTTTCCTGGTACTAGCACTCTGCCCCATTCGACCCAGGTGTTTTTAAATTAGCAGGAGACTGCATATAGGGGCCGCCTCAGCTAGTGTCTGAGACCACATGGAACAGTGAGTATTCAACACCTGTTCACACATGGTGAGCCTTTTTTCCTGTTCACATGGTGCGGTATTGCATGGCGTCCGCCACTTCTGTGGTGTGGTGCCGGTGGGAGCCCGGAGCCATGGGGGCTATGCCTGCCAGTATGGGTGCTGGGGGGCAACCAGGTCTTGGTCCCTGCCAGCGCTGTGCTGCAGCAGTGGTGGACGCCATGTGATGCCGCACATAATAGCGTAGGGACCCACCATAAAGAGGTCACCGTGAAGTGGTTGGTGGGCTTATACAATTTGATCAAAATGTAACTAAGAACCTCAAGTTCGTTATATAATGTAGCATGGCGGAAGTAGATCATTGTGTTATGTGTGGATGTGCAGTCCAGTTCTTTTTCTCTCCCCATGTTGGTTTAGTACATTCTATCCCTTCATTTATTTAGTTTTTCCTGGTACCAGCACTCCGCCCCAGGTGTTTTTAAGTTAGTCCCCTAATGCAGTTGCAAAAACCATCAATCGCTACAAACTGGCTCACACGAGGACTGCCAAGACCAAGAGTCACTTCTGCTGCAGAGGTTAAGTTCATACGAGTTTTTGTGCAAATTGAGTTTCCACCTTTGTCGACTTTTGATTGTTCTTTGCAACTTTTTATGCCTGTAGAATTAGGGATTGGTCAGATCCAATTAAGAATGAATATTAAGTTTTCAATTATTATTACATTTCTATGACCAATAACTGAGGAAAACCACAAAAGAAAGAAAAAAAGGGTTTTTTCTAAAGAAAAAAAGGGTTTAAACTCTAAAGGAAGCAGGTCTTCTTTACTACTACTTACTATAACAGTAACTCTGGGTAATAGCCTGCCTCAGGAGCTGGTCACATCAGGAACAGGTGGGAACTTCAAAAAAGGGCCTAGATGCTTTCATATAGCACAATAACATTGATATATGATATGATCCCTCACATCCATTCCCCTTCGCAGAGATACCTGTACTTTGCTTGGTTGAACTTAATGGAGTTTTTTCACAATCATACGATATAACATCATACTTTAACATTGTTTGGATTTAATCCTGTATGATTTTACCACTGCATACTATAGAGGGTGCTAGCAGTAACCACCTTAAAGGGCTACTTTAAGTGTCATAGCTTACAGTATATGGCATTCACAGAAGTTCAACTCATCCTTGTAGTCATAACAAATAGGTCATAAATAAATAAACCTTGTCTAGACAATAAAAGTGGATACATCAATATATTGCATTTTGTCATAACTTTCCTCATATTGTCTATTGCTGCAAATGCTTTTAATTTTCCCTCAACCTTTTTAGAATATGTCAGTGAAATTATTAATTTCACAGAGTTGTTAAGATTTAGGATCTTTAATCTTTGTCCTTTAATTGCATTATAATTAGAATCAGGACGATTCTGAAATATGGCAACAATATTTTACAAAATGGAAATATCCCCGAACCTATTCCATCATTAAGTTACAATTACAAAATTAGAAAAATCCTATTTATAAGGAAAATAATCAATTATTTGAAATACTAATGAGCTATCTAACAGCAGCAAAATAAGAAAAGAGAATAGAAAAGATTGATCTGTAATTAGAATGGCATGGGTCAATCAGGCAAATAAAATTTCAATCTGCTTCAGACGCATAGTAATAAAGACATTGTTTATCTGGGAAACAAATTAGCATTGTTGCACGTGGACACATTTAAAGTTATCTTGTCCTTGACATGCTTATGTTTATTACTTAAACTTGCCATCATAGATGATGTATAACTTACGACTTATTATGGATTTTATAACTTTTTTTCTTTGTAGTCATCGTATAGTTGTATTTGTTTTTTAGGCAACTACATCTGCCTTTGACATATGCTAAATACCTACAATACAAAGATAGAAGAAATCCAACTCTAGGTAACAAACTTTGTTTGTTATTCTTTATGTTTAAATTACATAACAACAAATCCAGCAAGGGAAGAACAAGTGAACAGGAGGAGTCTGTATGTTTCAATAAAATATCTTATTCATGGCTATCCAACAATAAAGTACAGCGGAAATTTTATCTTGGCTTGATTATAAGAGGGTGCTAAGGTTCATATTTATTTTATATTATACCAAGGTTTTGTAAATTGAACAAAGAAGTTCTCCTTACCTCGCTCTTCCCATCCGGTCCAACGCAATGCATCTCATCATTGCTGTCCTCTGTTGGTATAAAAAGGCTTAGCAGTCGTGTAACCTTCACAACACGCTCCTGCTATAGCCTGCAGCCTGTATGAGGCCCTGTTGATGTGATGTAAATGCTGAGAATCTGTATACCAACATAGGACAGCAATTTTTGAGTGTATTGCACTGCACTGGAGTGAGCCGGCTTTGTAAGGACCAAGGTAAGGATAACTTATTTATAAATATAACATCATCTTTAAAAAACCTGAACAACCCTCTCAAACTGGTACTGTATTAGATTTCTTTATTTCAACCTCCTAACCTAACTTATCAAGTTGCTGCAGCAAATATCTCATAAAAACAGCTGTTATTCTTCACAAAATATACTTTTTGTAAATGAAGCACTTGACCCCATGATGTTTGATAGTGTTAGAACGTTCAAAAATAACTAATTGACTAGCACTAGAGATGAGCGAGCACTAAAATGCTCGGGTGCTCGTTATTCGAGACGAACTTTTCCCGATGCTCGAGTGCTCGTCTCGAATAACGAGCCCCATTGAAGTCTATGGGAGACTCGAGCATTTTTCAAAGGGACCATGGTTCGGGAATAAACTGTGTTATTTAATTGAAAAAGAATGTCTTCTGATAAGTTAGCAGATGTATGCAAACATCTGCAATCTATTCTTCACTGTTCCGCACATATATTATCTCCCGACAAGTTAGCAGATGTGAAGAACAGTGAAGAATAGAATAAAAACAGTGAACACAGTGACCACAGGATCATTTAAGTGAAAAACACAGTGAAGAACACAGTGAAGAATAGATTACAGATGTTCGGCACATCTGCTTACTTGTCGGGAGAGGAGATACACTGTCCCGGGATCCGCTCCTCTTCTTCCACTGAAGTCTACCCCCGATGTCTCCCTGCAGCCCGATGTCTCTCTGGTGCCCGAGGTCTGCCTGCCGCAATGATGTCTCCCTGCTGCCCGATGTCTCCCTGCTGCACGCGGGTCTTCCTGCTGCGCGCGATGTCTCTTCTGCGCCCGATGTCTCCCTGCTGCGCCCGATGTGTCTCTGCTGCGCCCGATGTGTCTCTGCTGCGCCCGATGTGTCTCTGCTGCGCCAGATGTCTCCCTGGTGCGCGATGTCTCCCTGCTGCCGTTCCGCGTGTATCTTCCGACAAGTAAGCAGATGTGCAGAACATCTGTAATCTATTCTTCACTGTGTTCTTCACTGTCTTTTTCCCTTAAATGATCCTGTGTTCACTGTGTTCACTGTTTTTATTCTATTCTTCATTGTTCTTCACTGTGTTTGTTTAATTAAATGCTCGATCTCGAGCAGGGGAAATACTCGTCCGAGCAACGAGCCGTTTCGAGTACCTTAATACTCGAACGAGCATCAAGCTCGGACGAGTATACTCGCTCATCTCTAACTAGCACATATCATAAACATGCCCCTTTTATAAATATTTCTTTACAACCAGCAAGAACAAGGTCCATACTGTGAAATGTTATAAATATGCCTCAACCTGTAAATTGCCGCTAAACCCTCTGAATGGGATCAGGTTTCAGTTTTCACACTTCTGCTTTAATTGACATTTTCATTTCAGGATACGTTTCTTGTGGAAATCTGGGTATGCTATTCAGAGTTTGGTTTGTGTTTAGTTGTTGGTTGAATGATGGTCAGCCTAACCAGTCAGCTGCTGGGGGGAACGGCATCCAAGAACTCCTTTACATGTCTTCCCTGTTTTGGTTGGTGGTTTATTGAGACTTCTGGCACTCGATTGCATATGATTGCATATTTGCAGCAGGATAAATCAAGAGGCCCCGCTGTTGCATATTCACAGCGGGATACATCAAGTGGTGGAAGGCTAGAATTTGCAATTATTTCAGGGCCTCTGTGACACTGACGTGTTGGAGAGGTCCTGATAAATATGCCCCATAATGTGTATTTGTTACCTGCTACTTTATTTGACTATTCTCTTGCTACTGAATTTTGTACCTCGCTGCCATCTTGAATTTGACCTGGTTAGTTCTGAGCTCTCTGCCTTTAAATTTGTTGTTTGCCCTTCTGAGTACTCATTCAGTGTAGTGATTTTCAACCAGAAGTCCCTGACCACTAGGTACGAGGCTTGTTAGGTAGGTGACAGGGCCTGTGGGTGAGTTTAGGGCCTGCACTCCTCTCTCTATTATGACACTGCCATTAAATGTGAATTGATATTAACCTCACCTTAAGTGAGTCTCAACACTCAGCACACACATTCTAAATTCTTACATTAGCTTCTCTGATATACTTTAATAATGATTGAATGTATTCACCATGGGAAACTAAAGTAACAACACATCTTAATAACCTCTTTGACCGAATTACATAACAAGTAAATCTAGAAGAACATGAGCATATGGGGTAGAGCACTGATGACTGACATTTCAGGAAAAAAAGCACCGTTAAATCTTCTTTAACACATTTTTTCTTCATTACTCCTTGTGTGTGCCCTTCTGAGCTGTAGTTTGCAAAGCTTGAAACATCTGCCACTGTTAAATTAAGAAAATATTTAGGAGATATCTCACATCTTTCAAAACTCTTGCAAACTGCACAAACATGGAAATGGAAATTTATATAGTCACCTGACGAAAATATTATTATAATTTAATTAATCATTGCTATAAAGTTTCCTAATAAGGGTTTATTGAAAATATAGAACGACATGTTTCTTAGAAGAATATATAGTGAGAGATTAAACTCCCTGCTTCTTTAATATTCATTTTGGCTCAACACCATCTGTCAAATTTGAAAGTAGTTTATGACCTATAAAAGGTTTGGGACATCTGCTTTTGATTTAAAGATCTATCCCTATGTCCCCTTTGTGTCAACAAAACAGCTGTGGTTCCTCAAGGTATGGATTTCTGAAGGTAAGGTGTGGGATGTGAGATACTGAAAATCCAGTTTGGTAAGGGTCTTTATGGCTTTTTTAGCTCATCCTAAAAATGTTTGATCATAAAATTTTTTATTAAAATTCACATTTGCTTAAGAGAAAAGACCCAATCAGAACTTTTCCAAAGCAGGCATCCAGCCTCTCCCAACATCCATTCTTCTAGTACAGTTTGGCTCATCTTGGAAGAGACAAAAAAGTACCCTGCCATGCACCAATCATCATACTTGACTTTTTTTGGATTCTTCCATGCACTAGTTACAAAACTCATGCAGTTTTGTATACACTTATAATAATAAACAAGAGTTAGTATGGGTGTCAAGACAGGGAATATGAGCAAACCTCTGTCCCTGCCTACTTTCTTACACTGTGCTAATCCCCATGTGACACCTAGACAATAGTCCATACTCTTGGTACCTGCACAGAAAAGATAAACAAACTGAGAGGAAGATAGACAAAAGTGATGTTAGTCTTATCGGGTAAGCACCAAGTGGTGGTGAAATACAGAATCGTGAGACAAACAGAATAGTCCAAAAGGTTCAAGTAAGGGTCATAAAACATAGAAAAAGCACAATATCGAAGTACAAGCACCAGGTGACTTTTCTATTTAGCATCGAAAGGAGTGAATATAAATGGAGTTCCTCAATGCAGTCCCAGCAGTGGGTTTATTTGTTTGTCAACTACACCTGAGACACAGACCCAGCTCTGTACCAAAACATCTGGCCGTGGTACTATCCATGATAATTTCTACAGATCTGACCATATGTTTTAAAAGTATTAAAATATTTGTTTAATAAAATGTATTTATATATTTGGTATATTTACCAAAATTATTCATTATTTAACCACAACTTATTTGATATCACAAAATGTTCCAAAATGTTCAGCCCTGTATGTTTTATGAGAACAACAATGAACTCTTAGTTCATGTGAACAGGTTGCTGTCAAGCATGATGACAAGATAAGTGTTGTGGCATAGTACGTTAAATCTAAATGTCAGTAGATATTTGATTTATTATTTATCATAGTGATTTTACTGTACTTTTGTGGATTGGTGGTTCTGGAGTTTAAAAGAGGACATATTTTACTGTTGTACTATAGATTTTATAGATTTTTGAATATTGCTGAAGTATAGGTAAACACCATCCCTGTGCTCATAACACAAGTTTATTCTTTCGACTTTCGGGATCTTAACAACTGACAGAAGATCTCATATTTCTATAAACATGTTTATAGAATGTGGGTTTTCATTTTTATTTGCATTTAACTTATTTTCAGTATTCAAATAGAGAAATATTTTTATGCCTTATTAAGGGTTGCAACCCTTTATGGGTTATGCATACAGGCAGTCCCCAGGTCATGAACAAGATAGGTTCTATAGGTCTGTTCTTAAGTTTAATTTGTATATAAGTTGCAACAGGTTTATATTGAAAGTGCAACTCCAGTGATTCCCTGTGACAATGGGATTTTTTAAAATTTTACAGTTGACCATTGCAGGCTATAGCTAAAGATCAGTAAATTTACAGCATACAGAGACCATCACCAGAGGTGACAAAGGGAAGAGAGGTCCATCTTCAACTATAAGTCAGATGTCCTGAAGTCAGGGACTGTCTGTATAATATATATTTTTTTAATTAATATTTTCAATAATTACGGTTAGTCAATAATTAGGATTCAAGCGGAACAAAGATTAGGGGGGTTCAGTCACTTAGGGAGATCACTGCCAATTTTGTAGTGCATACATACAGAAATAGTCACAAAAGGACCCAGGCATACCATGAGTTGATTGCCTCAACACTCTTGATATTAAATTTATTTTCGTCTTTGATTTCAAATAATAAACACCTCTGTTTAAAGTTAAAATGATATAAAATGATCAAAAATTCCCTTAATATATTTACACTGCAAGTTTAGAATGTGGCTGTTTCTGTGCTAAATAAAATAAAGGCAACCCTTGAGGCTTTCAGTGTGTTAACCAAGATCAAAATGTCTCACAGCTATTATGACAGGTCATTGAACAGGCATATTTATCATCAAGACTGTTTCAGATGGAACTCCACCAGCATTTCTAAGTGATAAACTGCTTCATGCTGTGAATGGTAAAACCCAGAATCTTTAAATTAATTTATAGATCATTGAAATCAAGTTTTCAGTGTTTTTTAATAACCGTAGTTATTTTTCACTCTATAAACTACAACTGTAGTACAATTTGAGACAATTTTTTTTTTTATTTCATTCTATTTTTATAGATTTGTATTTGTATGGAAATGGCTACAATGGAGTACAATGGAAAATGTAAGAGTATTTAAAGAAACTGATTAAGTCTTCTAAAACATTATAAGTATTTTCTAAACAAGAAACAATTTTGTATTATTTATGCTCTGAGGAACTTAGCCGTAGGTTAGTCTTCTGCCTGTGTGTTCTGTTTTTCTGCTTAATTATAGAAGTAGAACAAATGAAAGTCCAGTAGCCCATAGAACTTCATAATAAAGGAAACAATCTGCTACCAAAAGAATGGATTGATTATGTGGTCCATTCAATCCATTATTCAGAGGTTCTTTTTAGCAGAATCCGTATTAAAGGCTTTAAACTACAATCAAAACTAGATTTACATGTACTCCATTATGGTAGTGCTTGGCTGACTTCTCCCCTGTCAGGACTGACTTCTCCCCTGCACCATTTTTTGGTTTATAGTACACCTTTGGGTGTCATGTGTGCTTAGCAAGTCAATGAGATTTTCTCGCTTTGGACACAGATTCTGTTTTATCCCCCTGTTCTAAACTGTTTTGTACCACAATTGTTGGAAGTTTGTATGTTTTTGAATTTTAGGTCAGAACAATGTATCTTTAGAGCAGATTGCCTCCTCTCTACCCAACGAGGACAGGACTAGCACCACTCAGATAAATGTAGTAAAGGTCAAAGTCATACAAAACCAACCAAATATGGAATCAAAAGAAGAAAATGTATGCTATATGACCAAAAAAGTATACAATTTTATTTGTACCATAGTACAACACAACATGAACAGACATATAAAAACATCTAAAAGTGTGAAAAAAACCACAAATCCATCCATACAGGAAGATATGATAGTGCATAAGCATAAACAACAGGAGTGAGATAAAGTAAGCTCAGAACAATATGAACAAAGCAAAAATAGTGTATGGATATATCCAAAAATAATCATGCCATAATGATCAAATCAAAGCCAAGCAGGGTGTGATGATGAAAAGTCCTGCAAAAAGAGGGGTAGGGGGATCTGGGGAAGGAACCCCATGTGTATCGTCACCCCTGAGGAAGCCATTTGGGTGGTAATACACGTAGGGTTCCTTCCCCAGCTCCCCCTACCCCTCTTTTTGCCTGAATCACCTGAATCACTAAAAAATGGAAAGAGGGAATGTTTTTACATGGGACTGCATGTGGGAGGGGAGAGATGTTTGTTACATAGAGGGGGCTGGATAATGATGTCCATGGAGGAAATCAACAAAGGACAGGTCATATTGATATATGGAAGGATTTATCACATGCTTGTGCACGGTACACCAGCATGTGACAGATCCAGTATGGTCAATGTTGTGGTGAGATACCATCTCAGATAATCTGCAGTGATGGCAGTTACGCATCATTAATACTATGGTAACAGAGCAGAATGGTCTGTTAGATCATCACCGGATCATGAGATGGAGAAGCTGTTAATGAGAACTTAGTTTCATGGGAGTTGCAGTATCTGGTATCGGCCATATTGGAAATAACTCTTACTTTTGAAAGCACATACATTTTTTAAATGACAAAGCAAACTATTTAAGCTTCATTTTGTTAATAATGATATTGCATTTTGGGGTATTCATTTATTTATAGCATTATTGGTTTTTGTATCAGACATTCATAGTCCTCGAATACCCCTGTAACCCTGAGCTTATCTGTGCTCCATTCAAAGATGTAATACAAAGTTTGGACTAAAGCATATGTAATGGAAAGCTTAGAGCCTTAAGCTGGGGCAGTTTCAATACAATAACATTGCCCCTGAATCTATTCATATTGCCTAAGAAAATGCAGGATAAATGTATTACATATTGTGTATGCCTATTGTAATTCCCTGCAAGTCTAGTAATCTTTACCTTATATGATTTCCAAAAAGGATAAAATGTATTTAACCAATATTCAGGCTGGGACCATGCAAGTACGCCATATTCTTCTTCTTTACAATTGATATGGCTTTCCTTTGATTACTTATTTATGTTTTATAATCAAAAGAAAGTCTAAAGTAAGAAGCAATTCTGTGATGGGCAGGTTGAATATTTTTGATCCATAACAAATTAAAACTTATTATTGTCTATTTCTTATCAGGTCACAAATCATTTACATTCACCGAATTTTAAATAAGTTAATGAGTAAATAATTATGTTGATTTTCTTCTATTGAATGCTATTCTCATACCTTATAGCAGTTATGTTGAAACATTATGAACTATTTTGATGTTTTCAGATAATGGAAAAGGATTTCTATTATAATAGGGCTCCTGGGTATCACTATAAATGTGTTGCAGGCCATTAGTAGTTTAAAGTCTTTCTATTTAGAAGTAGACAGGTGTCTTCATCATATTTGACATAATAGCTTAAAGCTAAATATAAAGGAAGAAGATAAAGGTTGATCACAAAGACTCGCTTTGCTCCACTGTCCAGTTGTTGTTTTATATGGTAAATGAATACTTTGAAGGTACATACACAGCTTGCACATTAAAAAGCTTATAAAGTTTATAAATGTAATTTTCAGTGATAAATGCAGAAAATGACACATTATACTATTGTAACAGCAATAATTATAAATAATTAAGATGATAATAAGTCATAGTAGCGGAAGATGTAGCTTTCTTTCAAAACAGGCATATTTACAAGAGAATGTCAAGAAAATGTTATTTGCAACAATTATATAATTTAGACACATGAATAAATGAAGGTATTAGAAGATAACTTACACTGTGAAAACACAATGGATATATATGAATATGTGCATACTTGAAGGTTAATACCTTTAATCTGTCAAATCTCAGAATTTTTTAGGGACTTCAAATGTTTGTTGTTGCCTACACTAGAGTGTTAGTTAGTGATTATGTGAAGTATTTCTGTATGATTTATAAAAATTATTTTATTTTACATGCTGGATGAATATACTGAAACAAAGATGATTCCTTCCTGTGGATGAAAGCTGATGCCAAGTGCCCGCCTTTAACTGATAAAGCAGACTTTGTGGGCTGACACTCTGCAAACGACCATCTCTCAAGAACTTTGTGATGAGGATCTGCACATGCACAGATCTACGTGTTCCAGTTAAAACAAAGACCTTTGCTTATGCGATGCGCGTGTGATAATTTACTAACCAATGAACTATGAACTATCATCCCTAGAAGTTTCTGTATAATGCTTTGTGATGCAAATAAAGCAGAGAAGATCTGCCAAGCCTTGCATGGAATCATTTCTCCACAGAAAAGATCTTCTTAGAGCTCACTCAGTGGATTATATTAACTATTAGAGAACCTTAGGTTGTGTAAATAGGGGCAGAACCTGACAATTACATCACTGACTTGCCACAAGTACAGTAGCATCTAGCAACCTATTGTGGACAATTATGTTCCTTCATGTACAGACCTTCAGATGATAATTTCTAGCAGTAATGACTTATTGCTGCTGGAAAGCCTCCAAGATGTTTCCGCTTCTTACAACACATATCCACACTGCAGCCGTAAAGATTCTACAGTCACTCAAACTATCACTAAGGGTCATTGATCGTAATTAGTTCTCTTTGTTAGTGTTTCTTCGTTTTATTCCTGTTTGTTTTTTTGTTTAAGTTATCATAAGGGTTTTTTACTGTGTTAAATCTGTCAATTTACTTTTCTGTTCCTGACTTTTTCATCTTACCTTTTTGCTAATGTCAATGTTTTGCTGAAACAATCACATCTGTGCTGATGTGAGATAAATAGGGCAAACCTGAGTCAGCAAACAACTTCTCTAATGTTAAAATACCTATTTCAAGGTGCAAAAAGGTGCAAATAAGGCACAAGACACTCAAAAAGCTGCAATGAAAATGAAAGTAAAGAACAATTATGATAAATGATCTCCAGAGCATCTTGTTCCATAAATAGCAGTTATTCCCCTTATAAAGTTTCTGTATACAAAGTCTACTATTTTTACAGCACCACCAACGAGCCATATTTATTTCTTGAAAACAACTTTTCTAACACCCCAGTTTGCTTAAGTGGTTATTAAAATGATGAGGAATTCTGATTGGCTGTGTTTTGATTTTTCACCCATATGCAATGTATACGGGAGTCTCTTTAATTGTCTTTTGCAGTCTATTGAGTTGTATTGCATTTTTAATAATGTTTAAGTTGTTTTTCGTCCAGGTCACTCTTTTCCTAACTTTGAGTTCAATTAAAAATGTGTCCAAAATAAAGCTGTCAAAATATTTTTATTTAAGAAATCCATTTATATAATTTCTCCATGTCTGCATATGTAATATTATGTGTTTTAGCTTAATAAATGAACAAAATCATGTGTACAACTGCAGAAATAAGTTATCTGTTAGAATTTAACTTTTCTTGCAATGAAAATCATGATTATGCTAAGTATAACTGTGTAATCTCAGTGGCTGTGTGTGGTGGTGATAAATGTAGACATGATAAGGAGCTGAATTGATGTGATTTAGATGCCTTGTGTTAACTGAAATTCTGCCCACAGGCTTTTACTATAACATTTGGTAGTTAGACAGTCTTGCAAATAAAAATGAGGTGACCTTGAAACTTAGTTTAAATGAGTAGGAAAACAGTGACACATAAATACCTAAATATTTAGAAGCAAAAAAGTCACTTTAAAAAGTGAATCAATGCAACATTATTTTAAGTTTCCATTTTAAAATATAAATATAAAAACGCCTTAAAAATTTAAATATTTAGTTTGGGAGCAATGTTTTTTTAATTTCGCAGTTTGTTTATAGAAGTGGATACTGTATATATGTAAATTAACAGGTTACATAAAGTCTCTAAACCCTGCACCGTGAATATGCTTTGGCGTGACCTTTGGAAAACTGCTTGAGCAATTGAGCGATTGGGCAACCTTGTAATGTTGGGTCCTCCAGGGCATGCTGCTGCGGAGGACCTATGGGGAGAAGATAGTAAGTACCAGTTCTGCCTTCTTCTCTCATACAAAGCACTTGATGTGCAGAGAGTAGAAGAAGCAGCTAGTCTGTTGTCTTTCTGCGTTCTGGCAGTCACATGACTAGAAATGCCGAAAAATATTATAATATGTGTAGTTATAAGGCAGCACTTCAACAGTTGTGGGTGCTTACCACTAGGGAACTTAACTTTTTAATAGAGAATTAGCAAAAAATGGAAGCACTTCTTTAAGTATATGCTAAAGGTTATTGTTAGGTTTGGCATTGGAAGGGTATAGCAGTGTAATCCTACATGCAGCTGCACCGTTCCAAAGGCAAACCTTAGCTTTTTATTTAAATCCCCCAACGGCTCAGTGCTTCTGTTTTGCTAATTCAGTATTATAATGTGTGTGTTTGGAAAAATGCTGTATTACAGTTAGAAAAAAATTATGAAATGTGAAAAACTTAATTTTACACCATTGTTTTAACTTTAAGCCTAATTTTGTTTAAATTAAAAACTCAGACCCATAAAACAATAAAACATTATTCATGTTCTCCATCCCACAAAAAATAGCAAACATTGCTCGGATCTTGGGCAATTAAAAGAACAAGTGTAAACACAGTAGCATCTAAGAGCAGAACTGTTCTAGTTGCCCATGGCAAACAATTTGGTCTCAGATTTTATTTTCCCATAGCTGTTAATAATATTAAAGTTGAACTCTGATTCCTGTGCTTTTTTGGTATCTAAAAAAAAACGGCTTCAAATTGCAGTTGGTCCCTGGGTGAAATAGCTTCATTAGGCCCCTTTGCAGTAAACTCCCATGGTGGCATTAAAAATTCAGAAACTAAAACAGTCTTCTGTTCCCTAAAATATTCCCTAGTTTATCATACCAAACAGCCTCCTCATGGTTATTTTATATTCAGCTCCCTCATGGTTATTTTATATAAAGCCTCCGTCACCCTCTATGGATTCATTAGATATATAGCCTTATGCGGGCCCCCCAGCTGCTTTATTCTTTAATCTGGCGTAAACTACTGCTAGTGCAATGCCAAGCAACACTGTGCAAAGTCCGATTCATGACTTGGGACTTTTGCAAAAAGTCTCATAAAAGTCTCATAGATATTCTAGTCCCCTGCTGGTCTATGTTCAAAAAAAATCCTTGACAGAAAGTAGACTATAAGAACATTTATTATAGTACCAAAGCCACTTTAATGAATCTGATGGGCAGTAGCAGAAAGAAGGGATAGATAATCCTAAGACGACTCATATGGTCTAGACATATGGTCACTTAAATCAATTTCTGCAAACAAGAGATCATTTGACCAAAAGAGATCAAATTTAACTTTTAATGGTATCCGCCTATAAAACATGAACAACAAATTAAATACAATGTAAACTACATTTAATTAGAGCATATGTATGAAAAAGCTTTCTGAAATTTAGTGTGGTGGGAGTAAAATTCTGATCCTCAACATACAGGAGAGGGAAAAATATGTAGAGAAAACTGGTGTGCGTTCACACAGTTCCGCCATTTGCTATGATTATATTTTATTTTATTGATGTATGGAACACAGGGTTTACTAGTTTTTAGCAAACCCTTCCAACAGATTTATTATTCCAAAACATTAGGTCAATGAATACTGTCACTATTGGTGAAATTGGCTTGAAGTGTAATGCACACACGTTGCTGGATTCTTTTTCCCTAGTTATCGGGATACTGATTGCCGGCATATGTTGAACTCTCTACTTTTCTGAAATCTAAGGCAGTTGGCTTTAGAACACTTTAAGCCTGCTCGGCTTCAAGTGTTACACACACTTGTTGCTTTCTGGTTTTTCCTATACTTAGAATTTGCTATTTTGTGAGCACCAAAAATAGAGATAGACATTCATCATGGAGCGCCTAATGATAAATAACCCCCTTTGTGTCTGGTCCTGAAGGTGCTATTTATGCTAGTGTATAATGGTTAATTATGTTAGTGCACTGTATTTATGCTCTGTTCTGGTACTATTTTTCTTTTATGGAACCTAGTTGTGGTGCTGTATTTATACACTAAGCTTAGTTCTGGTACTGTATTTACATGCTTAGCTTATTTTTGTGCAGTTTTTACTGACAAATAATATTTAATCCATATGGGGCACAATATTAACCCTTTACCGACATGCCCCATAATAGTATGCCGTGCGACAGGTGCGGGCACATGGAGAAGGCTCACGGGCTGAGCCCTCTCTATAGCCAGTAAGTCTTTGCTGCATATTGCAGAAAAGACTTATTGGTAACACTCGCGATCAGTGCTAGCATGGGCACCGCCATCTTGGTGACGATCGTCGCTCCCGTGACGTCATCAGCGAGCAACCGAAAATAGAAGCATTGAAAACTTTGTCAAAAGTTGCACAAAATGACACAAACACGTACACCAAAGTATGAAAAAGTTATTCATGCCAGAAGATAGCAAAATAAATGAAGACATTATAAAACCTTTACAAATTTGTTATCCCCGTGATCATACCAACCCAAAAAATAAAGTAGACATGTCATTTTTGGTGCACAGTGTGGGGTCTGGTCTCAAGTCGACCAGTGCAGTGAGTATATTGGACGGAAGCCGAATTATTAAATATTTTGCCGAGCTCCAGGCGACATGCAATTAGCACAGACACAAAGTTAGTCTGAACAAAATGCACAGTTTATTTGAACAGGTAGTTGTCTTTTATACACTTTAGAATAGGCATATACCACACGTAGTCTTACCAATGGTATTTACTGAACTAATCTTCCCTGAAAGACATTAATTTACTTTTCAGTGTGTTGTTACACATTGCATCAGGAATATTTAGTCATTCTTAAATATCCCTCCCTTATGGTGACACAGGTAGGGTTGATAGACACTTTTTATGGTTAAGATTGTAACCTAGTGTTTGCACTGTTTCATAATACACTATATGCAAAGACACCTTTGATTCCTTTGTAAGTTTGAAGGTCTGTTACCAAAGGTGTCTTAAATGCTGAGTAAGAATAACTTACTATAACTAGAATTATCGGATATCCCTATCAACAGTGAAAGCCGTAAAATCCAAGCCCTCAAGAAAACGGCGCAAATGCGTTTTTTTCACCATTTTCACTGCATTTGGAATTTTTTCCTGCTTTTCAGTACATGACATAGAATATTCAATACCATCACTATGAAGTGTAATTTGTTATTCAGAAAACAAGCCATCATAGAGCTCTTTATGTGTAAAAATAAGGTGGGGAGTGAAAAATGGATATGAAAAAACAAAAAAGGGCCAGGTTGTTAAAGGGTTAAAATTTATGGTCCTGTACAAATTTTAATTAAAGGTCATTGGTCACAGTGTATAATTTAGGGGAAACACTTTAAGTGATAAGAGGGGTGACGCTGCATATACTATAATATACATAAAAGCACCAGGCATATGAATGCAATGATGCTTGTGAATGGAGTGATCATACAGACAATGTAATCACAGATTTCCTGCATATAAAGGAGAAAACTGTAGTTCCTCGCAGCTGTCCACTCTATTCCTCTATGAGTGATTTCCTGTCTTTATAAACTATGATGCCCACATGCCCTTATGCAACATATGGACAAAAGTCAAGTGCACCTTGATGTGATAATGAGAGAGAGTTTATTCGACATTTATCATTATCCAGTAGATAGGTGAGAAAGATTTATAGAGAGTAAAAAACATTTACATATGTTTGTTAATTTTCTTGCTTAATGTTATATTTTATTCTTTCCCACATCAAGTTTAGTAGTGGTTATTTTTATTGTTTTCGTGTAGCTATACATTTGATTTTGCATTTATTTCAAACAAAAACTGTAGCACTTTAGAGAATTATATTTAGTCAAATGCAACCTTTTAGGTTATCAGGATACCAATAAATGTCAAATGCCTTATTATACTATATTATTCACATGCCGCAGGGCATTGGCACAAATCTGCACTGCAGCTACAGATTCAATTTTATGTATACAAAATCTATTTCTAAAAAACAAAGGATGAACAAACATTGGACAAGTAATCTAATGACACAATCTAAAGTCATAATATCAATCCAGATATTTTATTAGTAGAATAAAAGTGCTTTACTATATTGATGTTTTATTAGTGGTAGAAATGGTGGTGCAGCAATGGTTTTGTGCACTTGTGGCTGTTTGTTTGGATTTCCAATTAATGTTATACAGTATTAATATTATATATTAATTATTAATTATTAATATTTACAGTTTTCTCTCAAAAACATACTAGGATAATTGACTTTCTATAAAACCAATAGAGGTAAAGTACAGTATGTTTGCAATTCAGACCTCTTGCTCTGTTTAAAATAGTATTTTTTTAAGTAGAACCATCATAATTTTTTTAAAAATTTTTGCCAAATTTCCATTTATTTAATAAATAAATACTAAACATATTGCTTAAATTTCTCAACCAACATGAAGTACAATGTGTCATAAAAAAATTCTAAAAATCAACTGGATATGTTAAAGCGTTCCAAAGTCATGACCACAAAAAAAGGACTGTGTCAGGAAGGTGCAAAACGGCCATGTTGTTAAAATAAAGTGTTAACATAAAAAAAATCAAATAAAAATGAATTATTTGAATGAATATGACTGTAAACTAATCATACTTCTACAGTATTGAATTGTTCTTCATGCAGACAATAATGCTCGATTCTCAAACACATTTTGATGCTTGGACCTCAAATCTCATAAATTCATATCTTTAACTTTTTTATTTCTGCCCCCTATTATTTTTAGTAGTCTTCCAAGTATAGCTAACATTTTACAATCAGAATAAAAAGTGTTTACAATGAAATTTGTCGAGAATTATGTTATTTAATTTGTGGTAATTCCCGAACTGAATTTTAATGAGCCGACAGATGGTACAAACTCAACAAAATCCTTTTATAAACTAAGTGCGTGTATAAAAACTTTGGATGGAAACCTTAATTAAATTGCAATCATGTACTATAGCTTGGGGATATTTGTTTTGCTTACAGGGCTAGAATCTTTTCAATTGTATTTTATATGTACAGCCATTCATTTCAATGTGATTATGCATGAATATTCTTTACCCTAATGAAAATGGTCTCATTTTATTTTTAAATGGTATTAATAAGTAACCTAAAGCATACTAACACTGTTACTGGTTATTGGGTCTTCATTAAAAGTTTTTTTCCCCTCAAGTTTCTAATTTCTATCTATTGTAACTTCATTTTTTTGATATATAATCTTAACCTATAAACTTCCTTTTGATGTGAAAACTGTCTTAATGGAGACCCATTGTCATGAAAATACTGTCAAATGACGGCATACAAAGGTATATAAACAATGATAGAAATAACCCAATGATTAGATTATTGTTTCTAAGCATAGGAAGATCAAAATAGCTATAGTAATAAATAAAAGACAACATAGGCCTGCTGCCCACAAACATGCACAGTCTACTACTCTATTACTGCTCTTGGAGGTACAAATCAAATGTCTAGCAAGGTGAACAATATCTCAAAAGGTAACACTATCTAAACATATAAACCACTAATGAATTTACAAAACATACATTGGATTATGAAAAAATAATAAATGGAATAATACTAATAAAAAAATCATTTTATTTGATAACAAAATATAGACTGACACTACATAATCACTTAAAAAAATCGACACAGCTGTACCACATGCATATGATAAATCATATAATGTTAGGTACCATACAGAATAAAAATTAAAATAATGATTTAAGATGCAATGTTTGGTTATAGTATCACAAAAAGTCAATTAACTATTAATAGAATGTTATTATTTGGTATTATGTGTTGCCCATGTCTGGTTGTGATATCTCATTACACCAACACTGTGCAGTGGAGAGATGTCTTTGCATCATAGAAAAATATGATGCAAGGACTCCCTTTCTGCAGACCAAAAGCAACACATACACTTTAACAGTGTTTAACTGGCTGTCATGACCATAAGGAATAATAGCCTGGAGCCAACTGACATCTAAAGGAATTTGTTTATATATTTTTAGAAGTGTATGCACTGAAGAGGTTTCATATAATGATATAAAAAATATATAAATATAATTATTTGCTGTTGTAATCTTGTCTGCCTTGTCTGTGATAAAGTGACTGTGGTGAATCATTTTACAAATAGTTTTATAATGAAAATTGATTGTTTTAATGTCTTATGATTGAAATGTTCGGAATAAAAACAAGGGGCACGGCAGGAAGGGTAAAATAAGTGTAATGAGTGCTCTGGTTAAGCTGTGAGGAAAATCAAAACTGCCCTTGTTGGACAGATAAAAACTCACTATATTTGTATACTTGTAAGCAGAAAATGTCCAAACTTGAACTGAGGTCTGTTCAATTGGTCCACTATAGTTGGGGCCCCTTGGTACATCCATTAGGCATTTTCAGCCTTGTTTTTTGCTCATTGAAGTTTAAACACAGATCAATTGAACAGCATGCACATGGGATTGTATCTAATGTTATTATGTTTCTAATGTTTCTCTATGCTACAACTATACCTTACAGCAGATGAACTTTTGTGGAGTTTGTGATGCAAGTACAAACCAATCCAAGTACAGGCGGTTCCCTACTTAAGGACACCCGACTTACAGACAACCCATAGTTACAGACCTCTGACCTCTGGTGAAGCTCTCTGGATGCTTTACTATAGTCCCAGATTGCAATAATCAGCTGCAAGGTGTCTGTAATGAAGCTTTATTGATAATCCTCAGTCCCATTACGGCAAAAAATGTTTCAACTCCAATTGTCACTGGGGCCAAATTTTTTTTGTCTGGATCTACAATTA
Source organism: Engystomops pustulosus (assembly GCA_019512145.1). Taxonomy (NCBI): domain Eukaryota; kingdom Metazoa; phylum Chordata; class Amphibia; order Anura; family Leptodactylidae; genus Engystomops; species Engystomops pustulosus. The sequence goes on from CM033642.1 coordinate 58,323,305, forward strand.
TAAAATATACAGTTTCGACTTACATACAAATTCAACTTAAGAACAAACCTCCAGACCCTATCTTGTACGTAACCCGAGGACTGCCTGTACTGTACAAGTGTACTCAGCCTCTTAACCACTGTGGGAGAAGCACCAGGTTTGTACGTGGTCTAATAAGCTGAATTTAATAGGTTGATTTTCATCAAAAACATTGTCAATTACAAAATATGTGTTTATGCCACACATTTCGATAAACAACGCTGTAGTATAGAGCACAGGCAGAGTGACGTTGTGCATTCATTCAAAATTGTATTTGACATATTTCAGGCTACAGTTACAACTTTGTTCTCTAAGAGTAAAAAAATCTAGAATATTAAAATATGAAGAAAATTGAAATATATTTTATTGGTTTTAAACCAGAGATCACACTTAGAACGTTCCTCTCACTTCACTTATCATTTGTTACAATAACATAGTCTCTGAGGGCATCTTTTTTATCCATGTTATATTAAATGTCAAAAGGGGTAATGATAAAGGCTTGTGTTGAGGTTCATGTAGTGTAGCTTAGCTAACACATCTAACCTTCAAAAAACATCTTCAAAAGTATTTTGTTAAATGATTTACAGGCTCATGCAATTTTAAGCCTGGGAGTGCACTAATGGGTTTTTCTGATGAATCTCAAAGGAGCTATTCTATTTTGAAAAAAAAAGGAGCGCAGAGAAGCACTTAGGACCAATAGCTTTTAGTTGAGAGGAATATAACTAAAAATGCACACTAAAACACTCAGAATTCTTGTATTTTATCCAAAATAATGTAGTCTGTTAATAAAGCAGCTTCCAAATAAGGGAAATAGAAAGACACATGCAAATAATCCTTGTAGATATACTAGCTATTTCCTTTTAGTACGTCTTGAGAAATGGAAAAACAGATGTAAATATTGAAACACATAAACACTCCTATATATGGAAGTTAAATAAAAGGTTGTCTGGTTTCAAAACCCCATTTCCACTCTATTAGAACAGTTTCAGTTAATAGAGGGTATACTAGCTTGAGATCTACATCAGTGAACAGAGAGCAGTAACTTAGGTTATCTCTGGAAAACCAAGCCTGTCTGTGCAGTTTACAGACAGCCCATTGATGCCAGCAAGCATCCGGCGTATTCCCCTGTGGTTGTCCTGTAAGGGAATGGAAAGCCTAGCATAGTTGGCTTGGCAAACTAAAGGGTATTGTAGTAGAGCAGACTTGTCTGGAATAAGCAGATGGCCATATTTTGCAGAACTGCAATAAAGTAGTGCTATGCTATTGCATTAATAAATTGGACCAGAACTATGAGCCAAGTTGCATCTGTCAGTAAATAGTGTGTACTAATACAAGATTGTAATGGTGCTCCTGTCAGTAAAAAGCAAGCAATAATACCTACAGTAAATCGTAAAGATGCTCTTATCAGTAAAAATTGTAAAATAAAGATTGTAATGGTGATGGTGCTCTTATAAGTGAATAATGTGCACTAATATCTAAATTGTAAAGAAGCTCCTGTCATCGTGAGCACTAATATGAGGATTGTGAAGGTGATCTTGCAAGTGAATAGTGTGCACTAAAACCTATTTCATAAGTGTTCTCTGGTCAGTGAATAGTGTTCACTAGTACCTGAATTGTAAATGTGCTGTCACTGTATAGTTTGGGACTTCAAGTCTTTTAAGATGATGAAAGCAGCGATTGAGGGACAGGGAAGTGGTACTGCTGCTGTGGATGGTGGTGATAGAGCTATTTCTGCAGGAAAAAGACATTAACTGTTCTGCCTGCTAAAAGTTCCTCTGGTGCAAGTAGGTACCAGGGTGTGCAATATACCCTGGTAGGGCCCAATATGCCACATGAAGTTGATCCATTGGTCGATTACATGGCAGATGATGCGAAGCCGATTCAGACACAAGTCATGGATGAGTCAATCCTGCTGTATGATAACTCTCCTAGCTGGGATTCCATGGCCCATCCACGTGCTCCAGTAGCAGAGATAGAGTGACAAGATTAACCCCTTCCCGATGCGTGCCATACTAGTAAGTCAGGCACAAGGAGATGGTCAGGGCCGGCAGAAGCGGCACAAAGTCAGGAATTAAATCAGGGTCACAGTGGGGAATCACACAAGTGCACAGGGTATCATAAGGGAACAAGCTTTCTAAAGGACTCTAGACACAAAGATCCGACAAAGGAAGTAGGTGGAAAACCCATGGGGGTTTGGTCATGCAAGCGCATTAGTAACCCAAGTACCAGCGCATGTGCATTCAATAACTTGATATGTGATCCCAGAATCTCTCCGGGAACCCGAGCGGGTTTTCTTCCGCATGCGCTTTAGTAATTTTAATACCAGCACATGCAAACTCAGTAAGTGAATATGTGATCCCAGAATTTTTCCCTTCTGGGTCACAAGCAGGACAGTGGCGTTACTTACACAGGTGAGATGATTGTGGAATGGGACAGGCGGGACCCCCACTGCATATATATTGATTTGCCACACAGACTCTAACTACTCTTTCCCCTGATGGAGTCACATTGAGTGTGTGTGGTGTGTTTGCACCCTGGCTGCTTCAGGTGTCCTATATTTGCTTGCACTGATTGGTATGATGTGAATCATAAATAGGCCTATTGTATTTTTCCCGTCTTACTGAAACTGGTTGCTTATGGGGAATTAGTCTTCTTATTGTAGGTACTTTTGGTTGCTACTATACTATATGTGTGTTATTCAAGTATTAACAAGCGCTGTCTTACTTTTCTCCTTTTGGGCAGCTAGGGTGTTTCCAGGGTTTTTAATTATACACCCTTTTGAGGGTGTATAATTACACTTTTTATGTGTTTTTAATTGTATTGTCTGGTCTATGTCAATGCTTGTATATGTTTGCAATAATAACATTTTTAATTTTTTATGGATCATTGAGGTTTAGTGGTGACACATCTTTCTCTTTTAACCGGTTAAGGACCGGCCCTTTCCTGTTTTTTATGTCCATTTTTCACTCCCCACCTTCAAAAATCTATAACTTTTTTATTTTTACACGTAAAGAGCTGTGTGATGGCTTGTTTTCTGCGTAACAAATTGCACTTCATAGTGATGGTATTAAATATTCCATGCCATGTACTTGGAAGCAGGAAAAAAATTCCAAATGCAGTGAAAATGGTGAAAAAGCGCATTTGCTCCATTTTCTTGTGGGCTTGGATATTACGTCTTTCCTGACGCCCCAAATGACAGTCTACTTTTTTTTTGGTTTGGTACGATTAAGGGATACAAATTGTATAGGTTTTTATAATGTTTCATACATTTACAAAAATTAAACCTCCTGTACAAAAATTATTTTTTGATTTTACCAACTTCTGGCTCTAATAAACTTTTTTATACTTTAAATTTTGCGAATTTTATAATATTTTTCAATTATATCATTTTGAACGTACGGCCTTTTGATCACTTTTTATAGATTTTTTTATATTTTTCAAAATGGCAAAAAGTGCCAAATTTTACTTTGGGCGCTATTTCCGTACTGGTTAAACGCATTGAAAAACCGTTATCATATTTTGATAGATCGGCATTTTCGGACACGTTGATACCTAATGTGTTATAATTTTACTGTTTATTTGATTTATGTCAGTTTCTAGGGAAAGGTGGGGTGATTTGAAATTTTAGGTTTTTTTTATTAATTTTTTTTTCCTTTTTTTTTTTTTTATTTTTACTATTTTTCAGGACTCCCTATGGTACTTTAAACCTAGGTTGTCTGAGAGATCCTATCATTACTGCCATACTACAGTATGGCAGTTATATGGGGATTTTCTCCCATTCATTACATGTTGCTATCGGCACGGCGATCCCAGGTAAGATGGCGGCGCCATGGCTCCGCTATCTTTTGAGGTGCTGCGCCTTTGCCGAGCCATCGCTGTGATAACCCCGCATCTGGTGCTCACCAATCGCGGGTGTTACCCCGGATAGAGACTTTGCTTCCAATGCAGCAAGACTTACGCGATGGAGAGGGCTCAGCCCGTGCGCCCTCTCATGCGCGAACTGGTTAATAATGTACTTGATATTGGTCAACCCAGTGGATTTTTATCTACATGTGGGCGCAGACCCATCTCGTTTGTTTGTAGCTTTCAGCAATTGTAACACTTTACTAAAGATACATGGTACACAATTTCATTTTGTCATGATATTAAATAAGGAATATTACAGAAAAATATATTAAAAGGCGTCTATCAGCAACCAAACAGCTCAGAACACACATCATTTTGGGAATTGTTTAAGACTCTTCCAGAGTACCCTTTCCGATGTCTCAAGGATCTTTGCTTTAAGATTTATGTTTATAGGTACACCAAGTGCTAAGGTCTTCCTAGTTTTTTCAATAATGGCCCAGGAAAAAACCTTTCTTTTTATAATGACTGATGTTCACATCAAAAGAAGGCAAAGAAAGAAAAAAATGGTTGCAGTAGCAGGCACAGCCTTATCCCAGTGAAGGTAATCCACTGTATAACTCTTAAAATGGAATTTTCAATAAAATGAAAGATCACCAGAACATGTAAAATTTCCCTTTGAGTAGATATTGCTCTGGAGGAGATTTCTTGCTTTACTATGTCAGGAAGTAAAACATGTTATAAGGTTTGATGGGGTGGTGGATGGGAATGAATGACCTAGATGACCTTAATGTGGTTTTGTAAGATACTAGGGTGTCTTATGCATTTGGGATTATGGATATGCGTCAATATTACCTAGAGTCATATTGTTTATTGTTATTATTATTGTTGTTATTACAAAACCTGTTCTTGAAGAGGCATTTATACCTCAGAGACCTCACAGGTGACAACATTGGCTTGGAAATGCACTAGCCATTACCTTACTTGTGGTCTGCGTCCACCTACTTTGAATAAAGAATACTTGATGTCTCGTTGAGTGCCACATCTCCTTTGTACCTTACATGTACAACCATTACATACCTTGTTTATGAATACTGCTGTTATTTGATTCCCTCATGGAACATTGCATGCTCATTAATTATTTTCACAGTTATTGTCAATATTTATGAGCCCTGTATTGTTCTAGTAATGAAATAGAAGACAATTGCCCACATTTATCACATTTGCCTCACTAATGTGCAGAGTGCGCCAGATTATTGTCTCACAGCCTTTATTATTGGCACAACCTGCATTACTCAGGAATTTAAAACTTTTTTTGTGCACTTTTAACATAGAGCGTGCAACACAATTCTGTTGAGACGTAGTAATAAATGTGGCACACGGTTCAAATCAGCACTGGAGTGTCCCTTTAGGTTTTGTGACACAGAACTAGCGAAAACTTGTCATAAATACACACTTGCCAGCAGTTTGTACGTTCTTTTCAATGCAAAGTCAGACAAAATACTGACTCAAACACTTTAATAATTGTGCTCCAAATATTTTGATAAATTTGACTTATTTTACAAATTTATGCTAAATAAAGGTTGCTACCACAGAACAAAGTAGCCTTGAAAACCTTAAAAAATGAATGTCAGAATATGACATCTAAAATTCTTTGTAGATAATTGCAGATTGTAGAAATATGTGGGTTTATTGCAACTTGTAAAAAGTACGCTAGTTATTGTGCATAATTGTGCATATTTGCATAATTAATACAACCTAGAGAATATTAGATTACCGTTCTTTACAATGTTTGTAAATTGTAATGACTAATTTTACAATTTATATATCAATTTTGTTCTTTTCACTCAGCAAGTGAACATTACTGTATGTTCTTACTAATTACCAAAATGAATTGTCACTGCATTATTATGATAAAACGTCTTATTACTGAATACAGAGCATGGGAAATTGTAAATATGAGGAAAACCTGGGAAGATGAATTGTGGGTCTTCTATTGTAGATTCTGGAGTTTTACTGATTTCCTCAAGGGTAAACAGCTATTTGCTAAACAAGATTTCATACTTTGAGATTATAAGACTAATTACACCCTTGTGCATATGTGGAATGTCTTCATTCAGTTCTATTATGTCTCCTGGATGTGTAATACTAAAATGAAATTATCATTTCACTTTGTTACATAATGGGTCCGTCTCTTTCTTTTGCGATTTAGCGCATTAGTTAGAGCCTGCATACATAGTTACTATACCATTTGAATGTGTTACTTGGGTAAAACACATTGGGACATGTGCATCTACTTTTTTTCTTTGGCTTTTCTGCTAGTCAGATGTTTCTTAGTGGTTTTTAATTTTTTATAATATGTATAATTATTTATAATTAATTATAAATGTGGTTTTTGAGGAGTATAGGTCTTTAGTGAATTTGCAAAAGTTGTAACTTTCACATCTGGAATCTGATGATATCTCAGAGAACAATCGACAATTGCATGATTTGAAGAGATTGTTTTAAGCACAAAAAAAGTTGCAAAAATTCATGAAAAACTATGTATAGTACTCTACTACTCTAGTACGGCATTCATGCAAAGAATATAACAATGTAAATAACAATGCAAAATATAGTAGCAGATGCTGTTACAAATCAAAGACAATAAAACAGTATTCTTTAGTTTCTCCAGCAAAATGATGTGCACCATAAGGGAACCTGTTAGACCATATTATTGTAAGTGGACACTGTCTGTCATGGAAATAACAGATGTCACTCAAATTTTATTTTTATTTTCAAAAGCTTCCAAACAGTTAAAAAAAACAGTCTAATTAGCTTGTTTTTCCCTGCAGTATACAATATCAAAAAGGGAATCATATAAAAAAAAATATTCATATTATTTTCTAACAATAATAGCAATAATTTGTGTGTTGGTAAAACTTTTGTAACATGTTTAAAATCTGGTTTTCTGTGAATCATAGTTACTAAATTAATGAATGTATTATACCCTTGCCACCAGCACTGCTCGAGGCAAGTCATTTAATTGAATTTTCCCTTTTTAAACAATAGCTAATTTTAAATACACATAATATGTTTCTAAGGCACAACTGTAAAAGCAGAATTATTTAAAAGAACAAATGTCCTAAGATTACCAATAAATTATAAACTGTATAAACCTCCAACTATATAAAAAGATAATTTACTTTGTGAACTAAAGTAAAATAATAGTAAATGTTTTAGAAGATTTTTTCCAAGGGATCATCTGATCCCTTGTTCAAATTAATACACTGACATCTGCACTTCTGGATCTGATTCAGTAGGCAATCATGTAAGGCGGGCCTGGGGTCCTTCATCAGACCCAGGGCTGCTGTGAATATGATCGACACTCCCATATTATGCGCCGGGTGGCCTATCGGGGGCAGAGAGATGGGTAACCCCTTTAGATGCTGTGGTCATGTTTGAGCGCAGTTTTTAAAGGGTTAAACAGCTGAGATCTGTCTCTGAGCCTGTACAATCCCCATGATGTTGGGAAGCTCCCCAAAAGCTTACTATGATGTTCCCCAACCTCATGGTGGCTTAAGGGATTAACTACTTGAAGACACAGTTTAGGTGTAGCACATCATAAATCTTTACTGTATAGAAAGGTCTTAGCATGTGAGCACTCTCCACCCATCAATGACATGCACCATAATATTTATTAACCAGGGTGGCGCTGAAGGGGTTAATAATAAGTGATGACACTACATCAGGTACATGACTGCATTTCAACCTGCATGCTGAGGATTTAGATAAGTCAGAAGTGTCATCAAGTAAATTAGAGGTGATGTCTATGCTCCATCAGTAACATGAATTTGTTACAACTGCGTCCCTAAAAATACCACAGGCATTTGCAATATAGTGTCCCCTGAATGAAAACACTGAGCTACTTAATAATTTATATGTTTATTATTATATGATTCATTATATATAGCATCCATTTTTTTCCATTGTGTACAGATCCCTTTGATTTCTATTCTATAATAATCAATAATAGTCATTGACAATTAATGGGCCCCCAGAAAATGAATTCATATGAAGCAACCCCCAGTTATTAATTTACGTATAAAGTTTACCTAATTAACATATTTTTAAAACTATAAGACGGACTCAAAAAAGAGAAATAAATATCATTCACACCAATTAATATTCCCTGGTTGTCACACAAACATCTCTGCAATTGCTCCAATACAAACAGCTGTGTCATATCCACACAGATAGCTCTCCTAAATCTCCACACAAATACACACAGCCCTGCTACATGATAGATGCTGGCCTGATAGATGCTCCAATAAATTTACCATAATCACAGGTAACAAATCGCACCCACTGTTCCCATACATAGCGAGTCAACTGAGCACCTTCAGTGTACGATACCGACAAACAAAGTGCCGGGAGGTTTAGGAACTCCTTTGTCCCAACAGCAATCAAAAGGCACAACAAATCAATTAACTCCAACAAGACCAGGTTTGCCTCTTGCCAGCATTAGACAGTACAGAGGAGGACAGCCATTCCCCCCACACACCCATATTATCCCCATGATTATATGTGTGTTCTGTCATATATATGTAGTCCAGGCTCAGACAGTCTGTGTACAACACAATTTCCTAAAAAGGGTCAATAAAGTTGTATTGTATTTTATGGTATTGGACATTAAGCCTCACTCCCTACACACACACACACACTGTAACGTCCGTGCTTGAACGTCGCTCTATCCCCAGTTGGCGGAATACATGGCGTTTATTTGTGTGTGAACTGTGGCTTCATTTTTCTGTTTGGATTAACTGAGCCACACCCTGCTCCTTGTATTTCAGTCCTGCCCAGCAAGGGTTACTAGCCTGATTGACAGTTCCCCCGGTGTTCTGCTGGAGGCGTATACAGGAACGGCCTTATATACCTGCCCATTCCCATCATACCTTGCTGGTTATTTTGAGTTTTGCCTTCCCTGTGTTTCTAGTTCAGTTTTACCTGTCTCCGTTTGTCTGCCTGTATCTGTACCTGTAGTTTGTTATAAGGGGACACCGCGGACCATGGGAATGCAGGGTTGATTAAGAGGGGATTAAATGGTGATTACCGAGTTTGGATATAGAAGTGAATTGCGCCCCTGGTGACTTATTAAATGTGAGGGAAGAAGGGGAACGGAACATGCATGCATCATAGAACAAATCCCAAGCCATCATCAAGACAGGCTGAATCAACTCACCAGAAGAGAGAACTTTTGGATTTTCAAACTGAATACCATGTGCCCCTATGGCTTAAATGAATGTCTGGAAAAGATATGACTTATGCTCAGTACATAATCTAGCACCTCCATTTCCACTTGTAACTTCCAGCCAAGCCCCCACTTTGATCTACAGTTCCACTTTTATTACATTTGATTCAGTTATATACTGTTAGTCCAATCCATCTCCCCTATGTTCCGTTCCCCTTCTTCCAAACATCCTACTCCCAGCACCACACAGCTGGGCTATATAAACCTGCTCATCAAGCACCTTGCATATTGTTTGTGCTGCTGCTGCCCTGGATGGTCTCCTTTACTCTGAGTAAGTTTAATCTTGGGCTCCTTTCACAATTATCTTCCTTGTGAACCTTACCAATATTTGAATCCTTTTTTCCACCCACAGCATTGCTCATTATTATAATAAGGCTACTTGCCTCCCTTCCTGGTATACCACATATCAGCTCATCATCACATATCGCTACTCCCACAACAGTTCATCAACACAGGTCAGTGTTAATTAGCCCAACTCTGCTAAGTACCTAAACCTTACACTAAGTTATCTAGCAGTTTTCTTATTTATTCACCCATTTCTCCTCCACAGTTTGTCATTATTAGCCAATTTCATAAAATTCATAAGGATATTACACCTACCCCAGGATACAGCCAGATATTAATCCCTAACATTAGACTGCTCTGTAATTCATATAATAAAAATATTATTTATTTATATATTTTGCATTATAACATATTGTATCATTTATCATATTTTACCTCTAAAAGATATGTCTTATCCTATTCTTAAGGAAAAAAATGTTCCTCTAAACAGCTCATTTGTGGCTGTAATATTCCTCTGTCTATGTCAATAACCATGACTACTCTCAAGTATTTTAATCAAATGTGTATATATATATATATATATATGTACAGGGCCGGATTAAGGTTGGTGGGGGCCCCTGGGCGCAAAATCTGGTGGAGGCCCCCGACTTAGACAATCATTTTAATTTTTATTAGACATAGATGTGCATTTCTGGGATTCGTTTACAAACGCATCCAAAAATGCAACTCACAGACACAGTTTAAGGCTTCTTAGAATGTGTTTACGCCCCGTACTTGCAGGAAAATAAGAGAGCAAACTCTTTTTCCTGTGGACAGTACGGTACAGTGACATACGTTGTGTTCACCATACCATTGCCGGACGCCATAGGCGTCTATGAGGACGGATATTTGGTCTGTACGGCCGGATACACATCCCCATAATGTTCATGTGAAAGGGGTCCAACAGGAATATAACTACTATAATACTACCCCCTATGTACAAGAATATAACTACTATAATACTGCCCCCTATGTACAAGAATATAACTACTATAATACTGCTCCTATGTACAAGAATATAACTACTATAATACTGCCCCCCTATGTACAAGAATATCAACTACATAATACTGCCTCCTATGTACAGAAACAATAATAACTCTATTAATAACATCCTCAAGTCCCCCTATGTACAGGAATATACTACTATATACTGCCCACTATGTACAAGAATATAACTACTATAATACTGTCCCCCTATGTAACAGAATATAGCTAACTATATACTGCCCACTATGTACAGAATAAATTTTATACTCCCCCTATGTACAAGAATATAACTACTATAACTACTGTCCCCCCCTATTTACAATGATATAAACTTCTATAATACTGGCCCCCCGATGTACAGAGACTATAACTCACATAAATATACTGACCCCATATGTAAAGAATAACTCTACATAACTGCCACCTATGTACAGAATATGATATAACTACTATAATAGCTGCACCCCTATGTACAGGATATAACTCCTATAAATCTGCCCCCCTCTGTACAAGAGAAACTAATCTAAATACTGCCCCTCATATGTACTAGGAATATAACTACTATAATAACTGCCCCCTATGTACAGAGATATAACATAATAATACTGCCCCTATGTAACAGGATATAAACTACTATAATACATAGGTACACATCTCCTATAAAGCCTTGTACAGAAAATAACTACTATCATACTGGCCCCCTATGTACAGGAATATAACGACTATATAC
>CM033642.1:58336699-58387688 GCA_019512145.1 Engystomops pustulosus
TGTGCAGCGCCGATGCAACTAAGTCTACGGTACCCGTTACTTACTGTCTGTGTCGGCAGACATATAGTCAGCTGGTGGAGGCCCCCTGGGGGGGCAAGATGGTGGGGGCCCCGGGGCTAGCGCCCCGGGAGCCCCGCCTATAATCCGGCCCTGTATATGTATGCATGAATTATTCCTAAACCGCAACCCTTGATATCTTTGATGTATAAGTTTTATGAGTTTTATTGTATATGGATGTTTTATTGTATATGACGTCACTCTTTGATACAATGTACCCTCCCTTTTTTTATCCACCACAGAACGACATCCAAAAAAATCTATTGGACCTGAGGATAGGGAAATTCTCCCCGAAACGCGTTGTCCCCATACCTTTATGTGTTATTGAACACTAATAAATGTTTTTATGCTTGATATTTGCATTTATATGTACTTATCTCTGCCTTTATGAATAATCTAACTTTACAACGCCCAGCACGCAGCACACTAATTCTACTAATCTACTAAGCAGATAGATATTGCATCCAGTTATCCTATCCTACTATTAACCTGTATCTGTACCTGACCTGTACATATCTGCTTGATCTTGATCTTAACCTGACCTGTATATAACCGTTTTATCTTGACCTGACCTGTGTATATCCCGCCTGTACCTGTATCTGGAATTGACCTGTGATATTCTGCCTGAAGACCTGTCTATATCAGTTGTTTTGTCCCTGTCTCAGTCCTGTGTTTGTATTCTGTGCACCAGTGTGAACACTGGTCTATTCCTGTACTGGTTTCCTGTTCAGTCCTGTGTTAGTATTCTGTGCGCCAGTGTGAACACTGGTCTATACCTGTATTTCCGTTACCTGTCCACTCCACCATCCAGCAGCTGCCAGACGAAGTAAGTTTCCCCTGTCATGTTGCTCAGGGACCGTCAGTTAGGTTCCTGATAGTGGGTTCACCCTTATCAGGGCAGTTTATCTGATTTAGGCAGGGTCTTAGTCTGCAGGGATGTCGCAGGGTGAGTTTGCCACCACTTACCCAGTCTGACAGCTAGCGCCAAGCCTGGTTGTGGTTGCGCGGTTTGCTGGACAGGTGCTGACACACACCTTTAGCATTCAACTACTTATAATTACTAAGCCCCTTACACACATACCCCAAGATCTCCATCCCTTCAGTTTCTCCCCACCTCCCCAAATACACACATATACATATATAGAATCTGCTCTCAACACTCTATATTTAATGACTCCACTCACCCCCTACTGCTCTTTATCCCCTCTTTAACATTTCCCTTCTCCTGCAGCAAGCAACTATTCACATTCTGTAGCTAAAGAGCACAGAAAACTCATAAAATATAATCAGACTGGGTCATGTGACATAAAACTGTCACAGGACCCGATGATGTCAGACACGGTCTTTATACATTACTGCTGTCTAGGATATTGGTTAAATTCTTTGTTAGCACCTCATCTAATCCCCAGGACAGCAATTAGGAGCGTCCGACAGTGCTGTCCTGCAATACCTTAAGACTATAATCCACAGACCTTTTTGGCAAGGTTTTTCTTTTTAAAATTGTCCAAAAAATATGGTAATTTAGAAAAAAGTACATGAATTATATACAATGTCTCCTTAATAATTTTAAATACATTGACCCATTATTCATTTCTAAGCAGTACAGTTATAATTAATATATAAAGTCCCCATATAGTTTATGAATTGCATTTACAGCATATGGTTAATTAATAAATATATACAATGTGCCTTAATTAATGAATTTATATAGGTAACCTCTTTATTAATTTATGTACATATCCTTCTCTATCTTTTAGACCCTATTTGCATGATAGTGATCGCTTGCCATGACAGGCTCTCTGAAGCTCTCAGCCCTATTACTCCCTGACAGATAACATCATGACACCCATAAAAAGTGATAAGTGGGCAATTACCAGAGACCTTCAGTACTGCAGATTCCCAAGCTGTTACAATAAGCAGAAAATGTCTCACCCAACCCCCTGATCTCTCCATCCCTCCTCTGCCTGCATAATCTAGCAACAGCAGGAAGTGCAGGGGCAGCGGAGACCTGCTCTGCTCATTGTAACAGCTTGTAAAGTTATATCAGTGAAGGCCCACCAGAGGCTTTTAGGGTAATTAGCATAATAATACAAGTTGATTTTGGGACCTAATAAATTGTCCCTTTAGAATGCCTCTAAACGTTTGTTTCATGAAGAAAGGGCACCTCCGTTCATGAATCTGTGAACTACAGGCAGTCTCCAGATTACGTAAGAGATAGGTTACAAAGGTTTTTTCTTGATTTGAATTTGTATGTAAGTCGAAACTGTATATTTTATTATTATAGTTCCAGACATATTTTGTCAATTTTTCCAGTGACAATTGGAGTATCAAATTTATTTGCTGTAATGGGACCAAGGATTTTCAAAAAAGCTTAATTACAGATACCTTACAGCTAATTATTGCAGTCTGGGACTATAATAAAGCACCCAGAGAGCTTCATCAGAGGTCACAGTGGGCAGAGGGGTCCTTATGTAACTATGGGTCATCTGTAAGTCGGATGTCTTTAAGTGGGGGACTGCCTGTATATATAAAAACACTTGCAAAAAGCACAGGACTGGAGTGACTATGCAACTTTTTAAGTCATGACTCATCTGGCTTTGTACGATGCTGCACTAGAAGTTGTTCTATATTTACGCCAGATTAATGCAACATTTTTGAGACCTTTTTACACCAAAAGAGCCTAACAAAACCAATGATAAGTAGCCCCCATTAATTTTATCCTTCAGAGTGGATTTGCCCTAAAACACACAAATTATGTATGTGAGCCTACCTTACTTCTTTATCATTGGAAAGCAATAACATTATACCAGTCAACCCATATACTATCCTGTTTGTTCTTTAAAGGTTCCTCCCGTTTAATTGCACAGATTCATCCAAGTTATTGCCCAGGCAATAAAAACAATATTTCAGAATATTATGATAAATAATGCAGATGTAGAGCAGACATCAGACTGAAGCTATTAAAATTAAATTAGGTAGACAACATGTCTGTTTCATGACATTACACATGTTAAAAGAACAGACCTGACATTACAATTGCTTAGAACAATGCAATTATATATATATTATTGTACAGCTGGGAAGATAGGCCCATTAAAATTAATAGATATGATTTAATGGTCAGAACTTGTTCTGACCTTTTCCTGACTCTGTATGCATAAAAATGTTCCTTTTAATCATCAGCATTTGCATAAAATCTATAACAATTTGGATTTATTTTCCTGAAAGCAGACGGTCTATCTCAGTAGGAACAATCTCATTGTTTGTGGTGCAGAACGATAGTAAGAACTGTCAACATTAAGACTAAATTGCCCATTACTACAGATTGTAAAATACAGCCAAAAATATTGTGTCATAAATAAAAAAAATAAACAAATATTTATAAATCAAAACCACAGATTGTTGGTAGTACTCATTGCCGTTTTATTATTAATACTGCATTTTATTTTTACATATTCTATCCGCCATGTTTATTTATCATTATGTAACCTGCTTTTTGAATAATTCATTCAATAAACATATATATATATATATATATATATATATATATATATTGATACTATTTAATAGTTTTGGTATCTTTTGTTGATATTGTTAAATGTATTTTTTGCACTAATTTTATGATCCTATTTGGAGTTAATAAATAATGCTAAGAAAAGATAGACAGAGATTTCTGAAAAGCCAAAAAATTTACCTTCTCAGGGCACTTAGCTGTATAGAGGAGGCTGCTGTTATTAGGGACAGGTGGAAATTTTAAATAATTGCCCTTATGAGGGTACTCTTAAAATCTACAAAGGCTACTCATAGGCTGTTATAGTGCAAGCATATTTTTACTGAAGATTATACAGCAATACTTGGAAAGACCTGCCAGGTATATCAGCATTTAATTTGTCATACAGCAAAATCTTAAAATCTCAGTATAGTATTCAGCTCTGGAAAAATCATAAATCTTCATAATTGATCTTACCTTGATTGTAAAGTTGCTCCTGTCAGTGAATATTATCCTGTAATACATGGGTCATAGAATTGTACTTCTCAGTGTCCTGGTGTTCTGTTTTGAACTGCTTATCGGCATGATTTTAATGGATCTGAATAAAGAAGTATTATTATCGTTTCATCTGGGTCCGGACCACTTTTTATTTTTTCAGTATTGCACACCTGTGGCCTTTGGTGCTTTTGGTCCGTGTTCAGATTTGATACATCCATAATTGAAAAAGGAGGTGAGTTTGACATTATTTTTTTTCACATATCCAAAGCTTCTGGGACATGGTTTTTAGCCTTTTGGAGAACATTCTAAAGCATGCCGTAACTAAGCATCCACAAATAGCCCATTTACGTCTGAACTAGTCTACCTTTCAATACAATGTAAGAATTTTGCTCTGTAAACTTGTTACGATGGGGCACATTTACTTACTAGGTCACTGGAGTTCACTGAAAGTGCATTGTCCATCTATAATGCAGTATGTGACGATTCATTAAGATTGTGTGGCAGAAATCATGAATGTGTCCTTCCCCAAACTGGCCCGACAGAGTTCACCATCTTTTTTGTGGTGCAAATTAAACATAGAGCGTGCAACACAATTTAAACGTTAAATACGGTGCTCTGTCTGAATCAGTCAGAGAGTCCGATAATTTGTGTCGCATGGAAGCCAGCACAGCTGCACCACAAAAGGGTTGAGTGTGACACAATTGCAGCGCACATACTTCTTCAATATCTGTGCAAGCCATTTTAGCCCCAAAGAAGGTGAACAGTCCGACTAAAGTGCACAGCACGACCCTTAGTAAATGAGACCCAGTATATCAGTTATTAATTACTAGGTACTAGAAGTGAACTCCATGTGAAAGTGCTCCAACAAGAGACCACTAGGGAAATTAACTTAACCTATAGTTATGAATAAAGTATTAACAAACTTGGAATACTTCCAAAAGAGGAAGATAATACCAGTATGTAGTCCCATATGTTATCTGTAAAATTCCTCCACCCTACATTGACCTGATTTTGATTGGCAAAATGAATCTATATCCTACCCAAACAAACGCCAAATGGGCCCTGTAAGGAAGGTGGAAATTGGTTTCGGAATTAAGGGGTTAACATTTTCTGAATATCTGCTTTTTAAGGGTCCCATTCCCCCCACAGCTTAAACATACCTCCAGTTTCTTCCAATTACACAGCGTTACATGGTAGAAGGGCAGAATAATCTCTTCTTCATGCTGTGTAAAACAGGAGCCAGCCAGCCGGGCATAAGTGACATATAGTTGTTTTTGGGATCTGTTAGCACATATCTGGTTGTCTTCCCCATTCTTGGAAAGACCTTTACGGACTGTCAGTCGTTAGTGTTGCTACAGGTAAGTATTGGCAGTTCTTTTGCTTAAACTGCAGTTGGTACATTTATCAGTCACCATTAATGTCTTGCCTATGTAGATGATAGTATTTTGTATAAATATATATACATATATATATATATATATATATATATACTTGAGAATGGCTGCATAGAGTCAGCCAAAACGTAGCACTTACCACTGGTGGGATAAATATTCACTATTTATCTTGGAGTGCTGCTTCCTTCCTTGGAGTTTGAATGCATATGGGATCCTGAGTCAGTTCCTTGAAGCCTGCAGCCACATTGGATTTAATCCGGTCATCCACAGTACTGCTCCTTCTACCTAATTATCTATATATATATATATATATATATATATATATATATATGATAAAGTAATTTTTTTGCTGGTCACCTTTATGACCAACTTAGGGGCACTGTTTTGGGGAACCCTAGTGCACCCAGATATGCACATTTGCTCCTAGGCTGGTGGGAGGTCAGAATGTTCTTTGGAGATGAACATATCTGCCTCTGGCTGAGATGTCGGACAAAGAGAACTAGTATTCTCAAAAGCTTACCATCAAATAAACTCAAAAATGTATCGCCTGATTTCTTCACTCTTCTTCTGCTCTCTAAGGCTAACTCGATACATGCCAAAACTTCTGGCTGAGATGCATAGATTCATCCAGTATAAAGGAGACACTTCTAGCTTTGCATCGTTTGTAGATAATCTTACTACATACATCATAGGCCTAAGTTTTACAGCAACAAATAGCCCTCTGAGGGCTATCAATTTAATAAATTTGGCTCTGCTCCATCCAGTGTTTATGCATGTCATTTTAAAGAAAAAAAAATTTTCTCAGCAACTTCTCAAATCAATATTTTTCCACCCCAATAATAGACATTTTTTAACATGTATAGGCATGTAATAAAGATTATTATTATTATTATTATTATTTTAGACATGTCAAAAAAATGTTTTCAAGAAAATATCTGAGATATTTTTACATATCATACAAGGATGTTTTGTAAAACAAAAACTAAATGGATAATGGATAATGAAAATAAATTTTTGCTTCATAAATTTAGAATTTAGGATACAAAAGATTGACATTCTCTGTGTCAAAAATTTGTTTTATTAAATTTGTTTCATGCAAATGAAAATCTTAATTATATTTATCAAATTGAGCACAGTTTTCCAGAGTGCATTCACTCTACTGATGACTATATTAATGGCAGGGCACACCAGATTGCTTTCACACTAAACATCCGGATGGTAAAGTCACAGCATGTAATTTTTATGGAGACATTAAGATGAATCTTATCTAAGCAAGCACATTACCTGCACTTTAAAATGATCAAAATGACCTTTGAAATGATGAAATAAAACATATAAAAACAATATTATAGTTGTGTTAAAATGTGGGATTAGCGTTTAATAACTTAATAACTTCAAAATCACAATAATAGCATATTTGTCATTTACCTGCTGATTCTGCTGATTTAGAATGGTATAAAACAAATCTTCAACCTTGTTATATACAGGCGGTCCCCTACTTAAGGAAACCCAGAGTTACAGACAGACCCCTCTGACCTATGGTGAAGCTCTCTGAATGCTTTACTATAGGCCCAGATTGCAATAATCAGCTGTAAGGTGTCTGTAATGAAGCTTTATTGATAATCATTGGTCCCATTACAGCAAAAAAACTCCAATTGTCACTGGAATACATATAGCACTTTCTTTTTTCTTTTTCTATATTGATTTATTAAACAAGTGTTAAATATTTCACTATCTGTTCGTTTATATTGTTAAATCTATGTATTCCTATTTGTATTTATTCACTTGTATTATTTGTTCTGTTGTACTTAATAATATTATGTAAACAACCATCATTAACTATCAACATTGTTAAAGATCCAGGCCAGGTTTTAGCTCCTTATTTTGTATAAAACAGGCAACATGGGCGATTAACTAACATTCAGCTACCGAGGAAAAAGCCAAGAGGAGGCTTTGAAACGCGTTTAGCGATTTTATCTTAAACTATCTTTTTAGATGGTTACCGTGGAGATTAACGCAAGAAAAAGACGCCAACAAAAAAAGAGGACATTCTATTATATGAAGCATCTAAGAACACTTTTAACAGGTGCTAACATTTATTTGTATCTATGGGATTACCTCCGTTCCACCTGTGGATTTTGACTACTGGGAGGCACGTTGGTTGGGATACGGCAGACATAATCCCACCTAGCACAGCAGGCTCACGCATGTGCACAACAACGACAATCGCTCCCACATGCAACGTCTGTGACGGCTAGCTTCAAGAACCCTTTAATAATTGTGGGGTGAAACCGTGAGTGCAATATCCCATGGTTACTTTTCAGCAGCAAGCACAATCTATGATAAAAACCAATCTATGATAAAAACCAAGTGCTACACCAATACATCATATTGACTCCACACGCTATATAAGCTTGCGCTAATTTTCTACTACCAGTCGCCACTTTAATAACACATATAGACTGTCATCATTTTTTCCACATCTGGACATTCACAACTATACTACTAATTGTCCATCTAGCTTTCTTCGGCGTCCTCCACGGATATACCTTCATTTGTCATATATATATATACACTCACCGGCCACTTTATTAGGTACACCTGTCCAACTGCTCGTTAACACTTAATTTCTAATCAGCCAATCACATGGCGGCAACTCAGTGCATTTAGGCATGTAGACATGGTCAAGACAATCTCCTGCAGTTCAAACCGAGCATCAGTATGGGGAAGAAAGGTGATTTGAGTGCCTTTGAACGTGGCATGGTTGTTGGTGCCAGAAGGGCTGGTCTGAGTATTTCAGAAACTGCTGATCTACTGGGATTTTCACGCACAACCATCTCTAGGGTTTACAGAGAATGGTCCGAAAAAGAAAAAACATCCAGTGAGCGGCAGTTCTGTGGAGGCGGAAATGCCTTGTTGATGCCAGAGGTCAGAGGAGAGTGGGCAGACTGGTTCGAGCTGATGGAAAGGCAACAGTGACTCAAATCGCCACCCGTTATAACCAAGGTAGGCAGAAGAACATTTCCGAATGCACAGTACGTCGAACTTTGAGGCAGATGGGCTACAGCAGCAGAAGACCACACCGGGTGCCACTCCTTTCAGCTAAGAACAGGAAACTGAGGCTACAATTTGCACAAGCTCATCGAAATTGGACAGTAGAAGATTGGAAAAACGTTGCCTGGTCTGATGAGTCTTGATTTCTTCTGCGACATTCGGATAGTAGGGTCAGAATTTGGCGTCAACAACATGAAAGCATGGATCCATCCTGCCTTGTATCAACGGTTCAGGCTGGTGGTGGTGGTGTCATGGTGTGGGGAATATTTTCTTGGCACTCTTTGGGCCCCTTGGTACCAATTGAGCATCGTTGCAACGCCACAGCCTACCTGAGTATTGTTGCTGACCATGTCCATCCCTTTATGACCACAATGTACCCAACATCTGATGGCTACTTTCAGCAGGATAATGCGCCATGTCATAAAGCTGGAATCATCTCAGACTGGTTTCTTGAACATTACAATGAGTTCACTGTACTCAAATGGCCTCCACAGTCACCAGATCTCAATCCAATAGAGCATCTTTGGGATGTGGTGGAACGGGAGATTCGCATCATGGATGTGCAGCCGACAAATCTGCGGCAACTGTGTGATGCCATCATGTCAATATGGACCAAAATCTCTGAGGAATGCTTCCAGCACCTTGTTGAATCTATGCCACGATGAATTGAGGCAGTTCGAAGGCAAAGGGGTCCACCCATTATCTCATGGGTGGTCCTATAAATGGCCGGTGAGTGTATTATTTTTGACTTTTTTAAACACAATTTTTGGGAGATTGTGTCACTTTGGCCAATAGTGCTTTTTTCTTTATCCCCTCTTTTACATATAGTATATTCTGTACATTTATGTCATATGTGAATGTTATTCTGTAAAAATCTGAAATATAATGCTTTAACAATATTTTAATATTAAATATGCTTAATACTGTACACACTTCTATTGCCAATTGAGTATAGATAGGTGCTCGGCTCTATACATTTCTTGGTTGACCCTATCTTGTACGTAACCCGGGGACTGCCTGTATCTAGTGTCTAGTTGCGCTGTTGTACAGTCGTTATATGATTGTGCCTGTAGTAGTCTCTAGGAACGCCCCACTCCAGGCCACTCCACTTTTCGCCACAGCCCGCCTTCATGTCCCTCCACCCCCACTTGCCATGTTGGTACTGTTAGGTGAAAAATAATTGCAATTCCAGGTGATGCCCAAAGAATTGTAATTATTTAAGGGGTTATGAGTCCATACAAATCTTCCCAATAGGCATCTTTTTAAGGCAGCCCTCAGAGTTTCTCTGAGGACTCTAGTTGTCATGGCAGAGGAGGTCCATGATTGCTTAGGAGAGGACGCACCCTCCTTCTACTTTCAATTCAGCATGAAATGAAATCTCATACATTAGGACACATGTATCTTATATCTGGCTTTGTGCACCTGTCTTTTTGTTAGCATTTCTGCTAGGCAGATGTGTGTTGAGGGGTTTTCATTATCAATACAATTAGTGATTGAAGAGATAAGGTCTAGAGATGAGCGAGCACTAAAATGCTCCGGTGCTCGTTATTCGAGACAAACTTTTCCAGATGCTCAAGTGCTCGTATCGAATAATGAACCCCATTGAATTCCATGGGAGACCCAAGCATTTTTCACTGAATGAACACATTGAAAGAATAGTGAAGAAGAACAAATTCCAGATGTTTGCAGATTTTTTCAGTGAAAAAACACATTGAAAGAACACAGTGCAGAACAGATTACAATATTTTAATATTAAATATGTTTAATACTGTACACACTTCTATCGCCAATTGAGTATAGATAGGTGCTCGACTCTATACATTTCTTGCTTGACCCTATCTTGTACGTAACCCGGGGACTGCTTGTATCTAGTGTCTGGTTGTGCTGTTGTACAATCGTTATATGAATGTGCCTGTAGGAGTCTCTAGGAACGCCCCACTCCAGGCCACTCCACTTTTTGCCACAGCCCGCCTTCATGTCCCTCCACCCCCACTTTCCATGTTGGTACTGTTAGGTGAAAAATAATTGCAATTCCTGGTGATGCCCAAATTATGATGCAATTATTTCAGGGGTTATGAGTCCATACAAATCTTCCCAATAGGCATCTTTTTATCTTTTTAGGGCAGCCCTCAGGGTTTCTCTGAGGACTCTAGTTGTCATGGCACAGGATGTCCATGATTGCTTAGGAGAGGACGAACGCTCCTTCTACTTTCAATTCAGCATGAAATGAAATCTCATACATTGGGACACATGTATCTTATATCTGGCTTTGTGCACCTGTCTTTTTGTTAGCTTTTCTGCTAGGCAGATGTGTGTTGTGGGGTTTTCATTATTAATACAATTAGTGATTGAAGAGATAAGGTCTAGAGATGAGCGAGCACTAAAATGCTCGGGTGCTCGTTATTCGAGACGAACTTTTCCAGCTGCTCGAGTGCTCGTATCGAATAACGAACCCCATTGAAGTCAATGGGAGACCCGAGCATTTTTCACTGAATGAACACATTGAAAGAACAGTGAAGAAGAACAAATTCCAGATGTTTGCAGATGTTTTCATTGAAAAAACACATTGAAAGAGCACAGTGCAAAACAGATTACAGATGTTCCGTACATCGTAAATCTGTTCCGAAGACACACATGCAGAACAGTGTTCTCCGCAATAGTATCTGCAAACAATATGCGTGAAGAACACCGTCCAGATGTTCCCATACATCTGGAACGTGTTCTGTAATCAATATGGGATTTGTCTGTACATCGATTCTTTAAGAAGTGGGACTTGCCTGTCTGTATAAAAACACTTGCAAAAGCACAGGACTGGAGTGACTATGCAACTTTTTAATCACACTGACTCAGTCTTGCCACTTGTACGATCCGCTTTCAACCTAAAGTTGTTCCACTATGTACGCGGCAGACTTAATACCCGGCAACTAACCCTGTTCTCCCCCGATCCTTTGAGAAGACCTTTCCTTTTTACACCAAAAGACAGCACTACAACACCAATGATAGTCCCCCATTCATCTATCCTTCAAGTGGATTTGCCCCTAAACACACAAATTAGGTATGTTAGCTACCTTCACTTCTCTTTATCATTGGAAAGCACTAACCATTATGGCCAGTCAACCCATATACTATCCTGTTCTGTTCTTTAAAGGTTCCTCCCGTTTAATTGCCAGATTCATCCAAGTTATTGCCCAGCAATAAAAACCACAATATTTCAGAATATTATGATGAAACTAATGCAGCAATGTATGATCATCGTCACAACTCAGACGAATTCAGTAAAATTAAATTTAGTAGACAACATGTCCTGTTTCATGAACCATTACCACTTTAAAAGAACAGACCTCGACACTTACAATTCTTAGAACAATGCAAATTTAACATACTATTTAGTATGTGTACAGCTGTGGAAAATAGGCCCATTAAAATTAACTAGATTTGTTTAATGAGTCAGAACTTGTTCTCGACTTTTCCTGACTCTGTATGCATAAAAATGTTCCTTTTAAGTCATCATAGCATTTGCAGTAACAATCTATACAAGCTTTGGATTTATTTCCTGAAAGCAACGTCTATCTCAGTGAGGACATCTCATTGTTTGTGGCAGAACGATAGTAAGAACTGTCAACTTAAGACTAAATTGCGCCCATTACTACGATTGTAAATACAGCCAAAAATTTGTGTCAATAATAAAAAAAATAAACCCATATTTATAAATCAAAACCACAGATTGTTTGGTAGTCCACGTCCATCCTGCCAGTTTAAGTGATTATTATTAGTTGATCAGTACTATCGTGACTCATTTTATTTTTTACATCTATTCGACACTCCGCCATGCTTTTAGTGTCTGTGCAGTCATGTATCGTCCTTTTTAGCCCTCGCCTTTTTTGAAAGAATTGCATTAATAAGCATCCTAATCATCTAGTATATATAGATATATATCTAGATAGTAATGCTGTATATACATAAACTACTAGTTGATACTATGTGTAATAGTTTGGTAGGTATCTTTGGTGGATATTGTGACATGTATTTATCTTGCTACTCTTTTGATCCTTTTGGGAGTAATCGAAGAATGCTAAGTAAGCTAGAAAGATAGACAAGAGTTCTGAAAAGCCAAAAAAGCCTTCTTCCAGGCGCACTTAGCTGTATCAGCAAGGACCTGCTGTTATAGGCAGGTGGCAATTGTTAAAATAATTGCCCTTGTCTGAGGGCACTCTTAAAATCTACAAAGCCTACTCATCAGGCTTTATAGTACACGCATATTTTACTAACTGAAGATATGATGGGCATGCAAATATTTGGAAAGAACCAGCCAGGTAATATCAGCATTTTAATATAAATTTGTCAATACAGCAAAATCTTAAAATCTCAGCTATAGTATCAGCTCTGGAAAATCCATAAATCATCTTCATAATTTCGTCTTACCTTGATTGTAAAGTGCTCCTGTCATTGAATAAATAACGGAATACATGGTCTCATAGAATTGTACTTCCTCAGGTGTGCCTGGTGTTCTGTTTTGAACTGCCTTATCGCCTGAATTTTAAACCAGATCTGATTAAAGAAGCTATTGATCGTCTTTTCATTGGGTCCGGACCACTCTTGTCTCTTTTTTCAGTATTGCACATCGCTGTGGCCTTTGGTGCTTTTCGGTCCTGTTCAATTTGAACAGTCAATTATTGAAACGGGAGGTTAGTTTTGACATTATACATTTTTTTCCATATATACCAAAGCTTCTGGGGCAGGCTTTGTTTAGCCTTTTGGAGAACATCTAAAGCATGCATCTTCCTCAAGCGATCCACATAGCCCATTTACGTCTGACTATCTACCTTTCAATCCATGTAAGAATTTTGCCTCTGGAACTCTTGGTTTAGCGCAATCGGGACATTATTACTCTACTATCACTGGACGTTTCACTGAAAGTGCATCTGTCCCCTCAATAATAAAGCGTGTGGCGATTCATTAAGATTGCTGGCAGAAATTATGATGGTGTCCTCCCCAAAGTGGGGCCGGCCCGATCATACGTGCCCCATCTTTTTTGGGTGCAAATTAAACATAGAGCGTGCACACAATTTACAAAGTTAAATATACGTGCTTGTTCTGATCAGGTCAGAGGATTCGATAATTTGTGTCGCATGGAGCCAGCACAGCGCAAACCCAAAATGGTTGATTGTGACACATTGCAGCGCACATACTTCTGTCAAATATCTTGCAAGCCATTTAGCCCCCAAGAAGGTGACAATCTGACAAAAGTCACGCAAGACCCTTAGTAAATCAGACCCCAGTATATCTTTATTAAATGACGAGGCACTAGTGAGTGAACTCCATGTTAAAGTTGCCTCGCCCACCTAGAGACGATCGTAGTGAAACAGTTACCTTAAACGCTATAGTTTGAATAAGTTTATAAATCAAACTGGAACTAACTTCCAAAAGGAGGAAGAAATACCAGTATTATCTCCCATATGTGATCGTAAAATTCCTCCACCCCTCCTGATTTGATCAAAATGTACTCCATACGATCCTGGTCGGAATGGGTTTATGGAATTAAGGGTAAACATTTCGAATAGCGGCCTTTTAAGGGTCCCATTCCCCCCACCGCTTAAACATACCTCCAGTTGGTTTCTTCCACAATCTACACAGCGTTAACATGGGTAGAAAGGCAAATAATCTCTTCTTGCATCGCTGTGAAACAGGAGCCAGCCACCGTGGCTATAAGTGACTATAGTCTCTATGTTCTGGGAATTCCTGTTAGCGCATATCTTGTTGTCTTCCCCATTCTAGGAAAGACCTTTACGGACTGTCAGTGGTTAGTGTTGCTACACGGTAGTATTGGACAGTCATCTTTTTGCTTAAACTGCAGTCGGTACATTTATCATCACACTTGATGTCTTGCCTATTTAGATGACTAGTATTTTGTGTATTATAAATAATAATTTATATATATATTTATCTGCTTGACAATGCTCTGCCATAGAGTGCCAAAGTACACTCTACCGCTGTGTGAATATTCACTATTTATCTTGGAGTGCTGTCTTCTTTCCTTGGAGTTTTCTATTGTATCATATGATCCTGGTCAGTTTCTTGAAGCCTGCAGCCACATTGGATTTAATCCGCTTCATCCCCCAGTGCTGCTCCTTCTACCTATTTATCTATATATATTATTTTTAGATACTATATATAGAGAAGGTCATTTTTTTGCTGGTACCTTTATGACCAACTTAGGGGCACTGTTTTGGGTAAACCCTATGTTCCCCCAGATAGCACATTTGCTCCTAGGCTGGTGGGAGGTCAGAATGTTTTTGTGAGAATGAACATATTGCCCTCTGCTGAGATTCGACCAAGGAACTAGTAGTTCTCTCCAAACAGCTTACCATCAAATAACTCAAAATGTATGCCTGATTTTCTTCACTCTTCTTCTCTCTAACGGCTAACTCCATACAGCACAAAACTTCTGGCTGAGATGCATAGATTCATCCCAGATAAAGGAGACACTTCTATTCTTTGCATCGTTTGTATATAGTCTTACTACTACAATCATACGGCCAAGTTTTAACACAGCACACAAATAGCCCTCTGAGGCTATCATTAATAATTTGTGCTCTGCTCCTCTAGTGTTTATGCATGTCGATTTAAAGAAAAAAAATTTCTGCATCAACTTCTTCAAAATCAATCATTTTTCCACCCGCAATAATAGAGCATTTTTTAACATTTAAGAGGCATGTAATAAGATTATTATGTAGTTATTTCTTTTAGACATTCAAAAATGTTTTATCAAGAAATCCTGATGATATTTTTACATACATACAAGAGTTTTGTAAACAAAACTTAATGGATATGAAATTATTTTTGCTCATAAAGTTAGAATTTAGGATACAAAAGATTGAACCATTCTCTGTGTCAAAAATTTGTTGTTATTAAATTTGTTTCATCAAATAAAAATCTATATATGTTCAAATTGAGCACAGTTTTTCCCCGAGTGCATGCAATATTTCAGAACTCTACTGATGAACTATATTAATGGCAGGCACCCAGGATTGCTTTCACACTACATCCGGATGGTAAAGTCACAAGCATGGAATTTTTATGGAGACACTTAGAGAATCTTATCTAAGCAAGTCACCTTACCTGCACTTAAAATGATCAAGCAAAAACCTTTGAAATGATGAATAAAACGTATAAAAACATATTATAGGTTTGTTAAATGGTGGGATTAGCGTTTAATAACTCTAAGTAACTTCAAAATCACAATACTAGCATATTTGTCATTTACCTGCTGATTCGCTGACGTTAGAATGGTAAAACACAAATTCTTCAACCTTGTTTATATACAGCGGTCCCCCTACTTAAGGAAACCCGACTTACAGACGCAACCCATCAGTTACAGACAACCCCTCGACCTATGTGAAGCTCTCTGAATGCTTTACTACGTAGTGCGCCAGAATTGCAATCAATCAGTCTGTAAGGTGTTCTGTATGAAGCTTTATTGATATTCTTGGTCCTCATTCCAAGCAAAAGTATACCTCCAATTGTCACTGAGATACATATACACTTTCTTTTTTTCTTTTCTCTATTGATTTGATTGAACAACAGTGTTAAATCTTTCACTTCATCTGTTCGGTTTAAGTGTTAAATCTATGTATTCCTATTTGTATTTATTCCTGTATTAGTATTTGTTTCTGTTGACTTAATAATATATGTAACAACCATCGTTAACTATCGAACATTTGTTAAGATCCAGTGGCCAGGTTTTAGCTCCTTATTTTTGTATAAAGGCAACATGGGCGATTAACTAATCATTCACTACCTAGGAAAAAGCCAAGAGGAGGCTTTGAAACGCGTTTAGCATATTTTATTCTTAACTTCTTTTTAGTATGGTTCCTGTTGGAGATTAACGCAATACGAAAAAAAGACGACCACAAAAAAAGAGGACATTCATTAATGAAGCATTAGAACACTTTTAACGAGTGGCAACATTTATTTGTATCTATGGGATTACCTCCTTTCCACCTGTGTGATTGTTTGACTACTCGGGAGGCCACGTTTGGTTGGGATACGGCAGACATATCCACCCTAGCATCAGCGCTCACCGTGTGCACAACAAGACAAGTCGCTCCACATTCATACGTCGTGTGACGGCTATTGCTTCAAGAACCCCTTTAATAATTGTGGGGTAACCGTGAGTGCATATCCCTCGGTTACTTTTCAGCAGCAAAGCACATGCTATGATAAAACCAATCTATCCTAAAAACCAGTGCGACACCCAATACATCATATTGACTCCACGCTATATAAGCTTGCGCTTAATTTTCTACTACCAGTCTCGCCACTTTAATAACACTATAGACTGTCCATCATTTTTTTCCACATCTGGACATTCACATATACTACTAATTGTCCTATCTAGCTTCTCTCCTCTCGGCGTCCTCCACGGATATACCGGTCCATTTGTCATCATTATATATAATATACACTCACCGGCCACTTTAATTAGGTACACAAACCTGTCCAACTGCTCCGTATACACTTAATTCTAATCAGGCCAATCACATGCGGCAACTCAGTGCATTTAGGCATTAGACATGGTCAAGACAATTCTCCGGCCCGTTCAACCGAGCATCATATGGGGAAGACAACGGGTGGATTTGAGTTGCCTTTGAACGTGGCATGTTGTTGGTGCCAGGGTTGGTCTGAGTATTTCAGAACCGCTGATCTACTGGGATTTTTCACCCAACCATCTCTAGGCGTTTACAAGAAATGGTCCGAAAAAAAAAAAGAACATCCGTGAGGCGGCGTTTCTTTGGAGAAGAGTAGCGTTGAGAAAATGGCCTTGTAATGATTGATACAGGTCAGAATTAGGGAACAGGGAGGTCAGGGGGGTAGTGAAGTACAAGATCTAGAATGAAAGGGGGGATGTTAGTGAATCAAAAAAGGAGAAGTAGGACGAGGAACGTGCGTAGAGAGGATAGGGCGAAGTCAAATCGGCCAGAGGTCAGAGGGCAGCGGTTCTCGATGGAACACAGACCTCGCCACCGTAAAGGCGAGAAGAACCTTTCCGAATGCACAGTAACCGTCGAAACTTTGTAGGGCAGATGGGCTACAGCAGCAACAGTACCACACACGCGGTTTGACCATCTCCTTTCAGCTAAGAAACAGGAACTGATGCTCACATTTGGCAATCACTCATCTCATCGACTGTGGACAGTAGAAGATTGGAAAAACGTTGCCTGTCAGATGATTACTGATTCTTTCTTTGCGACCTTCGGATAGTGGTCAGATATTGGCGCAACAACATGAAAGCATGGATCCATCCTGCCTTGTATCACCGTGTTAGGCTGGTGGTGGTGGTGTCATCGTGTGGGTAATATTTTCTTGGCACTCCTTTGGGCCCCCTTTGGTACAATTGAGCATCTGTATGCAAGCCACACCTAATCTGGATTAGTTGCTGACCTGTCCTCCCTTTAATGACCACAATGTCCGCACACATCGATGGCTACTTTCAGCAGGATAATGCTACCATGTCATTAAAGCTGGAATCAATCCAGACTTTCTTGACCATTACAAATGTATCTCTGTACTCAAATGGCCTCCACAGTCACCAGTCTCAAGTCCAACTAGAGGCATCTTTGGGAGGTGTGGAACAGGAGATTCACCTCATGGATGTGCAGCGCTCCGACCAATCTGGCGCAACTGTGTGATGCCAGTCATGCATATGGACCAAAATCTCTGAGGAACCTTCCAGCACCTCTGTTGAATCTATGCCACAGATGAATTGAAGGCAGTTCTGAAGGCAAAGGGTGTCCCACCATTACTGCATGGTGTACCTTAAAGTGGCCGGTGAGTGTATATATTTTTACTTTTTTTAAACACAATTTTTGGGAAGAATTGTGCACTTATGGCAATAGTGCTTTCTTACGCCCTCTTTTACATATGTATATTACTGTATTTAGTCATTGTGAAGTTATTCGTAAAATCTGAAATATAATGCTTTACACAATATTTTAATTAATATTAAATAGTTTAAATTACTGTACACACTTCATTGCCAATTGTAGTATAGATAGGTGCTACAGTCTCTATACATTTCTTTGGTTTGACCCTATCTTTACTAACCCGGGGACGCGCCTGTATCCTAGTGTCTATTGCGCTGTTGTACGTCGTTATAATGATTGTGCCTGTAGTCTATCTCAGGAACGCCCCACTTCCCAGGCCACTCCCACTGTTTCGCCACAGGCCCGCCTTCATGTCCCCCCCTCCCCCAGCTTGCCTGTGTACTGTTAGGTGAAAATAATTGCAATTCCATGTGTATGCCCATAGAAGTGTAATTATTTAAGGGTTTATGAGGTCCATCAAATCGTTCCGCAATAGCTCATCTTTTAAGGTCACCTCGAGTTTTCTCTGAGGACCTATTTGTCAGGCAAGGAGGTCCATCGCATTGCTTAGGAGAGGACGCACCTCCTTCATCTTTCAATTCAGCATAAAATGACACTCATACATTAGGCCACATGTCGTATATCTGCTTTGTGCACCTGTTCTTTTTTTTGTGCATTTTCTGCTAGGTCAGAATGTGTGTGAGGGTTATTCATTATTCAATACATTAGTGATTGAAGAGACTAAGGTCTGAGATGATCGGAAGCCTAAAATGCTCCGGTGGTCTCGTGTATTCCGAGACCACTTTTCCAGATGATCATTGCTCCGTACGAATTAATGAACCCTCAATTGAATTCATGGGAGTACCCAAGCATTTTTCACTGAATGAACACATTGAAAGATAGTGAAGAAGCAAACAAATTCCAGATGTTTTGCAGATTCTTTTCACTGAAAAAACACATGAAGAACACAAGGCAGACAATTACCAGATGTCTTCCGTATCATCGTCAATCTGTTCCGAAACACACATGCCAGACATGTTCTCCGCATAGTTCTGACACAATATGTGTCGAAATAACACCTTCCAGATGTTCCATATCATCTGGAAAGTGTTTCTCACACATATTGTTCTCAGATACTAATTGAGGAGAACACTGTTTCTCATGCGTTGTCCTTCAGAACAGATTGACGATTTACGAACATCGTAATCTGTTCTGCACTGTGTTTATTTCACTGTTGCTTCATAAAAGAGGACCTGTCACCTGCCCCAAAAGACCCCCACAAAATATGCATGCCATAATCCTCCCCCCAGCAGCTGTCTATTTATGCCATTTATTTAAAAATTATGCTGTGAAAGTGTGTGTTAATCGACTCCGAACCTTTAATTCCACTAGTAGGTCAAATCCTTGTATCGTGTGAGCTGCAGTCAGCCTATGCGCATGTAGGGGGCCGGCCGACACCCCCCCTCCACGCCCCTGTCAGCTGCCGGCTCTATGCGATGTGGCGATCCCTGTGAGCGGCCACGCCGTACATATTGACAGCTCTGGCCGAAAATTATACATATTCGGCCAGTGCTGTGAGTAAGCACAGCGCGGTTGCAGCCACTGTCCGACGCCCTCCACATAATCTGGAACCGCATCTCTCCATGTCCCTACCGTCAAAGAAGACAAAGTCTCCGCTCTGGGCACACTTGAAGCCGGTGGTGTTACACAGCGGGCAGCGCTTCGCGCCACGTACAGCCCCCTCGCCAGCTCTGTCCCTCTGCGCGAGCTCTGGCCGCCCCCGGCCACTAAATGCTGCCACTCACAGGGATCGCCGCATCGCATAGAGCCGGCAGCTGACAGGGGCCTGGAGGGGGTGTGTCGGCCGGCCCCCTCATGCATAAGGCCGACTGCAGCTCACAAGATACGAGGATCTGACCTCTTATATGGTAAGAGGTCGGATCGATTAAAACACACTTTCACAACATAAATTTTTTAATAAATGGCATAAATAGACAGCTGCTGGAGGGAGGATTATGACATGCATATTTGGTGGGGGTCTTTTTGGGGGGTGACAGGTCCTCTTTAAATGATCCTGTGTTCACAGTGTTCACTGTTTTTATTCTATTCTGCACTGTTCTTCACTGTCTTTTCTTAACTAAATGCTCATTATCGAGCAGGGGAAATACACGTCTGAGCAACGAGCCATTTCGAGTATGCTAATACTCGAACGAGCATCATGCTCGGACGAGTATACTCGCTCATCTCTAATAAGGTCTTCTCTTTTTGTTTTTATTCCTCTAATTTTTCTCAGTCTACTGAGATGCAGATCAATTTGATGTTGTCAGGCAATTTCCTTGAATTCAATGATCATTAAGTTGGCAAGGCCATTAATTTGTACATTTATTTAAAGAGCCTCCACTAAAACAATATGGCTTGGGTTGTGCAGAAATGTAATTGTCCTCAGTTCTGGAAATTAGTGATTCAGAACACTTTGGGGAGCCAGGACCTACTTTATTTCCATATGGGATGGGTTATCATGCCCATCAAAGGCCTATGGAGGAAAGGAATAGAAACAATATGTTTTCAAGTTTAGGAAAACATATTTAATGATTAGAGATGAGCGAACATGCTCGTCCGAGCTTGATGCTCGGTCGAGCATTAGGGTACTCGAAACTGCTCGTTACTCGGACGAATACCCGTTAAATATCATTCATGAAAACACCCCTTAAATATTGGATATATGACTTGGAGTCGCTAAGTAATGAAAGAGTTAATATAGCCTCCTTGCAGAGACAGGTATTATACCAGACCGCGGGAGTGTTATTAATATTTACTCCGTCTGGTTATTACATGGATATAACTAGAATTGTTTTAAATGATTGAAGCCCCGGATCCTTGACCTATGCAAAGCAGCCGTGAAATTGATGTCCTCCCCGCTATATGTCGGTCTATATCCCGACTCCCTGGATGGATAAATCACATTTCCACATGCAGCGTCTGCGGCGGCTGCATCTATCAGCGGCCGGCTATGGCTGTACCTATTACATATATATTATATTTATGCGGGAGGTGCACTCGCTATACTGATAAATCCCTAGTGAAAACATTTATAAGAGCGCGGCTACAGGGGGACCTGATTTATACATACAGTAAGGATGTCATCAAAATTTTATGCATTTAGTAAGTGAATCATCAATCGTTCCCCCAGCAAAAAAAAAAAATAGCTACAAGACACCGATGAACAAATGAAATCATGAACGCGATGTTTTTTCTCCGAGATATCCGAAAATAGAGCGACGCTCCATGGAATGATCACTCGCCGGACAAAGTTAGGGAAGAGAAAAATCTGCATCCGCTCCTTTCCATCGGGAAATCATCTTTAGAGGCACTTACCTGCGCTCTCCAGATGTTGCTGGGACTGGAGGAGGATATGGGGCTTTGTCCTTGAAGGAGAATTTCAAGGTCAGGTCTGTTACGAGTCCAAAAAAAAAGATGAAACGGCCACTAAACCTTAAAAGGTGGAGATGGAGAGAGGAGACTTATGAAATAAAATATCATGTGGATCTGACAAGAGGTAAAACGGCCGAGACTGATATAAAACTAAGACAAGAATGAAGGAGTCTCAAGTAGGATGAATTGAGAGTGTTGTAAACTTGACAAAAGAGACACAAGAATCAATGACAACCCTTCTCCATATGTTCTCCATAGGGGTAGGGTCACCCTCAAAGTCTGCCATGTATTCATATTTTTGGGAGTCTCTTGCAGATACTTTTCACTTACGGAACTAAAAAGCAAATCTGAACTTCCACTGAAATCAATGAACCCAAAGTCCACATCATAAAAGCATAAAAGGCGGGTGAAAAAATGTGCACGTCCTAAGAGTATGATAGAAGGTGGGAGTGTAGCATTTATATGAAGACTCCTCCCCATGGTCATCTCTTAGTGGGACAAAGTGCCAACAAGGTCCAATAAATACAGCACATACCGCTCGCACGGCCCACAACTTGTCTTTATACAACTTCCCCTCCCTATTCCAAGTAACTTTCTTGAAGGGACCGCCCACGAGGAGCCTGCAGCCTGATTACATAGATAAAATAATAATGTAGACATGTATAGGAACTGGATCCTTACAAAGACACATGGATATCTTATACAGGGCACCCACAGTATATGTAAACATTTTGAAACCACCCTTACCCTCTTTCTTGATCCAGTTCCGGAGAAAATGTTAGTTATTTTGCTTCCCACTAGGAGGTGGTTAACATTAAATAATTATTGATTTGAATTCAATAGGAATAGTAAAATAAGTAAGATCCCTCTAATGACAGCTTAATGTAAACAGTATCTCCATTTACAAAATGCATGTGTTAACATTTTGTAAACACGTGTTAATGCAACATTAACACATGCGTTTGTTAACATTTTGTTAACGCTTGTGTTTTGCAAATGCAATGTTGACAACAATGTAAAAAGCAAATCTCCTCTTCAGCTGTTTGAAAACCCACGGGAGCCTTTAAATCACATGGGAGCCTTTATGCCACTGTTTTTGTCCTCGTGGATTATTACAACACCAGATCACAACATTATGGCAGGAAGAATGTTAAGTGCCGGCCATCCCATCGCCATTGGTGCAGTACATGGTAACAAGTGGTGTTGTACTCCACTTGTAATCTACACTCTGTCAACTGTACATATATTTTGTATTGTTTGTATTGTTTTATATTGTGCCCTTAAGACCATTAAATATATCATTTTAAACTGCGTTGTCCTCAGTGGGGTAACCAGAAGCTGATGGGCCCCAGGGCAAAGTCTGTGCCAGGTCCCCGACTATAATGTATGGTTTATAGTAATAGTCTATTGATATGGGATATAGTGACACCTTTTGGGCCCCCTAAGCCTCTTGGGCCCGGTTGCGACCGCAACCTCTGCACACCCTCGAGTTACGCCCCTGGTTGTCATTTTATTTAAATCAACAAACTCTTATGTCTGTGTGTTGGCTACATATGCACTACCTTGGTTCTGGCCCAATATACTTATCTCCTCCGCCGCTCCAGTTGTCCAGCACCATGTTTTTTTTTTAGAGAGGCAGGCAGTGCCGTCCATCCACTGCGGTGCTCCTGATATAGCATTAGATTCAACACTGTATCAGGAGAGCGGAAGTAGTCAGACGGGAGTGGCTGCCACTGAAAACAAACATGGCAGTGCCGAAAGAGGTATGTACACTTTTTTTAGTTTTTACAGCCACCACCCGCTCCCCGGCCAATATATATAATTTCTTTAAAGGCTGGACAATCCCTTTTAAGGTGTCTGGAACATCACAGCCCTCCAGCACTCTCTGTGACACGTCTTGGAGGATGAGTGTTGATGTCTTCATTACCTGGCGCACGACTCGTGAATATCACCTAATGTGATTAAACTATTCCTCGGACCTTCATCCTATAAACTTATAGTGACGCTCGCTTTCTAAGGTAACGCTGTAAATTGCTTATTAGAGGATATTTTATAAGGGACGTGCATTTTACATTCCCCACATACAAGGCTTGTAAAATAAATTGGCTGTTTGTAAAATTCCATTTAGTTTTTCCTCCTTATACCATACATAGAATAAAACCTCACCTTCTACCATTTTAGAGGAGGGCTTAAAAATCCATCATTAAAAACAGGAAGATTATTACATCTACTCCTTTCCCTACCAGTTGTATTATCTGCAAATACACAAGGGCCCACGAGAAGCAGGAACCAGGATACATGACTGTTTCTGAGATTATGTAGGGAACAGAAAAGGGAAAGTTGAATTGAATGTTATACACTGTGATGTCTTATATAAATTTGGGTTTGTGCCTTTGCTAATCAATTCCACTCAGTTCAATTAAACACAGCTGGACTCCAATGAAGGAGTAGAACAATCTCAAGGAGGATCAGAAGGAAATGGACAGCATGTGAGATAAATATGAGTATCACAGCAAAGGGGCTGAGTACTGATGATCATGTGATATTTCAGTTTTTCTTGTTTAATAAATTAGATTAAAAAAATCTATATTTCTGTTTTTTTACTGTCAAGATGGTGGCAGAGTGCACATTAATCAACAAATACAAATAACAGATTCATTGGCTGCAATGACATAAAGAGTGGAACATTTAAAGGGGTCTAAATGCTTTCCATATCCACTGTAGGGTTAAAATAAATGATGATGAAAGGAGGATTAAGCATTAAGGAGAAGTATAGCATTAAGTCTCTCTT
Organism: Engystomops pustulosus; assembly: GCA_019512145.1. Taxonomy (NCBI): domain Eukaryota; kingdom Metazoa; phylum Chordata; class Amphibia; order Anura; family Leptodactylidae; genus Engystomops; species Engystomops pustulosus. The sequence continues at coordinate 58,361,279 of CM033642.1, forward strand.
TGGGGGGGCACACTAATAGGGGGAGATTGGGGGGGTGGGCACAAGCTGAGGGGGACACTTTAAGAGGAGAGAGAGAAAATGGGTTAAAAAAGAGAGATGTGTGGGGGCCACAATAAGAGGGTGAGATAAGAGGCCTAAGTATGAGGGGGAGAAGAGTTGGGGTCTCAATATGAGGGGGGAAATGAGAGGGGCCACAATATGAGGCAAAGGTAAGTAACAAAGTTTTTTGTCCCTAGTCCCATGGAAGGGGCCAGTGAGGAGTGGTCCCCCACCCTTGGGAAACTGCTCTGCCATGCATTGATTTCAAATTTTAAAAATCCTCCCATGCCCCCCTGATCTCCTCCCCCCATTGCTTCCCACCTCAGGACATCATACATGTCTGCCCCACTCCCATGGGACTTTGGATACATCTCTGCGTACAGAAAGGTAGACTTTCATCTAACTTATTTTTTGGGGGAAAATGAAAGTTTTACTATAAAAACTCTTCGGAAATGTGTGCACTATTTTTTAGGGGAACATGTCCATGTTTCCAGCATCCAGTTAAAACTCCCTATTACACATCCCCCACGTAAGATTTAGGCACATGGAGCCTTTTTCAAGTGGTAAAACTGTTTGCAAACACACAGGGGGAGATTTATCATAGGTCTTTTAGAGCAGAACTATTCTAGTTGCCTACGGCAACCAATCAGAGGTCAGTTTTCATTTCCGCACAGATGTTTATAAAATTAAAGCTGAGCTCTGATTGGTTTCCATGGTCAAATAGAACAGTTTAGGTCAGAAATTTGATGATAAATCTCCCCCATGATGTCTATGACATTTTTGCGGCCTCTGGTCTATAAAACAGCTGCTAAGGCAAAAAGTAACTGCTGAGGCTCTGCTTCTCTGTCGGCCTCTTATCCATGTGCCGCGTTACATGGAAACTGGATTTCATGGAGCATGTTTATCATAACTGGGGTTATTTATTGCTGATTATTTGCCATAAAAAAGTGGCAAAAAAATTGCAAAGGAGTTTGAGCCTTGCTGATGATAAATCTCCCCCAGTGAGTACATGATATATATCCTGTATCTGCCCAGCAGAAGAGAAGTGTAATGTGCAGGGCACAGAAAAGACAAAAAATTATTTTACACTTATTGTTCTAAGGAAAAGTGTTTACTATAATCCCCATGAATTGGTCGCTATGTGCATAGTTTTAATACAATATTAATAAATGAGGCCTATCCAGTATCTGCTCGTGTTATTACAACAGTTTCTGTAAGGTGAAATATTAAACATGGACCTGATCAGCGCTGGGTATATAATATAGTATAAGATATAACATGACATTTTGTTGTGTGATTTCCCTTTCAGATTGGTTGCTATGTGAGTCATGGTGGCAGGTGCCACGCTCAGCAGCCAATAGGATTGCAGGGCATTATTTCAATGCAGGGAAGAAAACGGCAGTTGGTGCCAGTCCGTGATCGCTCGCTCGAGAGAAGACCGGCTCCAGTTATCTGCTGAAAGTGACTTTGGATTTTTGGATTTTTGCAAAACCGGATACACACAGAGGATTAACACCCACACCACAAGACAAGACACAAGAGAGACATGAAGAGGAAGAGACAGGAGAACTCACCACCGGACCCCCATGAGCCTGCCCCCAAGAGGAGGAAGCTGGACCTGACCGAGCAGGAAGAGAAGATGGCGGCTCCCCCCAATCTCCAGGATGATGACAACGCAGATCTACCAACCACTTCATGCCAAGACCAAAGACAAGGCATGAAGAGAAAGAGACAGGAGGAGACTTCACCACCCGACCACCAGGAGCCTGAACCCAAGAGGAGGAAGCTGGATCTCCAGGATAACACAGATCTACCAACCACTTCGTGTCAAGACCAAAGGCAAGACATGAAGGAGCCTGAACCCAAGAGGAAGATGGACAAGCAGATGAAGGCTTTCCTCAAACTCCTGGAGTTTCAACCCATCAAGAACCTAATTGAGTGGGACAGAAGCCGCACCCTGACACACAAATACCTCCTGGCAGCCGTGTGTGCGTATTTCAGAAGAGCAAGACTCCCCAGCTCACAGTACAAGTACTTCTTCTTCCCGGCTCTGTACCTCGCCAGTCAGTTTGAGGACGACGATCCGAGCATCCGCAGAATCCTCTTCCTCTGCGCCTTAGGACCGTACTGGTTCATCAACATAGACCAGTTTTTACATCATCGCGACCTGATGTTCCAGAAAATTGGATTCAGAGCCTGGGTAGACGTGGACACCTGTCATCGGCTGATGGCCCAGAATCCCACACACTGGGCATGGACAAGAGAAAAACCAAGAGTCCACCCTAGCCCCTCAGCTCCAGCCCCCGAGGAAGAGCAGAAAGAGTCCACCAGCAGTGGCTTCAGCTGTCACATCCTGTAACTTCAGCCACGCAAGAGGAAAGTCTGCGAGATCTCCACAAACATCTCTATATCCACCGGCAGGATGACAGCTGCAAGACCAACATGGAGAAGACCCGGAGGCCGGTGTGGATGAAGCCGTCTGTCCATGGGTAAGGTGCAGAAGCCTCACAGCACATAACACCCACTACTCAATCACTGTAGGTAGTCACATGCAGTCACTGTAGGTAGGTACATACACCTCCACCACACACATGTTGTAGCGTTACCTCCCTTAGTACGCCCGGAGGAAGAGCAGTGCAGCGGCCATGGTTTCCCTGCAGGTTTCCTCCACAGGGGGTTTTTCCTGTCCTCAGCGCCGCTGTACACTCCCTGTGAGTGACCAGAGGTAACAACCACTTACATCACACATTAAAAAATATAGATTACAATAAAATTTCACATTATTTTACTCACTATACTGTGTTGTGTCTTTTATTTCTCATAATACATGTAAAATGTTACATAAAGGGTTTCTATAGAAATAAAGAAATGATTGAAATATTTAATTATTTCCATATAAAAAGCTAATAATTATTCTGTAGCTAATATCTACTATTACTGTACAAGGTCGTGTAGGGATCTGTCCTGGAGTAGCTGTTTGCTCCCGGCTCCATCATTCAGCCTCTGCCGCTCTGATGTTGGCAGTGACATGAGGATATCCTGGTGCCTGCTGGAAGCCGGAGGAAGCGGAGGAGCTGGGGGCAAACAAGAAAATGTGACATTATTTATTCCAGGCAAAAAGAAAAGTGGGGAATTATTATTAGCTACAAAGTGTCTGAGCACTCGGGAGAAGGGTGTACTCAGTGGGGAACATTGACTAAAAACAGTGCAAACTGTACTATGTGCAGGGGGCGCCAGATTCATATATTGTGGCACACGTTCTTCATGAATCTGGCGCCCCCTGTACTGCTCTAACAGAGTGCACCAACTTTTTTTTTTGGTGCACCTTTAACATGTGACATGCAACACACTTCTATCAGACTTTGCATGTTAAAATGTGGCACCAAAACGCCCATTTCCCCGGCGAAATGTGTTTTGCGTCAAGAATCGTGCTGCCGTCCGACAAAAGGGTCACGCGTGACACATATGTGGTGCTGACACTTTTTAAATACCTTTACACATAAAAGAACATGCAAAGTCCTATAGAAAACTGGCACAAGGGCTTTAGTAATTGTGGCCCAGTGTGTTAGCACTAAGCGAAGGGGTGCGCTCTTTGGGCCAAGAGAATTTTCTGTGGTATGTGCCACATCCTGTGCTCCACCTTTAGTTTTCCTAAAGTTGGGAGTTATGAAATCCAAGCATTTAGGTCTAAAGATATTGGGGAAGAGATTCTACAGAGGTGCTTGATATGTGTTTCAAAACGCATGTCAATCACATGCTGTAAACATGGATTCAGTCAGCAATTACAATGGGGCAGATTTATCAAGCAGTCTGAAAGTCAGAATATTTCCAATTGCCCATGGCAACCAATCACAGCTCCCCTTTAAAATATTCATGAGCACTGGTGAAATGAAAGCTGAGCTGTGATTGGTTGCCATGGGCAACTGGAAATATTCTGACTTTCAGACTGCTTGATAAATCTGCCCCAATATGTTTAAATTGCATTTTAAAACCCATTGCAAACACAACAGGCTAAAATGCAACTCAAAGCACATTTGTGCTTTTACCATCATTAGTAATGATGCATAATAATGCCCTATGTGTTTGCAATGCATTATAAAACACATAGGGGCACATTTACTTACCCGGTCCTGTTGCGATCCACGAGGTGCCTTGTCCGACGAGGATGAAGTCCGTCGCGATTCACCAAGAACGTGCACCCAAGATTCTGCATCTGTTGCTTCCCTGTTCAGGTCCATCGGAGTTCACCTTCTTCTTCCCGGTGTACATGAGTGCATGTCTTGTGACACAATTCCGCGCGTTGTCCATATCCGTTGGATTGTCCGACGGCCTGCCCCCGATTTGTGTCACGTGATAGCCGGTGCGATGCGCCAAAATCTGATCTCTTGTGACAAAAAGCCCTTCTAAATGTGGCGCACATCGGAAATCGTTGGATATTCCGATGATAGTGCGGTCCGCGGACCCTTAGTAAATGAGCCCCAATTTTTCAGCCTGGCTTCACAATCGTGGGACCCTAGAATCTATTTGACCGGTGGGTCCTAGGTTCCCCAACCTGGCGCTAGCTCTGGAACATTTATTTCCCAAGCAAATGTGAATATTAAATGATCTTTACATTTTACAATCGTACACACACAATACCCTGGCGTTATATGGTAGATCCATAAGGAAAGGTTCCTTATACATCACTTACCTGTGATTTAAGATACCAGAGGCATAACTACAGTGGTAGCAGCCATAGCAGCTGCTATGGGACCCGCAGTGTCAAGGGGCCCCATCATCTGACTTGACACACTAAAGAGTGGAGGATGTGCTCGATTCTATACACCCTGTACAGCATAATGTGTATATAACATATATGTGATGTATAGATGCTGTATCTGTCATGTGTATTTGCTGTATGTGTATACAGTGTATGGAGTCTGTATGTACTATATATATATTTGTATATGGCACTGTATTTGTGTGTATATTCTCTATATGTGTGTGCTATGAGTGTATAAAGTGTCATTGTAACTTGCAGGTGTTAGTATCCAAATACGTAAATTTTTTAAGTGGGAAGGGGGGCCCCCATGGAGAAGCCTGCTGTGGGGCCCCGCTTCTCCTAGTTACGCCACTGTAAGAGACTCTTCTATGGACCTGACTTCATCCATACCATCAGTGATCTTACCATGTAGTGGTGGAAAGACTGATGGAGCGAGCAGAGATCACTAGACGGAGTGTTAACTTTACGTGGAAGACGTGACGCAGAGCGATATAATGAGATTTCACATCTCCCAGTGATAATATATTCCTGCTGCAGGTGAGAAGGTCATTGGTGTAAATGAGGGGTGACATCGGCTGCCGGGGATCCCATATATAGAGAGAAAAGCACTAAAAATGTAACCAAATCGCCTCCAAAGCAGCGAGAGCCTTAAAGGTGTATTTATCATAGAATCTTAATTAAGCCCAAACAAAGCTTTAATGGAAGACGTTGTGTCGCGGGAAGATTCACACTCCAGCCTAATAAAACGTTCTCACATTTAATGAGGATCACTAGTTTTAATTATGTATCTCACCACCAGTGCTCGGAGAAAGTGGAAATCCAAAATGCCCTATTAGCATTTCTTATCCTTTGCTTCCATATAAAGAAGTCAGGTCGCATCGACGACTACAAATCTTTCTATAAACTCACGATCATAAAGATTCTGCCTAATTCTGCTGGAACGGAATAAGAAAAACACTAAAAAATACAGCACCACAACTGTCCCCATGTGATATTAAAGGTCCATTTAGTTTATAAGATCTGAAAGGTAATACCAGACGCAACCTGGGCTCCGGTGTGGTGCTGTTTCTCAAAGAGAGCTGCTATGGTATGTCATCCCCCTATCCACAGGGTAAGAATAAATGTATGATCAATGGGATAAGCTATACTGTCCTATAGATATTAATAAAGCAAAGGACCCCCTCTGCCAATTACAAGAGGTCCTAGAGGCCTCTGTATATTTATCCCCATGCACAGGTGTCTTAAATATAAACCCCCTTTAAATAATTTCTACCATCAAAATCCATCATTGTAAACCAGGGACACTTACTCATAGATCCAGGCACCGGCACTGTGGACTGTCGGCTTATATTTGTTATCCATTCCCTCCTTCCTTCAAAAATATATATTTTTATTTATGCTAATGAGTCAGAAGGGTTCTGAGGGTGTTACCAGAGCCCCTCTGTGCTGTAGCTTCACAGGCTGATATATTGTCTACCCTGCTCACTCAGCACTCCCCTCTCTCTGGCTGATGTATTCTTACATAGTGAGAGGAAGGGAGTGCTACTTCACAGTGTAACAGCCTGGAGGGGCTCTGGTAATACCCCCCAAAACACTTCTTCTTATGTCCGTATTTAGGGTCTAGTTTGGGTTTTACTACAATAATGTAACTAGAAAGTAAGAGCTTTGTGGTTTCTTGAGACCTAGGATACTGATGCCTCTTATTATCTGGCCTGACTGTTTTCACATTATTTGGGGAAAAAAAGTAGATGAATCTGGGAAATGTGAGTCTTACTTCTTACTTCAGTGGGTAGTATTGAGAAAACATCTTACGAGACAACACGTCTTCTTCACGTCGTGAGCCAATGGACTCCTTTCAAGATCAACTTTTAAAATCATTCCAATGATTTAGAAGGGCTTTAGGGGGGGGGGGGGAATTGTGTTACCAGTTTTTTGGCTTCAAGGGATGTTACACTGTGCATGTGCACATCTCACCCTCCCCGTGCTCTCTCTGCACTTCTCCCTCTCCCTGCCTGTTGTCAACTTGCACAGTGGTAGAAGGGAAGTGCTCCTGTAGAGTGGATCATCCTGTGAAGCTACAGCATGGAGAGGCACTGGAAACGCACCCCTAGAGGTGTTCCGACTCATTTTAAAGTTGATATTAGAAGGAAGGAGGCCATGGATAACAAATATAAGAAGATTACCACGGTCACGGTGCCTGGATCTATGAGTAAGTGTCTCTGGTTTGGATTTTGATGGTACATTTCCTTTAAGTCACACCCACATATCAAGCCCACAGTTACTTTAAATGGCAGTGACACTTTTAAAATATCTGTTTTCAATAAAATCGCGCAATTATTGTTAAAGTACATGCACTTAAAATGTACCAGATTTCCCCATCAGCTGTCTTGCAGCAGTGATTTTTTTAATTACTTGTACTTATGTCTCTTCTTGATTACAGCCTTAGACTTTGCTAGTGAATATCTTTTGTACTATAGAGGGTGGGTTTTTTTGGTAGAAAAATTTTTATCCTGTTTTTTAAGTAAATTAGACATGAGGTTTTATTCTGAAATTCTTTTTTTAAATACTTTTCTATACTTAAAGGGAACCTGTCACCATATTTTTAGGTAGTGACAGGTTCCCTTGGAGCCCTATGAACTAAATGCCAGCTCTTTATAGCTAACAGCTAATTATTTCCCTCACTTCCCTATAAAGTCATCTTAGTTATCTTACCTGGTATACAACCAGAGGGGGAGTGTCCTGCTCGGCCGAGTCTAGCAGCTCCTCCCCATATCACCTCCTTCTTATAATTCAGCACTTCATGTCATGTGACCAGGGTGATCTAAGTTACTTTAGCCACTGCAAAATCAACCCTTTTTGCAAAATCTACGGCATGTCTCTATGGACTTCTACTCCTTCCTACGCCTCCATGGAGGCATGCTGTGATTTCATGTGATCAGATACATACATGAGGTAGATTTTGCAAATGTTGGTGGGTAAAGAACCTTAGGGGACGTCACCTTGGTCACATGATATGAAGTCATGAATGCAAAGAAGGGGGCATGTGGCATGGGGAGGAGCTGCTAGACTCTGCCGAGGAGGACACACCCCTACGACTCACTGCTAGATCTGGCTGTCTGAATGGTAAGATAACAAAATTGATTTTATGGGGATGTGAGGGAAACAAAAAAAGAAGGCTGGCATTTAGTTAATAAGTCTCTATGGGAACCCGTCACTAGCTGTATTTGTGAAAAGGGTAGTGACAAATTTACTTCAAAAGGATTGTTTAGTTATAAAAAAGTAGACCCCTTAAAACTTCATAAAATATATAAACTTATTCACTGTCATTAAATACATTTGTCGAAAGTATCTGTAAAGTGCAGCAGATTTTCTCTGGTGAAGTAGCAGACTCCAGAGTCTTACCACTGAGCGGCTGTCCTAAATTAATTCTTATCTACTATGCACAGGGTTTAGGGGTTAACTATGTGGTCTGTGGGGTACTTACCACTGGAACACTAACTGTTCACAAGAATGTGAGTCCCAATCCTGTTATATTCACTGTCAATTAGAGTGCCGAAAGTTGCCGATCACATTATTTGACTATCACAAACAATATCAGAGGAGACAGCCAAGGGGTGAGACACATGCTGCAGCAATGCCTGATACTACTGCTACAATTATCCAACCAGAGGTCTACTGCCTGGTCCATAATCTTCCATACTACTACAATTATCCAACCAGACGTCTACTGCCTGATCCATAATCTTCCATACTGCTACAATTATCCAACAAGACGTCTACTGAAAAGTCCCGTAGATAAAACAATCCTACACATATACAGAAATACCGTAACGACGTCACGTTCCATCTGACACTAGACTCCTACATACACCTCGAGCATCTTTACCCGAGGTGTTGTCTATAGCCATATTTAGTTGAAGTTCCCACAGTTCCCCCAATAGGTTCAGCTGTGATACGGTATCACAGTTGGTACTTGCCTACAGGCATAATTTGTCATAGAGAGACCTAAACAAGGACTCTTAACGTTTCTTCACAAGTCCATTTCCCCAAGGTCAGCGCAAGCCTTCTCTTCCCTCTTTTCCCCCTCCTATCTTTCCTGAACGTTACCCCTACCCCATCCACACCCCAGGTCAGGTCCGAGTCTTGACACATCAAAAAAAAGGGAATTTACTTTGGTGTAACTTAACCAATATGTCTCAACTAAAGATTGTATCATTTAATGCCAAAGGTTTAAACATTCCTGACAAACGTTCCCAGACACTGTACTCCTTTCATAAACTAAGAGCGCATGTACTTTGCCTACAAGAGACGCACTTTAAAACTGGTCACGAACCCAAGATAAACAATAGATATTATCCCACGGTGTACTATAGTACAAACCCACAAAGTAAGTCAAAAGGAACATCCATTTTCATACATAAAGACGCTCAATGTGAAGTCCTGGAGGTTGAGAAAGACGAGAGAGGTAGATACATTTTCATTAGATGCAACATCCAGGAATCTATCTTTACCGTTGCAAATGTGTACGCTCCTAACACTGGTCAAACAAGCTTTCTAACAGGTGATCTCTCCCGTCTAACCTCCTTCACTAGGGGATCCTTGATACTCTGCGGAGACCTCAATATGGTGATGAACCCTCTTATTGACTCTTCCGCGGGCAAATCCTCAGTACCATACAATAAGATCAACAGATTTAGAAAGGACCTACATTCACTACAGCTCTGTGATGCATGGAGAATTCAGCACCCAGAGGTTAGAGACTACTCTTTCTTCTCTCCAGTGCACAACACATACAGCAGACTTGACCACATTTTCATTCAGCACAATCTCCTCTCAGTAGTAATTGACACAAGGATTGAAACAATGTTTATGTCAGATCATGCACCAGTCTCATGCACACTCTCAATATCTCCATCCCAGCGTAGGCCTTTCAATTGGAGATTGAATGAAACTCTTCTCCATGACTCCCTTTGTATAACTGAAATGAAGGACTATATCCAAAGCTATAGAAAAAATAAATCAGAAAATACTAATCGATACATATGTGACAGTATGAAAGATTTGTCCATATGTATATTTATCTATATATTTTCTTTTTTAAATCAATCTTAAATGAGAAGATAATCCTTTATTAGTCCCAAAGGGGGGAAATTCACAAGGTTAAAGCAGCAGAGAGAGTATAGTACAAACAATGTCAGAACAATAGCATTAGGGATAAAAGGGATAAAAAAAAAAAAAAAAGAAGACCAGCAATGATCGACAGTTTTGGTATTCAGTCTGTGGATGGGACCTGCAAGGACTGGTTAGGTGGGGGCACAGGTTACTTCTGTTTGGGCCTTGTTGGTTGAACAATCTGATCATAGCCTGGAGGAATGACTTATGATAACGCTCCCTCTCACACTTGGGGTGAAGCAGTCGGTCACTGAAGGTGCTCCCCAATGCCACCACAGTCTCATGCAAGGAATGGGAGCTATTCTCCAGAATAGGCTTCAACTTACCCAGTGTCCTCCTCTCAGCTACCACCTGCACTGTGTCAAGAGGACCCCCCAGGACAGAACTGGCTTTCCTAATCAGTTTGTCCAGTCTGCTCCTCTCCCTCACTGAGATGTTGTTTCCCCAACAGACTACAACAAAGAAGATGGCTGGTGCCAGTACAGAAGGTCTGGTTGAAAAAGAGCCCCCTGCAAACCAAATGCCCTCAGCCTCCTCAGCAGGTATAGCCGGCTCTGACCCTTCCTATGAAGTTCTTTTATGTTCTCTGCCCACTCCAGTTCATTGTTGAAGAGAACACCCAAGTACTTATAGGACTTCACTGCCTCAATGTCCGTCCCCTGGATAACCACTGGTTGAGAAGGAGGACTATTCTTATGGAAGTCCACCACCATTTCCTTGGTCTTTCCAGTATTAATCCTAAAGCAGTTTTGCTAGCACCAGCCCGAAAATTTCTGGATCAGTTTTTTGTACCTGTCGTTCTCACCTATAATGAGGCCGACTATAGCAGACTCATCAGAGAACTTCTGGAGGTAGCAGCTACATGAATTGTACCTGAAGTCTGCTGTGTACAATGTGAAGAGGAAGGGAGCCAGAACTGTCCCTTGAGGTGCACCGCTACTACATATTTATGGGATATTTATGCTTATTTTTGGGAAAAAAATGCATAAAAGTTGAAAATGGGAATAGGCACATTTTTTTATAAACTCCAATTAAGAAATATACAATTCCATAAAGCACAGTATTATACTTCAAGGTAACAAATACTCACAGCTTTGCCTCCAGTAGCCCTGAGATCTGCAGTATCACTAGAGCCGCACAGAAGCTCCAGCGCCGCCACATTGTGCGAGTAGAGGGGACAGGGACTTCTGTGTGTGGTCTTCTTATATAGTCATTAGATACCCGGGCAGTCCTGCTAGTGTATGCTCGTCACCATGGTCATTGTACTGGCATATCAGATATTTGATAAGAATCCACTGTACCGGCATATCAAATATTTGATAAGAACCAACCAGTCAGCAAAAAGCTTTGGACGTATGTCAAAGAGATTAAAAAAATTATTTTAGCCAAATCTGAGCTGTTAACCCATAGAAAGAGACTGCAAAATTGGTTAAAACATCTGCTATACCAAGTGCTCTACTTAGCCTTTTTACTAAGGAGAGTCCCCCAGCCCCCACCCCAATGAAAATCACCAAAAATGGCTTGAAAAATCAAAAAGATAAAGCTTTAATTCTTGTCTAAAACTGAACCCTTCTGAAAAGAGCTGAACCCTTTTCATAGAGTGCATTTTATATGTTAGGCCCAGTTCACACCTGCGTCAGGGAGTTCTCCATTTTATAGCAGAAAAAAGACTCCTGCTGCTGCTAAACACTTTCTACTATAAATAACTAAACGTGTAAAAAAGATCTGCCAAATACAAATGTGAATTTAAAGGGGTTTTCCCACAAAGATAAGTTTCTTAAATATGCTCAGGATAACAAAATAACACATTTTCTAATTCACTGTGATTAATATAAATACAGCATTTTACAGATATAATTCCAAACTGTCTCCATCAGTCCTAGTGTACATAATTTTGGTTGCCCGTAGTTCAGACCGTTAAACTTCCTGCCGACAAGCAACACAACATGAGGAGCAAGCTACAGGCATTGTGCAATCTACAGGCAGATAAGGTCTTTATCCAGGGGAGGGGGGCACATCAGATCTGACAGTATGTTGTGGTTGAGATGTAGCAGGGCCGAGAACGTTATATATGCATCTCATCATCTCATCTCTGATCTGTCTCATCTCTCTTTCTATGTGTCAGATACTAGTACAATGGTCAGAGGCAAAATAAAAGTGTAGATAAACCTGAACCCTGATGATCAAAGCACAATGACAGCACACAGCATTTCATAGCACAGAGGGATCATGAAGTGTCTGCTGAGAGTCCCCAGTCATCAGTGATAGGAGCTAAAACAGCAATAAAACTGAGTAAAACTGTAAATTAACGGGGTTAGAAATTATTTGTATTGTGTAAACATCACCAGGAGATTGAAATCACCAGGAGATTGAACTTTGTTTTGTGGGCAATCCCCTTTAAATCATAATTGAGAAGTAATACTTACCTCTCTGTGGTGCTCCAGCCAGTGTGGTGCCGCTCCTCACTGCCAGTATCTTCTGGTATGCAAACGCTATGCACAGGTCACGTAGCCAACAGAGGACTTTAAAGAGGGGGAACTGGAGATGGTGAGTATTACTTAATTATTTTTAGAACCCCTAAGGCCCATGGTATAAACATTAAACAGGACAACCCCTTTAAATATCCTGGATTTATACATATATTTATATACACATCACACAAACAAAACAGCACATGGTACATACTTACACCTCATGGTAGGTACAGCTCTAGCTTTACCTTTACAATGTGAATCTTTGGGTGGGCACAGTGGGAAGGCAGATCAGAAGCCTTAGCATTTCTTAAACTATAATCCTTACAGGTATAGCAAAGACTAGAAGTTCAGACCTGTAGCTCTAATAATACTGCATGCTTCTTTAATATTTAACAGCCTCATAAAGTGACAGATTCACTGTAAGACAGTTGGAGATAAGACTGGTTTATCAATTCCAACCCACAAGCCTACAGTGTTGATCCAGGGAAATGCATAACCCTACCACCCAATACCTTAAAGTGTAACTGTAAAGTTATAATGATTTTACAAAATTATTATACATGAATTCCCCATTGAAAACAAACAGAACGATGCCTACTTTGTGCTGTTCGCCCTTTATTTTCCAAAGTTATGGCATTTTCTGTTCTGAAAGTGTTTGACAAAAATCATTCATTCATTCGACGATGAAGTGGGGGGAGACAAATGTCTGACTGTCTATGCCCTCAAGCTGAGGCCAGTTAGCTTGCCCATCAATCCCATGATGTCTTGTGTTCTTTCTCAAAGTAATTTAGCCTTAAATCGATTAAGTTTCCCACAAGTAAATCCATTAAACACTGCACAAGGCACATACAGGATGTATATGGTGACAGCTTGGCAGCTTACATCACATGGAGGAGCAGGGGACATTCACAGTTCATACAGGATGTATATGGTGACAGCATGGCAGCTTCCATCACATGGAGGAGCAGGGAACAAGTAATAAATTAAAGAAATCATAAGTAAACCAGTTACATGAAGTTTATAGCCTGTGCTGTATGAGCACTAAAGGTTAATAGCTTATCTGCACAAAGTGCTGATGACATGATGAGGGAAGGGCTACAGCATGAGGTACAGAGAGAGACAGAATAAGTTCTGTAGAGTCACAGACTGGGATGGAGGGACTGATAGGGAACAGGGGAGATCTTGTACCCCACTATTCTGTGCAGGAGACATCTGTATCCACTGTCTTGAACACATCCAGCACTGCTACATACACAGCGAGAGCTCTGTTATATGACCTCCTCCTCTGTGTGCAGGGAGCAGCAGCCCCTCACAGAAGTCTGTAGAGTTTGTATATTCTACGGACTCCAGGGCTTGTCAGCAGACAAAGAGGAAGCAGCTACTGCAGCACTGAGGTAATCTGAGGGCCTAAGTAAGGAATCTGATGCATCTAGGCAACAAAGATAATAGGCCAAGAGCTATTGATTTGTGGGAAAAAAAAATTTACAGTTACTTTTCAAATGTAAGTAGTGAACTTACAGCTCTACTTTACATGCCCCGAAGATGTGCAACAAGACCAACCTCACACAGCAAGTCCTGATAGTATAGGTAGACAAGAAAGCTTCTGAGAGTGCGTCTGTAAGTAACTGCCCTATCACTGTATATTGTGTGAATGGGCCTCCCCAGTCTGGCAATTGTATGTACAATGTGAAGGCCCAGCAGCTCAGCACAACAACTATTTGCCAAACGCTAACTGATCAAAGTTTTTGAGGGAATTCATTAAGTTTTTGTCTCTTAAATGATAAGTAGTAACATAATAAAGTTATCATACAGTACTTATTTTACAACCCTGCCCCCTGGACTTCTGACACATCTCTGATTGATACCACAGCAGCCAATCAGAAACTAAATGGTCACATGGCATATACATGTCAAACTTCAAAGTTGATTACTCTACCCCCTTTAAAGTGTAACTAGAAGGTCCTGGGAATGTATCCTTAGAGCTTCTTTAAATTTCACACTTGACCAAACTTGTGTGTATTCTGTCTTATAGTTTATATGTGGTATCTTCTGATACCTTGGGTTGTCTTACTGGTTATCCCTTTTGGCTATCGATTTGGTATTTCATATTCCAATAGGTTTTTGAATTGGCTCTTCTTATTTTAGTTACGTATTTTTTCTCGTTCGCGTCTGTTGTTATCAGTTAGAGTTAAGCAGGGACCATCGCCCAGTTACCAGCTACCTTGCAGGCTTCACTGTGAGATTCTCAGAATATGCTAAACTCATCTCAGATAAACCATTTCCCTGCACTGTACTGATAAGATATAAACACATTAAAACAGCACACATTGAAATATAAGACAATTATCACAGTCACAGTGCCTGGACCTTAGTAAGTGCCCCTGGTTTATCATTAGAGATGAGCGAGCACTAAAATGCTCGGGTACTCGTTATTCGAGACGAACTTTTCCCGATGCTCGAGTGCTCGTTTCGAGTAACGAGCCCCATTGAAGTCAATGGGAGACTCGAGCATTTTTCAAGGGGACCAAGGCTCTGCACAGGGAAGCTTGGCCAAACACCTGGGAACCTCAGAAAAGGATGGAAACACCACGGAAATGGACAGGAAACAGCAGGGGCAGCATGCATGGATGCCTCTGAGGCTGCTTAATCGCACCATTATGCCAAAATTATGGGCAACAGCATGGCCATGACAGAGTGACCGAATGAGGCTAGATAGCATCTAAAACATCCAATAATTGACCCTGACACTATAGGGGACGGCATGCAGAGGCAGCGGCAGCGGCAGCAGCGGCAGGCTAGAGAGTGTCATGGCAACATACCCTAAATGGACTCAGGCTTCAAACCAATGGGTGGCAGAGAGGAACCAAAGGAGGTGAGCAAGAAGCGCTCAAATAATATCGGTACATGATAAAAGTTTGCCAGTATATTTATGGCCATGCGTTGCCCATAATTTTGGCATATGTGTGCGATAAGCATGCCTCAGAGGCATCATGCATGCTGCCCTGCTGTTTCCTGTCGATTTACGTGGGTGTTTCCATCCTTTTCGGAGTTCCCACGGTGTTGGCAAGCTCCCTGTGCAGAGTCTGGTCCCTTGAAAAATGCTCGGTCTCCCATTGACTTCAATGGGCTCGTTACTCGAAACGAGCACTCGAGCATCGGGAAAAGTTCGTCTCGAATAACGAGTACCCGACATTTTAGTGCTCGGCCATCTCTAATTAGCAACCCTAGAATGTGGCCTTGGTTAAGAACTCATTTCTAAGAAACCAATTCATACAAGATTGCGATATAACTCTTGGAAAGCGTAGAATATATAAAAACAAACGCATGAGTGCCCACCCCAAGACACTCAGCAAAACAATGACTGATGGCCTTTTGTTTGGGATCTCAATAAAGGAGTCACCAGCTGTGCTACACAAGTGCCTCTTTCTCCCTTTCCCTATTTTTGATTACCTTTTTTATTTATTTTTTCGTTTCTGGTAATTAGATTTTGAATTAAAACGCCTGAGCTTAATTAGTAGGAAACTCAATTTTTGCATTTCTAAGAATTACTGTGTCCATTACCAATCAGGTAAAACATGTTCAGCATGAAACCTTCAGACAAAGAGAAAATGGGCAACTGCGCGCTGAATACAATCACGAAGTTCATCCTATGTAACTAATCTGTCAGTTCGCTAGTGAGAATGCTGGGACTTCTGGTGGTGCCAGCAGCCGTTTCTCCGAACCCGGCCGTGCCTGGCGCAAACCCACCTCTCGTCCTGGGCGCGGGCTGCTAAATCTCGCGCTGTCTAGGATTGCTGGGACTTGAACTCTGCTGGTGCCTGTTGTTCTGCACCGTGAGGGTTAATTCCCAGATGCTGTCCAGCTCCTACAGGTTCTGGAGGTGAGTTCTGGCGGCATAAATTGCAGCTTCACTAGTCACCTGTGGCCAGTGTTTAAATCTTCCTTCTCTCATTGCTTGCTGCCTAGGTATTGTAATTGCCCTCTGATCTGTATTGTTGTTACCCTCGGCTAGATTTTGACATTGGGGAAAAAAAAACTCTTTGCTTACTGACTTTGCTATGACGTACCCTCCCGTTGTGACTCCGGCTATTTACGATTCTTTTTTGTTTTATGTTTCGTCAGTCTGTTTTGTATTTCCCTTTCCCCACTTAAACATAGTATTCCGAGTCTTCAGTAGTCGCCCCACGGTTGACTTGGGGGCTATAGGAAAGGACAGAGCTGGGGCAAGCTGGGCACCTATCCCGTCTTTTTGTACCCATCCCTAACAGAAACACGGGCCACTCACAGGTCTGTCATCCTGTCTCCGACCTGCCTACATTCTCTCCTTCCAGGAGCCTTTGTCAGCGTGGTCCGTCAGGTCCAGACCCTAACTCGCTTGTTCAGGATCTAGCTTCCCGTTCTCCAAAATTCAGAATCTTGCAGGTTCACAACACCATCACCGCAGATCTCTGCCACCCATGCCTGATCCTAGGTTCCGCTCCCGATGTGTTTTTTTGGTGACCGTAAGAATTTTTTTTCATTTCGGAGGGCTGTAACTTACATTTTCTTTACGGCCCTTCGTTCATCGGCACAAGATTCACAAGGTGGCGTGGTAATTTCCGTGTTGCGTGGGGATCCGCCAACTTGGGCTTTTTTCTCTCCCACCGGACGCCCATCCCCTTCTTCCTCTTGACGCTTTTTTTTCTGCTTTAGGCCAGATTTATGACGAACTCTGACCGCGCGAGCACTTGAGTTTCCCACCTTAGATCTCTTGTCAGGAAAACGGACAGCAAGATTTTGTGTCCCAGTTCGACAGTCTGTGACTGATCGCAATGGAATGACTGCGCCCGAAAGGACCAATTATGTCCGTACTGCAACCGAGTACAGGACTTAGTCTTAGCTTTGCCGAGCCTCAGACATTAATGATTCTATGACTCTGGTCATCCAGTTGATCGTCGCCAAGATCCAGGCGATCCACATCGGGTTTGTCCTCTTACCGCCGCATTTAATGGCCGAAATGATGTCGCTTTGGGGACGCCCCCCTTCACCTTCACCTTCCTATTGGATGGTGATTCCGGGGCGTTAAGATTATTTTTCGGCGCTGCAGCGCCACCTGTGGCTGCGGAGGAACTACCATCTTACAATCCCAGCCGTACCCGAATCCTGTGCAGAAACGCTCCTCTGGATCGCGATGGGCCGGGTAAGTAATTCCCCAATCATCTTTGTTCTACTGTGGGAAGTCCTGATAATCAGGTCCAACACCTGTTTCCCCGAGGCAGCAGCAGGAAAACTTCCGCTCCTACTCAGTATCTTGGGGCTGCTAGGCGCTCCTGTACTCCCAATTGTGTCTAGAGAATGTATTTACCTTGTACTATTAAGTTTCAGTCCTGTTCCTGCACTGGTCGCGCTTTTGGATTAGTTGCTGCGTCTATTTAATTGATTATAGTTTTTGTCTCTCAGTTTCGCATTCATGATTCCATTGTCGCACTCCTATCCAATGTCGGGTGCGGATTTGACCCCTCTACCGGCAGGGTTTTAAATTCCGAAACCCCGCAGATAAACTATGGTAGGAGCTATGCTGTAGATGGTGTTCTTCCAGTTATGGAAAACCTGTCGGAAAATGTCATTCTTGGTCTACCCTGGCTCCTGGACCATAATCCTGTAATCATTGGGAAACTCTGAGCCTTGTTCTTGGGGTCCTCACTGCTAAGGATCACCTGTCCAGAGTTTCATTATGTCAGTATGCGGAAGATCAGAGTCGTCCGGTTTTCTCTCTGATTACTTCAGATTGTTTTTTTCAAAACTCCTTATCCCAAAGTACTTCTCCTCACAGGGGTTGATTGTAAAATTGGACTTCTTCCTGATGCTAGATTGCAAGGGTCGTTAATAATAACCTATCGGTACCTGACGGTAGGCACTGAAGCGTTATATTGATGAGAGTTTGCGGCATCGGACATATCCGTCCCTTCTGATCTTCCCACTGGGGCCGGTTCTTTTTGTTTGTTGAGAAAAAAAGACGGTGGTTTACGGCCGTGTATTGATTATCGCGATTAAACACCGTACGGTAAAAAACTCAGGTCCTCTCCTTTAATCCCGTACTCTCTTAAATCAGGTTTTCTGGGCCCAAAGTTTCCTCCAATTAGATCGCAGAGGGGCTTATACCGATTCGGATCGGGAAGGGTGAGTGGAAAACCGCATTTAATACACCTTTGGGACACTTTGAATACCTGGTTATGCCCTTTGGTTTGAGTAATTCCCAGCGGTTTTCAAGGGGTTGATGACTCCATCTTTCATGATTACATCGGTGTTTATGGTGGTTTATCTTAGACGATATTTTTGATTTTCTCTCCTGATTGGTTTCTCGACCAGCACCACCCCGCAAGGCCTACAGGTTGCGCAAAAACCACCTCCTTCGCTAAGCTGGAAAATTTGTGTTTTTGCGTCCAGAAGGTTTTCCTTCCTATGTTTATTGTTGTGGACTCCTCTGATGACGATGGATCCGGTAAGGTTCAGCGCTCACGGACTTGGGTTCGGCCTACCATCTAAAGGCCTACACGTTTTTAGGTTCCGCTACTATTTCGGAACTTTATAAAGAACTTTTCCGTGATCGCCACAACCCTCAACGGTCCTAACCCTCTGGTGCTGATCCGAACAATTGGTCCCCTGCCGTTGCTTCAGCGTTTGAAACTCTAAAAGCGGCATCCGTCAGCCCCAGTCTTGTTCCCTGACCTCTCTCTACCATTGTTGTGGAGTTGATGCCTCCGAGGTAAGGAGTTGGTGCAGTGTTTTGTCTCAGGGTCCCCACTCTCACCAGACTTAGGCCCTGTGCATATTCTCTAGAAAGTTTTCCTCTTGTGAGAGGAATTATGATATTGGGTAATCGAGAGCTCCTTGCCATAAGTGGGCATTTGAAGTCCTGGCGACCTTTTGGAGGAGCTCTTCATCCATCACTGTGCTCACGGATCATAGAACTTGTATATTTGGTACTGTCTAAACTTTGAACTCCGTCAGCTAGGTGGGCCTTGTTTTCTCTTCTATCAATTTTGTGGGTCCCTACCGACCTGGGTCAAAAATGTGAAGGCTGATGCCTTGTCCCGTAGCTTCGGGACTCCTGAGCGTTCCCAGAGGCTACTGACATAATATTTTGTCTCCAGGGGTTTGCTGGCACTTGCCCTCCCCTCCCCTCTCAATTTTTAGGCAGGACAAGACTGCACTACAGACCTATCCGAAGCAATTATTTGTTCCTCTTTCCTGTCGTTTGAGAGTTTGGAGAGACGCCATGCTCGGGTTGGCAGGTCCTCCGGGAATGCGGAGTACCTGGATCTCTTGAAAGCAGTTACTGGTGGCCTCACCTGACTAAAGGATTGCACGCATTTGCCACGCCTGTCCAGGTCTGTGCGCGAGGAAAGACTCCCAGGAGACGTCCTGAGGGCCTCTTCGTCCGCTTTCAGTTCCCACCAGGCCTTGTCTAAAGTGGGTCTATGGACTTTGTCACTGATCTGCCAGCTGTCTCAAGCTGTACAGTGTTTGGGTGTAGTGGACCTTTTCCTAAAATGGACACTTTGTTCCCATTAAAAGTTTACCTCAGCTGAGAAGTCAGTGAATTGTTTATACAAAATATTGTACGCCTCCATGGTATACCAGATGATATTGTGTCAGATAGTGCGTACAATCTTGTTTCCAAATTTTGGCGAGCATTTTGGTATAGACGGATTAATTTATCGTTCTCGTCGCGTTCAACACTGAGTCTATGGTCAGTCCTAGAGAATGAATTAAAAAAAAAAAAAAAACGGGGATGATTCAATATCTGCGACTCTTTTGTCTGGACAGTCAGGACCAGTGGGTGAAATTCCTTCCGTTGGCAAATTTGCTATTAATAACCCACAGTAGTTCTTCACACCGGTAATCTCCGGTTTTTCTGCTTTGGTTTTTCCATCCTCGTTTCTCTTTTTCATCTTTGCCTGTCTCTATTTCCTCGAGCGTAGCGATTACAATCCAGTTGCGCTCACTCTGTTCACAGGTTCGGGGGAATATTCAGGGGCACAAAATTCTATGGCCCAACAACTGAAAGAATGCGCACTAACTCCGATACGTTTTGGTGGGATAAAGTGTGGTTATCCACGAAACCTACATTGAGGTCCCCTCTTTGAAGTTGCTCCCAGGTTTGTGGTCCGGTTGTTGTTACGCATATTGTTAACCCGGTTTCCTTCAAGATTACACCTTTCCAGCAGGGTTGCGGTCATACACCTTCCATAAGAGTCTTTTTCCTTAAAGCCCGCTATGTTTGGCCTTTTTTGCCTCTTATCTGCCCTCCTTCTCCATCTATTGTGGAGGGGCAATCTGGAATTTGAGGTAGCAAAATTGTGAATTCCAGATGGGTGTAACTCCCTGCAGTACCCTGGGCCATTGGAAAGGTTTGGTCCTGATGATAGGTCTTGGGTTTTTCCGGCTATAGATATGTTCATGCTTCCACGGTTACTCAAGGTTGTTTCCCTCAACCTACCTCAGACGTCCCTCTTTAAGATCTAGGGGTCCGAATAGGCCCCCCGTCAGGGGGGGGGTACTGTCAGGTTCGCTAGGGAGCATGCTGGGACTTCTGGTTGGTGCCAGCGCGTTTCTCCGAACCCCCCGGCGCGTGTCCGCGCAACTCCACCTCTCGTCCTGGGCAGCGGGGCTAATATCTCGCGCTGTCTAGGCGTGGCCTGGACTTGAACTCTGCTTGGTGCCTGTTGTTCTGCACCGTGAGGGGTTAATTCCCCGAATCTGTCCATCTCCTATCAGGTTTCTGAGTGGGAGTCTTGCTGCATAAATTTCAGCTTCACTATTCCACCTGTGCCGTGTTTGATCTCTTTCCCACTTGCTTGCTGCACTAGTTGTATTGCTCTTTATCTGTCTTGTGTGTTCCTCGCTAGTTTTTGACATTGACTAATTTGCTTACTGACTTTGCTATTAGACGTACCCTCCTTGTGACTCCGGCTAGTTTACGATTCTTTTGTGTTTTTATGTTCCGTCCATCTGTTTGTATTTCCCTTCCCGCACTTAAACCATAGTAATTCGAGTCCTTCACGTCGTCGTCCCCGCGGTTTAGCGTGGGGGGGTCTATAGAAGGAGCGAGGCTGGGCAGCTCAGGGCACACTATCCCCTGTCTTTTGTGTACCCAATCCTACAACGCTGGGAAACCCACTAATTATAGGCACATTATTCTGACCCTCCAACCGAAACATTCAATTTGACCATTACCATAGGAATAATCTTCATTCCGGCATCACCCTCTCTGGTTTCTAGGGTCTCTATTTCTTTCTCCTCTGACTTTGTGGGGTGACGCTACGGGCTTTTCCTTGAAGACTCATCTACCATTTTCAGTGCGTTGTGGAGGCCCCACTGCAGACGTGGTCCTCTGGTGTGTTACCTAATATACTTTGTGGGGACCAAATAATCAAAGTAATGGGAAATTGTTACTACTGTGACGCAGCATTCTGTGACTACTGGAGACAGCCTGCGGCAGATGGGGGCAAGACCGTGACTTCCAGCGGGCAGTTCCGTGACTCCTGGAGGATATCTGTGTGGCTATGGTGGTGGGGAGCAGCATGGCTACTGGGAACATACTGTTTCTACTTGGGGGGCAATCTTGGTGACTACTGAGGCCGGTACTGACTACTGAGGAGCCCTGTTACTACTGGGCACATTTTGTGGATACGGGGGATGCAGTATGACTACTGGGACAGCCGTGTGACTACTGAGGATTCGCCCTGGACTATTGGGTACAGCACTGTTGTACTGGGGGCAGCCCTGTGACGATGGCCTCTGTGGCAGTCCTGTATGGCACTGAGGGCAGCATTGTTCTGGGTGCTGCATTGTCTAATAGGGGCAACGCACTGCTATGTTGACTGGCACTGGACACGGGGGCAGCACTTTGGCTACGGTGGCAGCTTCTGTAAGCTAATTGGGGCTGCTCTTACTACTTGGGGTGGCCTGTGACTGCTGGCTACTGGGGACAGCCTTGTTATTCACTGAGGGCAGCCCTATGCTAATGGGACATACTGTGGCTACTAATTAAAGAACTACTGGGCAAGCCCTGTGGTGAGTGACGGGAGCATTGTAAACTACTGGGGCAACCATGTGTTTACTACGTAGCCCAGTAGTTAGGAGAGGGAGGCACTGTGACTATTGGCTTACTGTGGGCATATTCTACAAAACAACAAACACTTAAATTTGTCATACGAAGTATAGGAGATAACAGGAAAATATGGAACCTAAATCTTAAAGCAATTTTATGGGAAGAAAGCAGACGCATCCTCCATATAGAGAAGAGGATGAAACGAATTCTGACTAAAGACGTCAGTGTGAGATGCTGTATTTAGAGTAACTGCTGGTAATAACACATTGGGGCACATTTGCCATACCTGTTCCTGCGCGTCCCCGCTGTGCGTTGTCAACAAAATGAAACTTTGATCGCGATTCACAAAAATCGGGCACCCGATTTCCTGCATGTGTCCTTTCCCCGCTCGGTCGACGAGTTCCCTGTTCCCGTTGTATGTAAGTGCATTCGTACAACACATTAAAGTAATCACAGCTCAGTCCGGGAATTTCTGCTCCAAATCGACACAATCCCCTCTAAATGCTGTCCCAGCATCGCACATCCTGAAAATTTTAATTGACAACGAAAGTGCATCCGTGAGACCACCCTTAGTAATAAGCCACATTAGCTTACAATTCTACACTCGATCAAAACACTGAGCTTGGGTGTTTGTTCTGTTTTTATGTACATGGTGTGTGTGTCAGTATTTTGTCCCTCTTTAATACACCAAATTTATCAAAAAATGTGGGCCATAATTACGAATGACATAAAAAGACCTTGTGGATGAGATACATTGTATAGCTCGGGATGTGGGTGCTCATCATATACCCCCCAACTTCAGCATAATCAGGTTAACAAAATGCCACTTACCCTGCACCAACTGGTTCAGCCAACCTATCTGGATTTTTGTAACAATGTCTACGTATAGCTAACAATAGTTGTACCTCCCTCCGAATATCTCACAATTTATAGATCATTTCATATTATTTATTTTTGTCTTTCAGTAGTAGTGGAGAAATCTCTCTCACCGAATGTATTTGAAGGTCGCAGGTATTTAATTAGAGATTAGCGAACACGTTCCGAGCATTAGCGTACGGCCCCTCGAACTGCTCGTTGTCTCGGACGATTTTCGCCCCTCGATAAATGGCTCGCCGCGTTGTGATTTTTGGCGGCCATAAACAGAGCCCAATCACAGCCAGCGACTCTGCACTCCACCCCAGCATGAACGTGGGTACCCTTACACGTCGATAGCATTGTTTTGGCTGGCCAGATCAGGTGACCCTGGGATAGCCTAGCCGCTGCCCGCGCTGCTCGTATCATTTCTGGATGGCCGCTAGGGAGAGAGCTGCTGCTGGTCAGGGCAAGCGTTAGGGTGGTCTATTAGAATGTGTTAGGCGAGTGATTCTACAAGAACCAACAGCCCTTCTTAGGGCTACAATAACGTTATCTTTTTTTTTTTTATTTGCTTGGGCTGGCTTGCGGGCATTCGTGTTGCAGCTAGTACCATATTGTGAGAATTAGCAGGGGGACTTGCGACCGTTGTTTTTACTCTTAGTGACACACATCTCCCCTCAACACCTAAGTGGGCAATTTATTAGATTTATTTCAATTAGGCCACATTCTCTGATTTAGTTTTTTTTTTACGTTTAATTTTTTTTATAACTCAAAGTAATCTTGCAAAGCAGTGTGCTTTCGTGTAGGCTAGAAACTAGCCCTAGGAGAACCCCAACGGCTTACTTAGGCCTACAATAGCGTTATATTGGTACTTTATTTTGTTTGCTTGTGGCTTGGGCTTGCTGGCACTATTCGGTGCGCTAGTACTCATATTGTTGAGGAATTTGCAGGGAGACTTGCGACATGTGTTTACTCTTCGTGACCACATATCCACCTCAAACATCCGAAGTGGAACAATTATTATGGGTTTTATTTGATTATTTCAGAGTCTGCTGATTTATTTTTTTTTTACGTTTATGTTACTTATAACTCAAAGTCCCAGTTGTGTGCTGTCAGGTAGGTTAGAAACTACATAGCTAGGATCATCGTTTTTTAAAAAAAACACACAAAAAACAAAAACAAAAAAAATTTACATGGTTACACTTTAATTTGAAATGTTTACCTATGGCTAGGGGTAGAGGACGATTGCATGGACGTCCAACTACTGCAGGGTCAGCGGCCTGTCCTGGGCGGGGTGAGACCCACCTGCTGATGAGGAGCAGGGGACGCCGCAGAGCTACACTCCCTAGTTTCATCATGTCTCAGTTCCGGACTCGTGTATAGCACTGTTGAGTCCAGAATGCGAAGAGGTGATGTTGTGGATGCGGACAATGCTTCTAGCATTTTGTCCACCAGTCAGTCTTCCACGCAGTCCACCCATTTCCACGATCACACTCCTCCAGCTCCATCTGGCCATGACAGAGTGACCGAATGAGGCTAGATAGCATCTAAAACATCCAATAATTGACCCTGACACTATAGGGGACGGCATGCAGAGGCAGCGGCAGCGGCAGCAGCGGCAGGCTAGAGAGTGTCATGGCAACATACCCTAAATGGACTCAGGCTTCAAACCAATGGGTGGCAGAGAGGAACCAAAGGAGGTGAGCAAGAAGCGCTCAAATAATATCGGTACATGATAAAAGTTTGCCAGTATATTTTGTGGATTACACAGCAGGGTGGCGACAAAGTTAACATGGAAGCCATGAAAACAATCCAAAATTCTGCCTGACACAGCTCGTTTGATAAGGGGACCATGTATGGAGGCAGTGAACTAGTAGTAGATTAAAGGTGCTGCAGTTAAAACTATGTTAGTTGGATCTTGGCATGGAGCTGGCGCTCCGCTGCCAGGCGAGCTTTCGCCAATCCAAGCCCCTGTCTCTAGGCTACTCCCCAAACAGCACTTCTAAGAACCTTTTGTATAAGATCAAGTGTAGTAGCGTTCTTATAAGTTTGGGATATGGCGGGTGAGGGGAATGTAAACATCTGCGCAAGAAGCGCTGAAATAATATCCGTAAATGAAAAAAGTTTTCCAGTATATTTTGTGGCTTACACAGCACGGTGGCGACAAAGTTAACAAGTTTGATGTGGAATGCCCTGTAATAGCTCTTGGGCGGTGTGCCTTTTATCACCTAGGCTCAGCAGTTTGAGCACCGCCTGCTGTCGCTTAGCGACGGCACTGCTGCTGTGCCTAGAGCTACCGACTGATGGCGCCATGCCCACGGATGGTAATTCGGAGGAGGAGGAGGTGGAGGAGGGGTGGGAGGAGGAGGAGGCATAGTAGGGCTGAAACACCTGGACCGAGGTAGGCCCCGCAATCCTCTGCGTCCGCAGTATATGACCAGCCCCAGGGTCAGACTCGGTCCCAGCCTGCACCAAGTTAAGTGTAGTAGCGTTCTTATAAGTTTGGAATATGGCGGGTGAGGGGAATGTAAACAGATGCGCAAGAAGCGCTGAAATAATATCCGTAAATGGTAAAAGTTTGCCAGTATATTTTGAGGATTACACAGCAGGGTGGCGACAAAGTTAACAAGTTTGTTGTGGAAGCCATGAAAACAACCCAAAATTCTGCCTGACACAGCACGTTTGATAAGGCGGCCATGTATGGAGGCAGTGAACTAGTAGTAGATTAAAGGTGCTGCAGTTAAAACTATGTTAGTTGGTTCTTGGCATGGAGCTGGCGCTCCGCTGCCAGGCGAGCTTTCGCCAATCCAAGCCCCTGTCTCTAGGCTACTCCCCAAACAGCACTTCTAAGAACCTTTTGTATAAGATCAAGTGTAGTAGCGTTCTTATAAGTTTAGGATATGGCGGGTGAGGGGAATGTAAACTGATGCGCAAGAAGCGCTGAAATAATATCCGTAAAAGTTTGCCAGTGTATTTTGTGGATAACACAGCAGGGTGGCGACAAAGTTAACA